>JAOTOL010001631.1:150000-507500 GCA_034440575.1 Imbricaverruca yamaguchii | reverse complement strand
AAATCATCCGCAAATTTCAAAACTTTACTGCTTAGGCCACTTTCAATGTTATTAACAAATATAATGAACAGTAATGGCCCTAGTACTGACCCCTGGGGGACTCCACTAATAACATTTTGCCATGATGACTTTGTACCATTTAGCATCACTCTTTGCTGTCTATCTGAAAGCCACAACTCTATCCATTTTAAGATGCTACCTGCAATACCATGGGACTGAAGCTGTATCATTAACCGTTTATGGGGTACCTTGTCAAAGGCCTTACTAAAGTCAAGATATGCTACATCAACCTGATTTCCCTGATCAAATTGTTCTGTGGCGTAGTTCAAAAAGTCCAAGAGGTTTGTGAGACACGATCGTCCTTTTCTAAACCCATGTTGAGTATTTTGAATCAATCTGCTACCTTCCAGATAACTAACTATTCTATCCTTGATAATTGATTCGAGTACCTTGCATACTAGGGATGTGAGACTTATTGGTCTATAGTTGTCAACTTTCCCTCTTTCTCCTTTCTTGAAAATAGGAACTACATTTGCCCTTTTCCAATCGGTTGGAATTTCATTATGTGAAACTGATCTACAAAATATTATACTAAGTGGAAATGCCAGTTCCTTTTTCAGTTTCCCGCAACACCCTAGCATAAATTTCATCAGGTCCTGCTGCCTTATTTTGCTTTATTTTCCTGATATGATTGTAAACAACATCACTATCACTGAAATCAACATCATTTGTCAGATCCCATGTCACTGAACTATGGTGTATGGTCGGGAGATTGGTCATATCTTCCAATGTAAACACTGATTTGAACTACTTGCTCAGCTCCTCAACCATCTCACTATCCTCACCCAATGTAGTCCCGTTTACTTCCAGTGGACCAATTGTGCTAGAAACTTTACTCAGCTTGTAGAAACTAAAGAACTTTTTACTGTCCCCATTACAGTTTCTAGCTAAATCCAATTCTTTTGCTCGCTTTGCTGCTCTGTTTTTTTTTGCTTCACAGTGTCTCTAGCTTTTCGATACGCCTTTAGATTAACGACATTTGAGGCTTCTTTAAAAACTCTAAATGCAGTTTTCTTAGCCTTAATTGCTTTTATCACGTCTGGTGTAAGCCATGCTGGCTTTCCTACCCTTCTTTTGCGTCTTTGCTTTTGGGGGACATGTCTAATCTGAGTTTCCTTCAAGTAAGATTTGAACTTTTCCCACATTTCACAGGCATTTAAATTGGAGAATTCTTCTTCCCATCTGATGGCACTTAAAGCCGCTCTCATGCCGTTAAAGTCTGCTCTGCTGAAATTTGGAACCTTTACCAAATTATCCTTTATAATTTCCCCTACATGTGCCTTGAATCTAGCTATGTTATGGCCACTTTTTCCCAGAGTTTCGCCTACAGTCAAGTCTTGAAGCACATGCACATGCATACGTTCATCCTCTTACATATACATATATATATATGTGTGCGTGTATGTAGGTATAATATGTATGTATGCACAATAAATGTATGCATGTCCTTATGCATATATAATGAGACAATCAGTGACCTACCAAGATAGGATAAACTGTGATGCCAACGTTGTTTTTGTTTGCGCGCCGTTCGATCGTAACGCTGAAATATCTCAGGATGATAACCTACGTTGAAGAAATGCTGAATAGGTAGTTCAACGGCTGTCCATACAAGACAGGCAGACAGAGCGCAGTACTCAACTCAGTCATCGTGAACAGAGGAAGGTGTTGGGCCACAGCGTGAATTTGGCGCCAGGCTGGTCACACATTTGCACGTAGGCGCGATCATTGGCACGTTTAGCTCATCACGGGTGTCTACAGACGTCTCGTAGGTGACACTTCAACCGCCCCTGCGTCAACACATCGGGAGAGGAGCCCCACCCACGGACCCCAGGCACTCAACACATCGGGAGAGGAGCCCCACCCCGAGCAGGCACCGTCCCGGCATCAACACATCGGGAGAGGAGCCCCACCCCGAGCAGGCACCGTCCCGGCGTCAACACATCAGGAGAGGAGCCCCACCCCGAGCAGGCACCGTCCCGGCATCAACACATCGAGAGGAGCCCACCCCGAGCAGGCACCGTCCCGGCATCAACACATCGGGAGAGGTGCCCCACCCCGTGCAGGCACCGTCCCGGCATCAACACATCGAGAGAGGAGCCCCACCCCGAGCAGGCACCGTCCCGGCATCAACACATCGGGAGAGGAGCCCCACCCCCGAGCAGGCACCGTCCCGGCATCAACACATCGGGAGAGGAGCCCCACCCCGAGCAGGCACCGTCCCGGCATCAACACATCGGGAGAGGAGCCCCACCCCGAGCAGGCACCGTCCCGGCATCAACACATCGGGAGAGGAGCCCCACCCCGAGCAGGCACCGTCCCGGCATCAACACATCGGGAGAGGAGCCCCACCCCGAGCAGGCACCGTCCCGGCATCAACACATCAGGAGAGGAGCCCCACCCCGAGCAGGCACCGTCCCGGCATCAACACATCGGGAGAGGAGCCCCACCCCGAGCAGGCACCGTCCCGGCATCAACACATCGAGAGAGGAGCCCCACCCCGAGCAGGCACCGTCCCGGCATCAACACATCGGGAGAGGAGCCCCACCCCGAGCAGGCACCGTCCCGGCATCAACACATCAGGAGGAGCCCCACCCCGAGCAGGCACCGTCCCGGCATCAACACATCGGGAGAGGAGCCCCACCCCGAGCAGGCACCGTCCCGGCGTCAACACATCGAGAGAGGACCCCACCCCGAGCAGGCACCGTCCCGGCATCAACACATCGGGAGAGGAGCCCCACCCCGAGCAGGCACCGTCCCGGCATCAACACATCGGGAGAGGAGCCCCACCCCGAGCAGGCACCGTCCCGGCATCAACACATCGGGAGAGGAGCCCCACCCCGAGCAGGCACCGTCCCGGCATCAACACATCGGGAGAGGAGCCCCACCCCGAGCAGGCACCGTCCCGGCATCAACACATCGAAGAGGAGCCCCACCCCGAGCAGGCACCGTCCCGGCATCAACACATCGGGAGAGGAGCCCCACCCCGAGCAGGCACCGTCCCGGCATCAACACATCGGGAGAGGAGCCCCACCCCGAGCAGGCACCGTCCCGGCATCAACACATCGGGAGAGGAGCCCCACCCCGAGCAGGCACCGTCCCGGCATCAACACATCGGGAGAGGAGCCCCACCCCGAGCAGGCACCGTCCCGGCATCAACACATCGGGAGAGGAGCCCCACCCCGAGCAGGCACCGTCCCGGCATCAACACATCGGAAAGGGCCCCACCCCGGGGCCTCCCGCTCAACACATCGGGAGAGGACCCACCCCGAGCAGGCACCGTCCCTGCATCAACACATCAGGAGAGGAGCCCCACCCCGAGCAGGCACCGTCCCGGCATCAACACATCGGGAGAGGAGCCCCACCCCGAGCAGGCACCGTCCCGGCATCAACACATCGAGAGAGGAGCCCCACCCCGAGCAGGCACCGTCCCGGCATCAACACATCGGGAGGAGCCCCACCCCGGAGCAGGCACCGTCCCGGCATCAACACATCGGGAGAGGAACCCCACCCCGAGCAGGCACCGTCCCGGCATCAACACATCAGGAGAGGAGCCCCACCCCGAGCAGGCACCGTCCCGGCATCAACACATCGGGAGAGGAGCCCCACCCCGAGCAGGCACCGTCCCGGCATCAACACATCAGGAGAGGAGCCCCACCCCGAGCAGCACCGTCCCGGTATCAACACATCGGGAGAGGAGCCCCACCCCGAGCAGGCACCGTCCCGGCATCAACACATCAGGAGAGGACCCGACCCCGAGCAGGCACTGTCCCGACATCAACACATCGGGAGAGGAGCCCCACCCCCGAGCAGGCACCGTCCCGGCATCAACACATCAGGAGAGGAGCCCCACCCCGAGCAGGCACCGTCCCGGCATCAACACATCAGGAGAGGAGCCCCACCCCGAGCAGGCACCGTCCCGGCATCAACACATCGGGAGAGGAGCCCCACCCCGAGCAGGCACCGTCCCGGCATCAACACATCGGGAGAGGAGCCCCACCCCGAGCAGGCACCGTCCCGGCATCAACACATCGGAGAGGAGCCCCACCCCGAGCAGGCACCGTCCCGGCATCAACACATCGGAGAGGAGCCCCACCCCGAGCAGGCACCCACATCGGAGAGGAGCCCCACCCCGAGCAGGCACCGTCCCGGCATCAACACAGTCCGGCATCAACACATCGGAGAGGGCCCCCCCCCAACACATCAGGAGAGGAGCCCCACCCTGAACAAGCACCTTCCTGGCATCAACGCATTTGTGCTTTAAACGTTGGTACCGAAATTCGCCATTGATCTGCATGCCGTCATGTCTTAGGCTCACCCCACCTATTCATTGCTATTACTATAGAAGAGGCGTCTTCTCCTGGCCTTGATTTGTCTAGCTCAGATCTCGCTTAGCAACATCTCGTCCGAAAATGCAATCTACCCATTTGCGCTCACGAGCCAGCGAAACTGCGACGGCTTGTTACACGAAAAGTGTTTGTCACACAACAACGGCTTGTCATCCACCGACCACCATCTGTCATCCACCGACAACCATTTGTCATACAACGAGAACGGCTTGTCATGCGACAACGGCTTGTCATACCACAACGGCTTGTCATACCACAACGGCTTGGCATACAACGACAACGGCTTGTCATACGCCGACGGCTTGTAAACCACCGACAGCCACTTGTCATGCAAAGACAACGGCTTGTCATACGACATCGGCTTGTCATACGCCTACGACTTGTCATACGACAACGGCTTGTCATGCAACTACAGCAGCTCGTCACACAACAACGTTTTCAACGGTCGCACGAGCGGGACGCCGACGCCTGTCCTTCCCATGCCCGTGCCATAAAGTGCCTCTCTGCACCGAAACGGACACCCTCCCAACAGCACGCCTGCTCACCACTGTCCAGCTCCGTCTGCCCTGACCAGCGGGCAGCCGCAGAGGCTCCGCTCGGGCAGGGAGAGCACCATACCCCACCATACGTCATGGTCGGGTGCCGGTGCAGCCTGTTGGGACACCAATACCTCTGAGGGAGGCGCTCGGTGTGCTGCACTGATCCAGCCACGTCCTGCATGTGTAGCGGCCACAGACCACATGGCGGAGGTACAGTGCCATGCTACATGGTGGTGGCACAACACGCGCCGGCCGGCTGACAGCGCCGGAGCCGACCAAGCAAACATACACCTCGCGACAGCCACACCGTGCGGCGCGGTGCAGCAACTCGTTCGTGCACTCTAGACTGCCGTGCAGTAACTCGTGCACTCTCAACTGCTGTGCAGTAACTCGTGCACTCTCAACTGCTGTACAACAACTCGTGCACTCTCAACTGCCGTACAACAACTCGTGCACTCTCAACTGCTGTGCAGTACCTCGTGCACTCTCAACTGACGTGCAGTACCTCGTGCACTCTCAACTGCTGTGCAGTAACTCGTGCACTCTCAACTGCTGTACAACAACTCGTGCACTCTCAACTGCCGTACAACAACTCGTGCACTCTCAACTGCTGTGCAGTACCTCGTGCACTCTCAACTGACGTGCAGTAACTCGTGTACTCTCATCTGCCGACGTCAGCTGCCGACGTCAGCTACGACCCAGCGCCCGCCGCTGGGAGGAGGCTTCCGTTCGCAGGCTGTATCCATGCATCCATGATCGATGTTATCATCCGTATCCATGATAGGGTCCCGACAACTCAAAACATGCGCGCAAGGAGCAGCCAAAATTGTGCTATTTTATTCCTTGCAACTGCATTTCCCAGTGGGGCCGAAATCAACTTCGCTCCACCCTGCGCGTTCATGTTCACTAGAGATATGTAGAGATAGGTATTGAGATATGCATGATTCAAGGGTAAATGACATGGCTGGTATATCGCAACACGATGAAATACCGTTGGTAGTTTTAAACATCATCCAGTGTTTGGTTCCTGAATCGACTCTTGCTTCCAAGCTATAGACACAAGTCTCATATTGATAGCTTCGACCGCAATAGCCGACCTGACTCATCAAAATAATTCGTCATTTCCCAAAGGTCCACGGTCGAGGGAGGGTCTATATGCCCACTTTGTTTTGCCCGGTGGACGATCTCAGTAATTACGAAGTGGATGTCGATGCAAGGTGCAGTAATAAGTATCTTTTATTTAATGTAGTGGTTTTGACCTATAACTGTAATACATATTTTCCTTCATATGTCATTAACTTGCCCCCAAATGCGGATGAAACGCTATAATCATAATAGAAAATGCCCGATGGACGATCTCAGTAACTACTGCGCCGATGTTCATCACAATGGCTCAAAATAAACTTCGGCACCGATGTTGGGTCATTCGAGTCATTTCCAGCCGATATAGATAGGTAGAAAGCCACGAAATGAGGGATCGAAATTCTATATTTGCCCAATGGACGATCTACGAAAGTAAGGTACATAAATTAGCCAAACACACACTGATCAACGTTTCTTCTTCATCGTATTGAACCGCCCCTGGCAAAGCCCACCCGGTTTCGTAGATAACTCCAGATTTACCGGCAGATATACGCCATTGTTAGGTACCGCTAGAAATGAACGCACGTTGTAAAGAAAAAACAAAAGACCGAATGTGGAGTTAGGGGGAACAAAAAAACAGCGCCAGACCACAAATATCGGCGCGATGCGCTCCCGTATATTGCAAAAAGAAGTGTTCTGGCAACACTAGCACTTATTCGAGTACATTGTTATGTTACATTGTTTCAAAGTCATGTCAGGTCACCGAGGTCAAGTCAGGTCAAGTCATGACAGGTTAACACACGCCCGGAGGGGGGAGGGCGAAATCCGCCCACGCCTCCGATTTTCGTACACAACCCATATCGTATCGGCCAAATACGTCATTTTTCGTACATTCTAGAAAACCAGCGCATTGCTTAAAGCAAGAACAAAAAATCGGCCGACACGTTTTTAAGTTATGGGCCGTTTAAGTTTTTTTAATCGCAGCGCCAGACCACAAGAATCGGCGCGCTGCGCTCCCGTATATTGGCAAAGGGAGTGTTCTGACAACGCAGCGACTGCTGATACATATTGTTATGCTATATAATTTAAAAGTCATGTTAGGTTGCCGAGGTCATCGTGTCAGGTTAATGGAACCAAACTTGGTCAACTGGAATATTGTCACAAATGGGTCTGCCATGCGATTGATGTCACTTACATGTTACTTCCTACACATCCGGAAATCACTGTTTGTCATTGAGTGCCTAAGCGTTTCTATACTTTATTCATGTATTTCACTCCTTTCTTTGCGAATCCGATTGTTCGAGCCGCCCAAAAGGAGCAGTCAGGTGGCAGCCCGGTTCCGGTAACTGGAGCAGGTAATGACCTGATAAAGTGCTCCTATATAGGTAACCTGAGGTCAAATGGCGGATCTGGCATACGCATTGCATCATAAAAAATTTAAAAAAATATAATAATAAATTTTTTAAAATTTTAAAATATAAACAAAAATATTTAAAAAAATAAAAAACAAACCCAAAAAAAACCAAAATTTTTTGTTTTTTTGACCTCATTTAACCTTGAAGATATTGACCTAAGGTTATAAAATGTGCACACAATAGAGATAACTATCGTGCCCACCACCCGTAAATTGTTGCCAGCCTAATGAGTAGATCTTAGGGCAGTTAAGAACAATTGGCAGTTAAGAAAAAATAACATATGAAATGTAGAAATCCATCACATCACACTTAAAAAAGAGATGGGTTACAGCACAATTCAATTAGAGATGGGTGGCATATTTGAAGGATGACTAAAGGCTTGGCTCACGGTTGACTTCCGTGTTACGAGTCTCATATTTTGTCTGCTAACCTTTCTCTTAACTGCCTCAACTGATCTAATACGGTGAAAAAACTCTAACTAGTGTGTGTTTAACGCAATTCTGCCACTTCCTTTCGCAGAACTTTCATCGGGCAAATCTCAAATTTCACTCCCTCATATCGGGGCTTTCTACCTATCTTTATCGGCTAGAAATTACTGAAATTGCTCAAAATCGATGCAGAAGTTTATTTTGGAGTCATTTACATGAAAACCGGTACTGTATTTACTGAGATCGTCCATCGAGCATTTTATATTGTTGTGATTATAGCGTTTCAACGCCATTTCGGGACAATTTAAAGACATTTGAAGGAAACTATTACTACGGCTGTAGGTCAAAGCAACTGCATTAATTAAAAGGCATATATTACTGCACCTTTCATCGACATCCACTTCGCAATTACCGAGATCGTCCATCGGACAAACAATGAACATTATAGACCTTCCCCACGCCCGGTGGGCATAATAAAGCAACACAACCAACATTTTGTGGTCTCTGAAATACCTAAAAATTTCGTGCGTACGTTTAATGTGGATCCCTTGAAATAGCCTAAGCATTTATGCGTGAATATTGGTGTGAAGTACTGTGCGTTTCTGCAAGACATTTGACTGTAAACACTAAGTGTTATACTCCAACCTCGGTTCCTGAGCAAGTGCTAATTTTTATGAGAACATAATGGGCAGCCTTCGTTACTTTCGCTATAAACCAGGTAAGCCTTATCTGGCTACTCCTATCGCAGGCCATCGCAGACTACCTCCTACCGCACCGCAGACCATCGCAGACTATCTCTATCGCAGACCATCACAGCCTGGCTCCCATCGCAGACCATCGCAGACTATTTCCTGTCGCACCGCATACCATCGCAGACTATCTTCTATCGCAGACCATCGCAACCTGGCTCCAATCGCAGACCATCGCAGCCTTGCTCCAATCGCAGACCACGGAAGAGAAAGGGTGGAATCTGCTCCTGCGAACTATCGAACACGTGCATAACATCGATCACATGGTGTCACAGATGTCATGCATGACATGTCACAGATGTTCTTGCCATCGCCAGTGTTGACGTTCACGCCCATTTCCGTGTCTCGCCCGACAGACGAACGCTTTGACTATGCCCAAAACTGCAAGACAGCGATACAGCTGCTGCACAAGGCGGGGCTACGCCTGGGCAAGTACGACATAGAAAAACGGCTGGCCATAGAGGAGGAGAACTACGACCGGGCGAAGCAGAAGAAGGATCACATTGACGAATACAAAGAGGCGGTGCTGGAGGCTTTAAAAGTGAAGCAACTGGTGGAAGAAGATGGGGTATGTAGCACATGGCAAGAGTTGTCAGTGTGGATGTGGTATTGCGGACTGACGGCATAATGGGTGCTATATTTTCAGAACACAAATGTTTCCCAATGCATAAATGTAGTGGCCCATGAAACCCACATAGTTCGGACCCTCTCATGCGCTCATAAACAGGAACGAGCTTTAGCAAGCTGGGATAGATATTTGTTGCGGTAAAGTACTGAGCAATGTTGACAGGAGCAAAAGTAGAGATAAAATGTCAAAAGCAGAAGTGTTCGCGTCGAGGAACTGTGAAACGTCATCAACGATCAATAGCGTCATAGCCAAATTCCCCATGCACCAACTACCCGCTAAGGGAAGCACCAGCGCGCCACCGACCGATTTCAGACCAACTCCAACAACGACATGGCGATGCGCCTGGAGCTGCCGCCGCCGCCGGGCAAGAAGAAGCGCGCGCCGACGCCGCCGGCGCGGCCGCAGTCGGACCCGCTGCCGCCGATCCGGCGCGAGCCCGAGCCGGAGCCGCACAAGCCCGCCGCCAGGCGGCCGCTGACGCCGCCGCCGCCCATTCCCTCGGCAACGCGCGCCCACACGCCGCCGCCGGCGCGCGCTCGCACTCCGCCGCCGGCGCCCGGCTACCGGCCGGCCTCGCAGGCGGCCAGCCCGCTGCCGGCCCGGCGCCCCCTCACGCCGCCGGGCGCCGGCGCCGCCGCCTGGTCGGCGCCGCCGCGCCGGCCCCGCCCGCTCACCAAGTACGAGTGGTATGAGGACCGCACGCTGCCGGCCATCCGCGGGTGAGACGGGCGGAGCGGCCGGCCTGCCCGCTGTGTGTGCTGGGATGCCGTGCTGGGATGCCGTGCTGGGATGCCGTGCTGGGATGCCGTGCTGGGATGCCGTGCTGGGATGCCGTGCTGGGATGCGGTGTCCGATGCCGTGCTGGGATGCCGTGCTGGGATGCCGTGCTGGGATGCCGTGCTGGGATGCCGTGTTCGGATGCCGTGCTGGGATGCCGTGCTGGGATGCCGTGCTGGGGTGCCGTGCTGGGATGCCGTGCTGGGATGCCGTGCTGGGATGCCGTGTTCGGATGCCGTGCTGGGATGCCGTGCTGGGATGCCGTGCTGGGATGCCGTGCTGGGATGCCGTGCTGGGATGCCGTGCTGGGATGCCGTGCTGGGATGCCGTGTTCGGATGCCGTGCTGGGATGCCGTGCTGGGATGCCGTGCTGGGATGCCGTGCTGGGATGCCGTGCTGGGATGCCGTGCTGGGATGCCGTGCTGGGATGCCGTGCTGGGATGCCGTGCTGGGATGCCGTGCTGGGATGCCGTGCTGGGATGCCGTGTTCGGATGCCGTGTTGGTGGGGGGATGGGACCGCGGCATTGGGCGGTGCAACAGGTGTGTGTGTGTGTGTGTGTGTGTGTGTGTGTGTGTGTGTGTGTGTGTGTGTGTGTGTGTGTGTGTGTGTGTGTGTGTGTGCGTGTGCGTGTGCGTGTGCGTGTGCGTGTGCGTGTGCGTGTGCGTGTGCGTGTGCGTGTGCGTGTGCGTGTGCGTGTGCGTGTGCGCGTGCGCGTGCGTGTGCGTGTGCGTGTGTGTGTGTTGGGATTGCGCTTGGCGCGCTATAAGCGGTACCGGGGTACGAAGGGAGGGATGCGATCTGCTCGAGTGACCCGGGATATCGTTATCAGGAGAGCGAGTGCATAATGCTTACACATTTTGCATTGCGTGCGGTTTGCACCACTTGTCCAGGAACGAGGTAGTATGCATGCTTCTCTTACCCTCCTGTCATGGCCTTCAAAGCATTGGTTAGACAGACGATCTGAGAGCATTCAACACACAATATGCCAATCTCGGGGTTCAAACAACCGGTGCGAGGGGCAAAATACGATTTCTGATTAAAATAGCATACCAGCAAAAAGTTGTTTCCACTGAATGACCTGTACCAAAAAAAATATATTTCCTAAAATATTACTCAACGGTCGTCAGCCTGAGGGGACAGCATGTTAGTGCGCGCTATGCTCTGCGCGTTGCTATAAAGCTGCTTGGATAGCGACGCCATAAACTGCACCCATATCTCTCGGATGGCTGGGTTAAGGTTTCGAACGAACAAAACAGCAAACATACTAAGCATCATCTTTGACGTGTTAAGCCATTCTTCAATCGCAACCTGTGACCTTGAACATTTGGCATGGTATGCAGTGACTTTTCGCATGGTTTTCGTCATGTCTAGGTCACCAAGGCACGGGATTTCGTGTTGTGAGTGATTAATGAAACCTGATCACCATTTTGTTTTCAGCAAACGCCTAGCCGCAGCGATGGGGGAATCTCTCGCACCGGAAAGCGACAAGTCATCGAGTCTCACCGACGAAGATAGAAAAATGGCATCACTTCCAATCGAAGTATTTGGAGAACCCCTGGTTAGTTATGCTGCCATTTTCAGCTTTAATAAATGGCGCCACGTTCGGGGCATTAGCAACCTACGTCTAATCACATATGGCCGTAATGTCCATCCACCTGCTGCCTTTTATGATACTTCATCAGGATGCTTCCTCCGAATTGTTGAAGTCATTTTATCAGTACTCATCGCTTGTTGAATGAAGAGGCTTGCCTCCTCAACTTCCCTCTCGGGTCACTGCAGATGGCGCGGCGCGTCGACAGCGCCACCTATTCTGACCCGTGGCAGCGCCTCCACCGTTCTCCACCAACAGTGGGGGGGGGGGACATGTCACGGTGCTTGTTGTCTCGCGTCATTCTCGCTCAGTCTGTGCCTGGCATAGCCATTCAGCGCAGCTCCTTCCACCGGATTGACATCGGCCGTTCAGCTGCCAGGTCTCGGTGCACGTAGGTCACGTGACATGACGTAATCACACGACCGACAAGTGTTCGGTTGAACTGAGTGAATGACAGCCTAGCCGGTGCCAGCGAAGACGGAACCGACTAAACTCCGTCATAGAGCCGTTCATTTAAACAAAAAGGCGATTACCTCAAATATAATATTGCGATGAGAACCGCTGAAAATCACAATTATGAGACCTGGCCTAAGTCTTAGTGAAGGAATTGGAAATTCAGGCGCTCAAACAAAGAGAGGCACTACGGCAAAAAGAGGAAACCACCGAGATTAAGAAGGCGTGGCGGCTGAGCCGGGCCGGACCGGGTTGCCCAGACGACCGCTGGCTGGCACCCGTGGCAATGGAGCCGTTCGCGCTTCACCTCGCACGTAATGCGAGCGAGGCGAAGCGCGAATCCGGAAGTTGTTTCGGATGGAATAGCAGCGGCTATTCCATCCGAAACAACTTTCGCAGGCGGCAAGCGCGCGAACCAACGCAGAGGTACCGCGTCTGCGTTACGAACACGCTCGCCGGTGTGCGGGCTTGTTGTTTCTTGTTTATTGGTTGGTTCACGACACACTTTATGTACATTCACGGCTAATGGCGCCGCCCACACTGTTTCGCCGGTGGGCCGCGGGATTGGGAACTGTCCTGAGTGGCGCTAGAGTCGAACCCGGGACCTTTGGTACTCATAGCCCGACACCTTAACCACTCGGCCATCCCCGCCCCGGTGTGCGGGCTGCGCACACCGCGAGGACCCGTCCGTCTGTGTCCGGCCCAGAGCTGCCGACGCGCGGACCCGTCCGCCTGTGTCCGGCCCAGAGCTGCCGACGTGCGGACCCGTCCGCCTGTGTCCGGCCCAGAGCTGCCGACGTGCGGACCCGTCCGTCCGTGTCCGGCCCAGAGCTGCCGACGTGCGGACCCGTCCGTCCGTGTCCGGCCCAGAGCTGCCGACGTGCGGACCCGTCCGCCTGTGTCCGGCCCAGAGCTGCCGACGTGCGGACCCGTCCGCCTGTGTCCGGCCCAGAGCTGCCGACGTGCGGACCCGTCCGTCTGTGTCCGGCCCAGAGCTGCCGACGTGCGGACCCGCCTGCCTGTGTCCGGCCCAGAGCTGCCGACGCGCGGACCCGTCCGTCTGTGTCCGGCCCAGAGCTGCCGACGTGCGGACCCGTCCGTCTGTGTCCGGCCCAGAGCTGCCGACGTGCGGACCCGTCCGCCTGTGTCCGGCCCAGAGCTGCCGACGTGCGGACCCGTCCGCCTGTGTCCGGCCCAGAGCTGCCGACGCGCGGACCCGTCCGTCCGTGTCCGGCCCAGAGCTGCCGACGTGCGGACCCGTCCGTCTGTGTCCGGCCCAGAGCTGCCGACGTGCGGACCCGTCCGTCTGTGTCCGGCCCAGAGCTGCCGACGCGCGGACCCGTCCGTCTGTGTCCGGCCCAGAGCTGCCGACGTGCGGACCCGTCCGTCTGTGTCCGGCCCAGAGCTGCCGACGTGCGGACCCGTCCGCCTGTGTCCGGCCCAGAGCTGCCGACGTGCGGACCCGTCCGTCCGTGTCCGGCCCAGAGCTGCCGACGTGCGGACCCGTCCGCCTGTGTCCGGCCCAGAGCTGCCGACGTGCGGACCCGTCCGTCCGTGTCCGGCCCAGAGCTGCCGACGTGCGGACCCGTCCGCCTGTGTCCGGCCCAGAGCTGCCGACTGCGGACCCGTCCGCCTGTGTCCGGCCCAGAGCTGCCGACGTGCGGACCCGTCCGTCTGTGTCCGGCCCAGAGCTGCCGACGCGCGGACCCGTCCGCCTGTGTCCGGCCCAGAGCTGCCGACGTGCGGACCCGTCCGCCTGTGTCCGGCCCAGAGCTGCCGACGTGCGGACCCGTCCGTCTGTGTCCGGCCCAGAGCTGCCGACGCGCGGACCCGTCCGTCCGTGTCCGGCCCAGAGCTGCCGACGTGCGGACCCGTCCGTCCGTGTCCGGCCCAGAGCTGCCGACGTGCGGACCCGTCCGCCGTGTCCGGCCAGAGCTGCCGACGTGCGGACCCGTCCGTCTGTGTCCGGCACGTGTGTTTTATCGGCGGCTGCCGTGCGGACCCGTCGCCGTGTCCGGCCCAGAGCTGCCGACGTGCGGACCCGTCCGTCCGTGTCCGGCCCAGAGCTGCCGACGTGCGGACGATTTGCGCGGCCGTAACTGCCCGCCCCCCCCCCCCCCAGCCGCTGCGTACGACAGCCGCGGCAGCGATACAGAGGTGCACAAACTGTCAAAGCTGTCTCGTGCACGGACACCAGCCGTTCGAACTGTTTCGAACTGTCTCGAACTGTCTCGAACTGTCCGAACTGTCCGAACTGTCTCGAACTGTCTCGAACTGTCTCGAACTTGAAATTTACCGCCTTCGCCAGTAACGTACACGACAAGGCGCCTTACGTCCTGCCAGCGGCTGTGGGGCACCCATGTCACGTGACCGCTGACCGACCGATCCGATCCGGCGCGCCGGGCATGTACAGTCCTGCAACAACAACTCTTCCTCACATCCGGCGTTGTGAATATTCCCGAGTGAATGCTGGAGCGCAAGTTGACGAACTATTTAAGTAAGAGGTTGAAGGCGGAGACTACGAAAGCGGGACTGAATTGCGTCGCAGTGAATGCAGCAGTAAGCATCAAGATCTTGACAGCTCAATCGGGCCGGGTCATGTCACTTGTATGAACTACTTCTGCAAGGGAACGGTGATGACGCATAGAGGATGCCAAAAACTAACTACCAGCCAGGAGGGCTAGCCTGTTATTTGGGATGCACTTGTGTGCTGTTGGGGCTGCTCCTTTTGCCAAGTCTGTAATGGGAAATTGCAGACACTTGTTTACACTGGTCTATCAAAATATATACCTGCATCATGTGCAATCAAATTATTTTTTTTTTGGAGGAAGCAAGCATTATAAGTGAAGACATAAGGAAGACGTAGATGCGGACCCAAATAAACTGACAAGAGGTCAAGGTCAATATTTTGCATTAAATACCAGTGAAATCTTATTTAATTTGAATGAAAGAAGATTTAATAATAGAATCTTTTAACTGTGTTGTCATTACATAATAGCACCAAACTTAAAGCTCTGCACATTCTGAAAGGACTTGGATCTCTGATAAGGCCAGTGTAGCACAGGTTAAAGCCCTGCCGCTGCTTAGGACTTGGGCGCTCATTTGCCGCCCATGCACTGCTGGAATCCAAACAGCGCCAGTGTCCACAGAGCCCGACAGCGAACACGCTGGAGCACGGCGCGGGTGCTGCCTCAGCAGCTGATCTGCCGGTGTATCACGTGACGCACCGACCGGTGACCGACCGTCCACAACCCAGGTGGGCAACTTCTACGCGAAGACGTTCGCCCAGAAGGAGGCGGGTCTCCGCACCCTGCTGTCGGCGCTGAAGGGCGACGACGGCCGTGTCAAGGCCGACAAGACGACGCGCGCCGCGACCCACCTGCTGCAGAGGGCGCTCAAGGACAAGGTGTACACGGTGTGCCACCTGGCCACCGAGACGCTCGACTACCTGGTCGGCACATTCGCCACCCGGCGCAGGTGGGGAGAGAGCTCCCTGCAGGCGCAGGGACGTCTCAGCGCGCGGTGGGCGCCGGCCGACGCCGTACCGTGGGCCGAGTGTCTGGTGTTGCACACGGCACAACGCCGTCTGCGCGCAGGATAGGTTTGCCACTGCACACGGCACTGCAATTCCTAAATCCAGAATGAGGTCTGATGTCGCGTGCCGCCCTGCACCTCCTAGTGAAGCTTGTGGCTGGACATCGTGCACCGTACCGCACCACCTCTACTCGGATTAAGGTCCAATATCGCATACGGCCTACACCTCCTATATCCGGTATACGGTTTGATACCGCGCCCTACACGACACCGTCTATATCCAGTGTAAGGTTTGGCACCGCAATCAGCCCAACGCATCCTATGTCTAGGACAAGATCTGACACCGCATCCGACCGTGCACCGCCTACCCACACCCACAGCCCACCCTCATCACCATAGCCAACCACTAAAGAACCAAGAGCTAGAGGGTCAGTTGTCAACACCCTCACGTTCACCGATCACCTCAGGATAAGTTAAAAATAAGCACCACAAGCGTTGCACGTCGAGAAACGAACTCAAACCAAGTCAGCTATCTCCCCTCAGCTTGATGTATTTCTTAGGCTCCTCCCAGGAAGATGACCTCAGCAGAAACCCCAATAGCATCTCTCTTTCTCTTTCTCTCTTTCTCCCTTTCTCTCTTTCTTTCTTTCTCTCTTTCTCTCTTTCGCTCTTCCTCTCTTTCTATCTTTCTCTCTTTCTCTCTTTCTGTCTTTCTGTCTTTCTGTTTTTCTGTCTTTCCATCTATCTCTATCTCTATCTCTATCTCTCTCTATCTCTATTTATAGCTCTATTTCTATCTCTATCTCTACCTCTCTATTTTTATCTCTATCTCTATCTCTATCTCTCCATCTCTATATCTGTCTCTCTCTCTCTCTCTCTCTCTCTCTCTCTCTCTCTCTCTCTCTCTCTCTCTCTCTCTCTCTCTCTCTCTCTCTCTCTCTCTCTATATATATATATATATCTCTCTCTCTCTCTGCACCGCAGGACATCACGACGGGAGCTGAGCACCACCATGGAGGCCGTCCTGCCCGAGCTGGTGCAGAAGACGGGCGACAACGCGACGCGCGTCCAGACGCTGGCCGTCGACAGCGTGCTGCGACTGGCGGACGTGGCGCACGCGCGCCACATCCCCACCGTGGCGGCGTCGCTGACGACGCCCCTGCCGGCGGCCGGCCAGACACGCGTGGCGCTGGCCAGGCTGGAGGCCGTAGAGCGGCTGGTGGGCAGGCACGGCGTCGGCGCCGACGACGACAGGTGAGGCGGCGACGGACGCGGGTGGAACGGGCCGGCCGACGGGGGGGGGAAGGGCACAGGACAGGTGGGGTGGTGGTGGTGGGGGGAGTGGTATTGAGTCAGCATAAGGGTGGCCGTGGTGAGCGCAGCAGTTGGATAAGCTGCGGAGGCTCGGCATTTGGCGGATTCGTGAGATGCCGGGAGAGCTGGAGCTGGCTTCCCTGCGCTCGCTGAAGAGGCGACTGGACGTACTGCTCCCGCAGCTCCTTGGTTCAAGAACCTCGCCTTTCCGCGATGTCAGTCAGTTAGTTGTTTGGGTTTGAGTGCGCTTTGGCCAAAATATATAATAATTTAGCGCCCATATGGTTCATTTGTGGCGGGGATGGCCGAGTGGTTAAGGTGTTGCGTTCTGGGCACCAAAGGTCTCGGGTTCGACACCAGCGTCGCTCGGGAAATTTCCTGATCCCGCGGCCCATCGGCGAAACAGTGTGGGCGGCGTCATTAGCTGTGCATGTGCATAAAGTGCATCGTGAACCACCCAATAAACAAACAAACAAGCCATAGCGTTAATTTAGTATCCCAGAGTTATATGAAAGGTATCACCGAGGCGAGTGTGTGGCCTGAAATCTGATCGCAATTCGGTGTTGGAATATGGTTCAAGATTGAATGAACTCCCACTAATCTGCTGGCACGTCGCTATAGGCTAGACATCGCTTCCTATTGCCATAAAACAACTTTCGCTCTCCTGAAAAGTGTTGGCACGAGAAAAGCACGTGTCGCACTGTGAGGGTTCCTATACAGCGAGGGTACTTGGATCTCCCATTGCTGCAGATAGGATATTGGTGGGTAGTGCGTGGGTGACCGGTTCGCATTCTACACAGCGTCACCTCGTCACTCCTGCACTTGCGATAGAGCGACGATCAATCTCCAAGGTGTGGGTTTATTGAATGCCACCGATTGTTGGTCTGTGCGGTCCAACTCTTTCGCGACCTAGCACTCAAATACTATGAGATTCCAGAGATGTGGTTCCTGGCTGAAAGTTGGAGAACACGTGTTGGAATCTTTTGGGCCGCCCATCTAGCTGCGAAATTTGCTCGGCCATTGCCGTATATGGACATATCACTGTATCACCGACAGACGCTGCCACATCCGTCTGTGTTGCACTGTATCACCGACAGACACTCTCACCGACAGACACTCTTACACCCGTCTGTGCTGCACTGTATCACCGACAGACGCTACCACACCTGCATATGCCGAACTGTATGGCACCGCTGTCACCTTGGGATTCCCTACCCTAGCCTGCTAGGGCTAGACAGTCTAGTTCTAGCCTGCTAGAGCTAGACTGTCGCACGAATGTCTGAACAGCCGGGTCAGACGATCTGATGGATTGGCAGACGCGCGAAGTGACGTCAGCGATGGGATAATGACACACTGGCTGGGGGGGGGGGGGGGTCGGCAGTTGGGGCGGTAATGTTGACGTCGCGGCTTATGAACAGTGGGTCAACTGAGCCAGCCCCACCCAATCAACTGATGCTATTGCTGCCATCCAGAACAAATACCTCCTTCCAGCAAAGTCGCTCTTATCACGCCATAGCATGCCGGATTATCTTCTATATTGCATGTATGCATAAGCATTTGTATTATCTTTAATGATCGGTGCCATTCTAAGCTCTCAGTTTTAACGATGCGTCGTTCACATGCTTTCGCTTTTTAAGCTTTTCATATGTCCTTGCCTCCTGCTAAACTACATCCTGACCGACCTTTTCTGTAGCGACAAATTCAGTTCAAGACAATGACAAAGACAAGTCATGGGTCATTTTGTACTTGACGAACCGGAAAGTCTGCCAACGAATAAGCTGCCACTTGAAGGTGCAGTGTACAATTGATATAGACTGCAGCTTTCGGGTCACGACAAATCAGTGGTACTGCGAGGAAGCGATATATCGAAGCATCGGCAGCGATGGCAATACAAGCTATTTTGATAACGGAAGCGAATCTTCCTGTTGTCTCGCTCAGGGACATCGTGATGTATGTGCTTTCCGTGGTAAAATAAGGAAGGCATATTATAAAGACTCGTTCAGCTAAACGTACGGCGGCCTCCAAAGGCAAGGATTGATCGCAGGCGCCATATGAAACTTGCCCTATCGTGCACACGGGTCCCCTCAGCTCACCACTTGACCGAGGTCCGGTCGGCCGAAGAATGCCTTGTGAGACACTGTGTAGGCAGAGTAATCCTGATATTGTGCATAAACGATTATATACAGATTTTATGCACGATATAGCGATTTTATATAGACGATTCCTGCAATTATATGTCTGGCTGAGTGTTTAGACCAATCCACTCAGACACAAACAGAATGCAGGCTAATGTATCCATGTGTGGCAATATTAAAAGTCGAACTATTAACCAATGGCTGCGATGGTACCGTAACCACAGTGTGACTCCAACTGAGAGCCCTCTAAATCGTGTTCTGCTCTACCAGCAAAATGTGTGATACCGTTATCACACGACACAGGACACACTGACCTTTGGCACTGAGGAAATGGAGTGCAGATAATTAATTCCGGACGACCGTTGGGGCGGCCGTCACGCCTCCAGCTCGACGTTCACGCGCCTCTCCACTGGCGGCGCGCTGACGACACGCTCAGCATTGGTCACCTCGTCCTGAGGCGTTACCAGCCCGCTCTTGATGTTGCCCGACCCAGCCTGGCCACCTCTGTCGCCTCTGGGTGTACCTGCTGCATCCCGCCTCACTCTTGATGTTGGCTAACTCAGCCTGACCACCTCTGTCGCCTCTGGGTGTACCTGCTGCATCCCGCCTCACTCTTGATGTTGGCTAACTCAGCCTGACCACCTCTGTCGCCTCTGGGTGTACCTGCTGCATCCCGCCTCACTCTTGATGTTGCCCGACACAGCCTGACCACCTCTGTCGCCTCCGGGTACACCTACCACATCACCACCTTACTCTTGATGTTGGCTATCTCAGCTTGCCCACCTCTGTCGCCTCTGGGTGCATCTGCTGCATCCCGCCTCACTCTTGATGTTTCCCGACCCAGCCTGCCCACCTCTGTCGCCTCCGGGCACACCTACCACATGCCGGCTGACCTTTGATCATATCGCGGTGGTTGATTACGTGTTCGTGCCGGCTGACCTGGGGCTATACTGTAATCGCGCTGGCTGACCTGAGGACATACTGTAATCGTACCGGTTGATCTGGAGATGTTCGCTGTGGCTTTACGACGCCCCCAGCAGGTCAGGCCATATGACATCGCCTGCTTCTGACCCTGGCAGGAGGGGCCATATGACACATGGTACCTTGGCGTGGACGTATAACGGTGCCGAAACACGGTGTGTTACATTCACATCGCTACATAGCTGACATTATGTGATGAACAGCCAACTTTTTACTCGACAGTTCCAGCCGACTTTCAATGTAGAAGCAGGGAAAAGGCGGGCAAAGGGGCGACAATACCCTCACCTCCTTAGAACCTGAGAGGCACCTTCTTCCCTATGGAAATGCGGCGCCCCTCCGAGATGCTTGAGTACTTCTCGCACTTGATTACTTCGGCCGAAGGCTCCATTCCGAGTGAAAATGGCGTACCTTCAGAACGCTAGAGTGCATCCCTTCAATTTGTCAGCCGAATGTACCCCTCTAATAAAAAACCTCCTCTGTTTGGCCACTCGTGCAAGCATCCTTGACATTCGTAGGCAGTGGCAAACAACGTTGGTAATTTTCCTTCATCCATCAGTGCGCGCAAGTTATGTGCACCACAACCCAAACGGTTAAGCTGCAGGACGTGTGTGGGACATGACGTGTGTGGGGGGTGATGTGTGTGGGGCGTGACGTGTGTGGGACGTGACGTGTGTGGGACGTGACGTGTGTGGGACGTGACGTGTGCGGGACGTGACGTGTGCGGGACGTGACGTGTGTGGGACGTGACGTGTGTGGGACGCGACGTGGGGACGTGACGTGCGACGGACGACGACGACGTGTGGGACGTGACGTGTGCGGGACGTGACGTGACGCGTGTGCGGGACGTGACGTGTGTGGGACGTGACGTGTGTGGGACGTGACGTGACGTGTGCGGGACGCGACGTGTGCGGGACGTGACGTGTGTGGGACGTGACGTGTGTGGGACGCGACGTGTGCGGTACGTGACGTGTGTGGGACGTGACGTGTGCGGGACGTGACGTGTGTGGGACGTGACGTGTGTGGGACGTGACGTGTGTGGGACGTGACGTGTGCGGGACGTGACGTGTGTGGTACGTGACGTGTGTGGGACGTGACGTGTGCGGGACGTGACGTATGCGAGACGTGACGTCTACGGGACGTGACGTGACGTGTGTGGGACGTGCCGTTGTTGGGACGTGATATGTACGGGACGGGACGTGTACGGGACGTAACATGTGTGGGACGTGACTTGTGTGGGACGTGACGTGTGTGGGACGTGGCGTGTGTGGGATGTGACGTGTGTGGGACGTGACGTGTGCGGGACGCGATGTGTGCGGGACGTGACGTGTGTGGGACGTGAAATGTGCGGGACGTGACGTGTGCGGGACGTGACGTGTACGGGACGGGACGTCTACTGGACGTGACGTGACGTGTGTGGGACGTGACTTGTGTGGGACGTGATATGTACGGGACGTGACGTGTACGGGACGTAACGTGTGTGGGACGTGACTTGTGTGGGACGTGACGTGTGTGGGGCGCATAGGCGCACCGGAGGGGGGCCAGGGGGCCCGCCCCCATGAGACCAAAGTGCCCTTTTGGCCAAAAGTACCCTTTTGACCGAAAAGTGCCCTCTTGGCCGGAATGTCTCAAATTCAGCCCAAAAATCACCTGCCTGATGTGCCCCGCCCGTGCCAAAGGTGACCTTTGGGCCCAAAACTGTCCTTTTGGCGATTTTTCTAACGCCCACCCCTCCCCCCCACCCTTCGGTCAACAAACCCTCCAGTGTGCCCGGACCGCAAAGTGCCCTATTGGAGCCGGCCAAGTGCCCTTTTCGGTCCGGGCCCCCCATGGAAAAATCATGGGTGCGCGCCTGGTGGGACGTGACGTGTGTGGGACGTGACGTGTGCGGGACGTGACGTGTACGGGACGTGACGTGACGTGTGTGGGACGTGACGTGTGCGGGACGTGACGTAACGTGTGTGGGACGTGATGTGTACGGGACGTGACGTGTACGGGAAGTGACGTGTGCTGGGCGTGACATCTGTTGGACGTGACGTGTGCCGGACGTGATGTGTACGGGATGTGACGTGTGCGAGACGTGACGTGTGCGGGACGTGACGTGTGTGGAACGTGACGTGTGCGGGACGTGACGTGTGCGGGACGTGACGTGTGCGCCAGACGTGACGTGTGCGGGACGTGACGTGTGTGGAACGTGACGTGTGCGGGACGTGACGTGTGTCCGCAGCCCCATGGTGCTGAGGAACCTCGCGCAGTTCGCCCTGTCGGCCGTCGACCACCCCAACGACGGCGTGCGCGCAGCCGGCTCGAGCCTCATGGCGCTCCTCTACCCGCACAACCCGAAACTCGTGCGCAAACTGCTGTCGGCCGACGACAAGAAGACGCGCAAAAGCCTCACGTACCGCGCCCTTTTCGAGGAGCTGGACAGGCTCGACGGCCAGGTGAGGTAGCGAGGCGCACCGCCGCCGGCCGCGCTCACCGCTTCCGCTTGGAATGGCTGCCGGAGCTGGCCACCAGAGGCGCTGCTGCCGCTAGCGCCTTTGCAATGCGGACTGTTTCGCCTGCTACTGCCGCGGCTCACACTTCAGTGTGACGTCATCACGCCGACGACGCGCCCGCGGAGGGCGCCGGCCGTGGCCGCCCGTGCTCACCAGTCGGCCTACTCCTGTAGAGTGCAGTGCAGAGTGGCGTGGAGTGCAGTGCGCTGTCGCCAGGGACACTGGGAGGCTCGCCGGCAGCAGCTGGAAGCCTTGGGACACGCGCCGCGTCCGAGCGGCGCTCGCAGCTGTCGGGCGAGTCCACCCACCGCCTGGAGCCTCGCAGTGTCCGCGGCTGCCTGCCAGTGTGTCGCCCCGGCGAGCGAGACATGGACTCGTCCAAATGTCGAGCGGGCCCGTCTGCGCTGCTGTTTTGCGAACGGTGTGTCGGCCGATTGCTTTGGGTGTTTCTCGCCCGGTTTGACATTCGGCAACACGTTTGTGCCTTCAAGTGACAAGAGACACGTTTGAACAGTTGTACGTCTCATATTGCAGTGCCTTGTTATTTGAGCGCGCCGACTACAGGGTCAGTTGGCGCCCATCATATTGGAGGGCATGTGTCTCATTGGATTGTGTTAGCTGGGCGCCATTCGAGCACGCCATCGCCGACCAGGCGGCGGCTGTTGGGACGCCTGTCACGGCCCATGTTCGTCAGTGTCTGTAGGATACGCGGTGTCGTCGGCGGCGATGGCCGCGCGCTGGTGGCAGACCTGCAGCAGCGCGCACGATCCGCTGTACTTACGCTGCCATGCATCGCGCCCTGGAGATGAGGGGGTGGGGCGGAATCCGCCCACCCCTCCGGTTTTTCGTACATGACTCCAGATTTTATCGGTCGACATACGCCAGTTTTGCGCACTTGCTTAGAAGTAACTGATGCGTCGTTTAAAGCAAGAAAACAGAAAGGGGACGAAGATTTTCAAGTTAGTGACCGCTAAAGTCAAAACATTTCGTAGCGCGAGACCACAAATATCGGCACTGATGCGCTTCCCGTATATTAACAAAAGAAAAGTTTCTTGGCAACACTAGCGACTTGTTTGATGTATATTGTTATGCTACATAGTTTCAAGGTCATGTTAGGTCACCGATGTCAAGTCAAGTCAAGTTCATAACAGGTTAATGGAGCAAAACTTGGTCAACTAGAATGTTTTCAAAAATGCAAATAACTGGCATGCGATTGATGTCACTTTGCATATTACTCCATAAACATCCTGAAAACTACTGTTTGTCATTGTGTACCTAAGCGTTTCCATGCTTTATCCATGTACTTCACCCCTTTCTTCGCGAAGCCGATTGCGCCGAGTCGCCCGACGGAGCAGTCGGGCGGGTGGGCCGGTTCCAGTAACTGGAGCAGGTAACTGACCTGATAAAGTGCTGCTATATAGGTAACCTGAGGTCAAATTCCTTGTCTAGCATCTGTATTGTGTCCTTAGTAATGTCCAAATCGTCATTGCTGCACATTTTGGAGCATCTAAACACAAGCACAGCGACCCATAGCGACAAACCAGTTCATAATAAAAAATCAAGAACATTTTGACATATGTGACCTAATTTGACCTTGAAAATATTGCACTAAGGCCATACAACTTAAACACAATTGAGTTCACTACCGTATCCACCCACCCTACAAATTTCGTTACTCCACTTTTAATAGGAGCCTATATCATGGGGGGGGGAGTGCGGATCCCCCTCCAGTACATACAATTTTCAGAGGCTCTCCATTACGCGTGTAATACATAAAATGCAAAAGCGAGCAAGACGACCGTGTGCCCGGCATTGCGTGATTAGAAGTACATTGCTTGATCAGAAGACATTTGTCTCCGTGGATGGCGGGAGACGACGATGAGACACGACGCTGTCGGAGCGACTGGTGCTCATTCTGCGGTGATATCTGAAGGCCTTAGCAACGGGGATTGGATGCTCGCTTCACCTCACTTCCCCTGGCCCGTGGTGCAAATGCAGCTCGGGTTCCCCTGTACATCGGAAATAGTCCGCTTCAGGTATAGGTCCGAAGGCTTGGACGTTGAGCCGCGACTGGTCGTGGACCAGTCCGCACGTCCGGTACATAAAGGAGTTAGCAGTGCACCGTTGTGGTATAGGCCTGGAATAGATATTGGAAGGGAAGGAAATCTAAGGCAACTGCAATTCAACACGGAAGGAAAATGTGGAATTGGGACGTGGGGAAGTAAGTATCCAACTGACTCACAGACTGGATAATAGGAATGGCAATTGACACACGCGATAGGACTCTGAAGTGAGTGTTGAACGAACAACGAAGCAGGCGGTGTCCATGTCTCTGATCTATCAATAAATTAAGAAATATATCTGCCTATCTATCTGTCTATCTATCGATATATATATATATATACATGTATACATATATTTATGTGTATATATATACATATATGCATGTATGTGTGTGTGCGTGTGTGCTTGTGCATATATGTATGTACGCACATGTATGTAAAGATAGTAGTATGTGGAATGGACATGACATCCATAAACTTGATAGTGTTCAAATGTCGAAGAAAGGAATAATGCAACAATGCATTCGTAAATCATAGAAGGTTCAGGATTTGAACACTGTACTATCAGATAATGTGAACGGGTCTTTTTCCACATTTGAAGCCTACAAAGCGTCGAAATCTGTACGGAAATGCACATATTTAGCCAGCATTCGGACGTCTCTACCTTCTACCTCCATCGCCCAACTTGAAATGGTTAAATTCATAAGTCCTGCTGCGGACAGCGCTATGGCTTTCTGTGCGTGCTGCTGTTGTCTTAGCGGAAAGCAGAAAAAATCACTCCCGAAGCACCAGACAGTGTTGCCAGCTGGAGCCCTTCATGATAGTCACGCCAGTCCAAAGTCACCCATTCTTTGCAATATCTCCCACCACCTTCCATGATTTATTCAGAGATGTTATATTAGCATCTTAGTCAAGGCAAGACGTTCGTGAGTTGCAGCCGTCGTAATTCTGCCAGACTAGAGTTACGGATAGGTCCCCACACCGTCACGTTACGTACATTCAATGTCACTTATGATATAAGTTGGTATGTGCGACTTGCCGCGCTGCGATTCTTCGCTAGCGTACCGGCACCTCCGTTTGCTGTCCACATCGTTTCATTGCGACGTCACTGCATTTGGGGTGCGGCGGTCTCGACGCCTTCTTCTCAACCGCATGGTCCCTGCGAGCACGGCTGAAAACGGAACACCACGCCGAACAAGGGCATCACACGCCGACTTCACGTGGTGGATTACATGGTGGTACAAGTCGAACGGCCGCGAGTACTGCAGGTCCGCTTCGTCGCCGACGGCGTACAAGCCATCACACGGCTAAATGTTTTTACAGTGGATTGTGCCACTTCGTGGCAAGCTAAGTGCGTATACCGCTACGCTCGGTGCGCTGTGCTATAGACACGTTGTGTTACGCCAGGCGGACTATACCACGCTCAGTACGTTGCGTTGTGCTGGATGTTACGCCAGGTGGACTATGCCACGCTCAGTACGTTGCGTCGTGCTATATGCTACGCCAGGTGGACTACATCACGCTCAGTACGTTGCGTTGTGCTGTATGCTACGCCAGGTGGACTACATCACGCTCAGTACGTTGCGTTGTGCTGGATGTTACGCCAGGTGGACTACATCACGCTCAGTACATTGCGTTGTGCTGCATGTCACGGCAGGCGGACTATGCCACAACGGCCCGCCCGGGGACGTCGGATGGCCGCGCGTACTGCTGGTACACTTCCCCGCAGGCACTAACAACTGTCGCGCTTGGCGTGCGCCGCGCTTTTCGATACGCTACAAATGGGTACGTTGCGCTAGGCTACGTTCATGACGCTACACTTGGCGTGTGGAGCTACGCAGTGAAACAAAAACCTACTCGACTATGCCGGGGTGCATCCTTGGCACCGTTATCGTCGTCTCCCAGGTCTGTTTAGCCGCGTTGCACAACTTCGTTGTGCAACACGGCTGGAAGATTATTCCGCCACTATGTGATCTTGCAGCATCGGCCGCAAGATCAGGTATTGGTGGAAGCATACGACGTGGACTCACTACGAACATGCAAGGCATAGTTGTGCCACCTCAAGTGTCAGGACGCTGTCGTGAACACGGCATGACCACATTGAAAGACGACGACAGAAGATGCTAGTCATGCCCCCACGACATCTCAACCCGCGTACCTGAACAAACTTGCATTGCGGTGCAATGTAATCATGGACGGATGATTCCACATTCAACTAGCTGTGTATCTCAACTTGCATGATGCACTGCGTTCTCCACACCACCAGGAGTTCTCCACCGCTTCTTAATTATAGCGTTGAAGAGCCTACACAGAGCGAATTAACTTTTTTCAGTAGATTATGCCACATTGTGACAAGCTAAGTGCGTATACCGCTACTCTCGGTGCCCTGTGCTAGAAACGTTGTGTTACGCTAGGTGGACTATGCCACGCTCAGTACGTTACGTTGTACTGTATGCTACGCTAGGTGGACTATAGCACACTCAGTACGTTGTGCTATGCTATATATTACGACAGGCTGACTATGCCACGCTTCGTACGTTGCGCTGTGTTGTGTTACGCCAGACGACTATGTCAGGCTCAGTACGTTGTGATGTGCTATATAAATGCTATACGCATGTTGTGTTATGCCAGGTGGACTATGCCATACTCACAACGTTGCGTTGTGCTATATGCTACGCAAGGCGGACGGTTCCAGGTTCAGCACGTTGCGCTGCGCTGCATACACGTTGTGTTACGCCAAGCGGATTACATCACGCCCCGTACGTTGCGTTGTGCTGTATGTTGCGCTGTGCCACATGCTGCGGCAGGCAGACTACGCCACGTCCGGTGTGCTGCGCTGTGGTGCCGTTTGAGCCGACCTGACCCGAACAGCGGAGCCGACCGGCGCCAGCCCGTCTCAGTCTGGACTCGCCGGCCCGGCCGCGCCGCGTCGCCGACCGCAGCCGGGACGACGACCGCCGGGCACAACATGGCGACCGTCGGCCACAAGATGGCGGCCGCCGGACACAAGATGGCGACGGCTGGGCACAAGATGGCGGCCACCGGGCACAAGATAGCGACGGCTGGGAACACCGGCAGGACGTCGCCGAGCCGGAGGAGCAGGAGGAGCCGGAGGAGCCGGAGGAGCCGGAGGAGCCGGAGGAGCAGGAGGAGCCGGAGGAGCAGGAGGAGCAGGAGGAGCCGGATGAGCAGGAGGAGCCGGAGGAGCAGGAGGAGCCGGCCGGACGGGCGCTGCTCAGCGAGTCGGTGCGCTCTAAGTCGCTGGCGGCAATGATGGAGGCGGAGGAAACTGTTGACGACGACGAAGATGACAGGTGCGTAATTGCAGGCATAATTGCACAAGTCCAATTGCGCTTAGCACGAGTAGGTATGCGTGCAAAAACATAGTGCATGCTTATTTGTGCTTTTTAGTAGATCAATTAAAAAATGTGCTGCGAGAACGAATCTAGCTGTAGAATCATGCCCATAACATAATATTCGCTTTCATCTGTCAGAGCCTCTCCTCCCACGTTGTACTGAGCTATAATACATGCAATGCTTAGCACGTCAAGCCAAAGTACTGAACAGAACTGTCCTTGCATACGGTAGGACACTAAACTCATGTGCAAAGGAACAAGAAAAAAATAAGTTGGATAAAATTATAATTAAGGCGATTCCCTCCATCCTACGTCATAATGCATGGCGGGTATGGTTTGCGGGAAACGTGACCAGTTGGAGGACTAGACGTCGGTGCGTCTAGTTTCCTACGGACATGAGCAAAAACTGGCTGCACTCCTCGGTGTCGTATTCTGTCCATTACACCCACGGCATAATCGTGACAAGTTCCATGTGCCACGGTTTGATTTAACCGCAACACTGACCTGCGACTCTCGGGCTGTCACTGGGACACCGTCGACCATCGCTGCAACACTGACCGCCATTACGACACATTGTGCTTCATTGTGGTAACACTAATGTCACTCAGACGTGACACCCTTGACTGTCGCTGTGACTCTACCCATAACTGCGACGCTCTGGCTATAGCTGCGGCACGTTGAGTGTCACTGCGACCTCCTGACTGCTACTCCGATACCCTCGATCATCGCCGCAACACCGACCGTCATTGCGACACACTGCGTTTTGTTGCTACAACAATGTTTTGCCGCGACACTCTTGACTATCTCAGCGACACTATTATACTTGCGACACACGGATAATCACTGACACCCTAACTGCCAATGCGACACCCCGACTGCCACTGCGACACACTAGTTCCCACTGCGACACCCTGACCGTCACTGTGACATCCTGTCACTGTGACACCCTGACTGTCACCGCGACACCCTGACTGTCACTGCGACATCTTGGTTGCCACCGCGACACCCTGACTGTCACTGCGACACCCTGACTGCCACAGCCGTGTTCGCAGAACGTGCATATTTTGCGGGGACGTGGACGACAGATTCGCACAGAATGACGGAATCGAATACCACCTGTGGAAGCACTGCCCGATGCTGCTGCGCTGCAAAAATTGCAAACAAGTGGTTGAGATACCCAGCTACACCGAACACCTTCTACGTGAGTGAACGTGGCAAGTGCGGCGGTGACTTCAACTGGAACTATGCTACCTTTTCCTCAAGAACTATCGTTAAAGTGAATGCTTTCAGACACATCCAATACTCAGAACGTAGCTGAAAACTCAACCTCCTACGAGCCATACCATTTCATTCAGCTTCAAACGCTGCTTAGAGGCCATTTCAGTGGTCTGGATTGGGTCTAAAGTTACGGAGCTACCATGCAGTCGACAGGTCTAAACATCAAGCCGTCTGTAAAGTTCGCCACAGTCTACACTTTGCCGGGACAAAAAGACAAACTCGCGCAACTGTTGCAGACTGACATTTCCATCAATGCACCGATCACGATTACAAATGGATTCGTTTCCATCGAGAATGGTGCCGCTTTTGTCTTGCTATATTTGAGCGTGGGTTGGTCAACTGCCCACCACTGCGGGATATCACAGCTGAGCGACGCATACTTCCGTCGACAGGCGAATGCAGGGCCCACGAGCACTACCGATGTTGCGACCGTTGTCAGGAGGCGATCCCAAAGCATCAGTTCGGCGAGCACGTTCGATCCTACACGTGCATGCGTGAGTATTTCACGGCGATGCTTCAAATAGGTCATCAACGATTCAAAATAGGCTTTCGTTGCATTCAGCGGTTTTCCAGCAGTGGCAACGCATGCGAATACAAACTCCGTCGTGAGACGGAGGCTTTGTCGGACTTCCTTCGCGTGCGTCTCCTTAGTTATTTGTTTGCTACCAATGGAAAGTGCATTAGAAACGTTTGCAGCATGATGGATGATGCAACCGCCGACCACACCGTTAAGCGGTTGCCTATTATGCTTCGGCTTCGGGGTATTTTTCTATATCGGCGGTATCTCTAAAGTCGATGCATAACATGAACTGAAGCAAGAATTTTCACCACATCACATCTTGTCGTATTATGCCAATGTCTCAGGGCTGCCGAACGGTCCTCAGTTCATGTTACACCACGCCACCAGACCTGGCCTCTTCACTTATGGGATCATCGATAGCTACCGAGTGATGGTTGGTTATTGGTTTTACGACTCATCGATCGTTCAGTCATGCAGCGTCGCCAATCTTTCACGTCCATTGGTCGCAGGCGAAAAGTAGTGACAGGCGAGATTCGAACCCACAACCATTCGATTGTGAGACGAGCAGCTTACCCCTAGACCAATCGTCCCCCACCTACCGAGTGAGCACACCGACAATTTATGTTGTGTTTCAGCCGCGATTTCAGGAGCGGCTGGAAACCACTGTCCATTGTGTCATCAGAACACAGAGCCCTTCACCTCCGGGTGGCAGGCTCACCTCATCACCGAGTGTCCGGCCAACCCCCGCAACAGGAACCGTGAGTGTCCGACAAACTCCCGTAACAGGAACCGTGAGTGTCCGGCAAACTCCCGCAACAGGAACCGTGAGTGTCCGGCAAACCCAGCAACAGGAACCGTGAGTGTCCGGCCAACCCCCGTAACAGGAACCGTGAGTGTCCGGCCAACCCCCGCAACAGGAACCGTGAGTGTCCGGCCAACCCCCGTAACAGGAACCGTGAGTGTCCGGCCAACCCCCGTAACAGGAACCGTGAGTGTCCGGCCAACCCCCGTAACAGGAACCGTGAGTGTCCGGCCAACCCCCGCAACAGGAACCGTGAGTGTCCGGCCAACCCCCGCAACAGGAACCGTGAGTGTCCGACAAACTCCAGCAACAGGAACCGTGAGTGTCCGGCCAACTCCAGCAACAGGAACCGTGAGTGTCCGACAAACTCCAGCAACAGGAACTGTGAGTGTCCGGCAAACTCCAGCAACAGGAACCGTGAGTGTCCGGCCAACCCCCGCAACAGGAACCGTGAGTGTCCGGCCAACCCCGCAACAGGAACCGTGAGTGTCCGACCAACCCCCGCAACAGGAACCGTGAGTGTCCGGCCAACCCAGTAACAAGAACCATGAATGTTTGGCCAACCCCCACAACAGTAACCGTGAGTGTGTGATTATCTCTATGCAGGTTATGGTCCTCAAATAGCTGACAACCGATAAGCTCGTATGCTGAACTAACCGCTATGGTGAGCGATTAGTTCAGCTCCTACCTTACCTGGATTATCAGATGTGTTCATCACAATCGATTATTTGAGAAACTAGGTCGGCCCTGCTCCAGCCGATAACTCGTGGACTGAGAGTGAAGCTGCACACAACTCGCGTCTTGAACAGTATTAACCACACACCCCATTGTCGTTACGGACGGAACTGGTCGTGATGCGGTGGCACGGACCCGACCCCCACACCCCCGGCCGTGGTCGTGACTCCAGAGCGCATGTCGACCCCCACACCCCCGCCCGTTGTCGTGACCCCAGCGCACGTGTCGACCCCCACACCACGGCCGTTGTCGTGACTGCAGCGCGCGTGTCGACCCTCACACCCCGGCCGTTGTCGTGACCCCAGCGCACGTGTCGGCAGTACCCAGCTCCATGGTGCGTCGACACCGACTCGGACGGACACCGCCGTCGCCGTCCAGCCCGTCGTCGGCAGCGGTCGACGACCACCCGTCCCGGGCCAGCTCGCCTGAACAGCGCCGGCGCTCTGCCGATCCCAAGCCCCGCGACACACGGCCCGCCGGCTGGGAGTCCGGCCGCCGGCGCTCCTCGGCTCCCGAGCCTCAGACGCTGCCGGAGCCGCCGCGCCAGCCCAGCCGCTACAGTTTCGCCAGCGACCCGCCGACCGGGCGGGCGGCGGGCGGCCGCCTCGCCTCTAGGGAGGTCGGGTCGGAGGATGACGGACCGCGGCGGAGTGCTTCCACTGGAGGTGACCCGCCCTCGGACAAGAATGGACAGGGTTGCAGCACACCAGATGAGGATTCTGGTGGGCAAAACGCTGTACAGAATGGGCAAGCAAATAAACAGGACGAACAGAACAAGACCAGCAGAAGTGGCAGGGACTCGGATAGGCAAGACAGGGGAAGAGACAGACTAAGACTAGACAACAGGCAACCAAGAGATCAAGATGAACAGAATGGAGACTGCAACAAGGACTCGGATAGTCATGATAGGAGTGAAGATAGACAACAAAATGAACAGAATGAACAGGCTAGTAACAACGAACCACATGAACACTCGGATAGTCAGAACATTGGACAGAATTCGCGAGGAAGGACGCATGGACAGGGTAAGAGCGGAAGAGACTCAGGTGGGCACGGCAAACAGCAGCAGATGCAAGGCAGGGGACGTGCTGGGCAGAGCAGCAGGAGCGGTGGGGACTCAAGTAGGCAAGAACCCGATACGTCAACTGACAGAGAAGACAGGGAGCAAGATAAGCGCTCCGACGTTCAAAGACAGCCAGCCAAGGATTCTAATAAAGCTGTCAGGGGCCAGAATCAGCGTGGCAAACCTAGACAAGATAGAGGCACAAACCGGCAGAACGAATCCAACCGACAAGCCGCTGGACCAAATCGAAATGGTGAGGATAACGAGCAGCGAGGGAAATCCAACCGACAAGCCGCTGGACTAAATCGAAATGGTGGGGATAGTAAGCAGCGTGGGAAATCCAACCGGCAAGCCGCTGGACCAAATCGCCATGGTGGGGATAACGAGCAGCGAGGGAAATCCAACCGACAAGCCGCTGGACCAAATCGCCATCGTGGGGATAACGAACAGCGAGGGAAATCCAACCGACAAGCCGCTGGACCAAATCGCCATCGTGGGGATAACGAGCAGCGAGGGAAATCCAACCCACAAGCCGCTGGACCAAATCGCCATCGTGGGGATAACGAGCAGCGAGGGAAATCCAACCCACAAGCCGCTGGACCAAATCGCCATCGTGGGGATAACGAACAGCGAGGGAAATCCAACCCACAAGCCGCTGGACCAAATCGCCACGCTGCGGACGAGGCGAGAGGGAAGCGTAACAAATTGCAGGGCAAGGACAATAGCCAGCTGATACACCGATCCGACCTTCAGGATAGACGACATAACAGGGATAGCCACGACCCGAACAGTGTCAGGAAGAGACGGAGCAGAAGTCTGGAGGTCAGGCCACACAGGGAAAATATGGGACCAAATAAGGGGTCTCACGCGGGAGCACAAAAATCAAAGGGAAAGGCTCGCAGCAAATCAACCTCGCAGACACTGCAGACGAAGCGGCGATAGGCGCCACTTTGTTCACAATTTCCTCGTGATCGTGGGCTCGGGAAACACAATCGACGATTGATACGACATTGGGAGAATGTCGTATAACCCTGGCCGAAGTGTCAGTGAACTGTGCAGCTGTACTGCCAAGAAAGGACGTGCTAGATAATTCGGTGTTGTGCTGTAAAGCCGTGATGCTCAGAAAGGACGTGATGGATAATTCAGTGTGCTGTGACGCCGTGTTGCTCAGATAGGACGTGATGGATAAATAAGGATGATGTGACTAATTGGCGAGCCTGAAGAACCGGTGTCATTAATGTTTACCGAGTGCAACACAGATATAGACAATTAGTTAGTACTGCCTAGATGTAGGACTACGGGCACGCGGGTATCAGCTTGCTGCTATATACTCATGGTGTCGTTCTGAGATGGTGAAATAGCCCAACAAGCGAATAACCTATACAGGCCCCTTCCATTCTTCACTTCATCTGGTACAGGCCAGATGTTTACCTGTCAAGCTCTTGCATAGTGCTCGACAAGTTATTGGGAATGATCGAGCACTATGAACGGTACACAAAACACGACCCACGATCTTCACAGTTTGCGGTGAACGTTGAAGTGAAGTGAAGCTGGATATAATGCCATGAGCGATGTTTAAGTTCCAGCACAGCTTATTTTCCTATGCGACCTCACCATGGCAGTTGGGCGCCGACCACGCCCTCGGGTGTCGTCACAAAGCCAGGGTGCGTTCGGCTCGTGCCTGCCTTCGCCGTGCCGAAGGCCGTTCCGTTCCGTTCCGCCTTTCCATTCCGAGTAGTGTGGCTGCAGACACTGTCCGGCACAGTCGCGTGACACTGCTGGTGGGTGTCCTGCAGGACAGGACAGGACAGGGCAGGGCGCGGCGCGGTGCCGCACGCGCACGACACTGAAAGTGCGCCTGTGTGCCGATAACGTGTGTTCAAATGGGCTAATACACGCCAGAGGCGAGTCAGTTCGTTCTGTGTGGAGTTGGGAAACGGTAACATGCGGGATCGAGCCTGTTCTTAGCCGGTGAATGCCGATGATGATGGACTGTTTGATCGATAAACTGAAAAACTGACGCAGACGAATCGACAAATCGGACGCCGGTGCTCAGGTTCAAGAGCCAACTGACGACAGTCCAGTGCTCAGGTTCAAGGACCACCTAACGACAGATCAGTGTTCAGGTTCAAGGACCAGCTAACGACAGTCCAGTGCTCATGTTCAAGGACCAGCTAACGACACTCCAGTGCTCAGGTTCAAGGACCAGCTAACGACACTCCAGTGCTGAGGTTCAAGGACCAGCTAACGACAGTCCAGTGCTCAGGTTCGGGATGTATTATCACAGACGCGGCGGCCGGGCCAGCTCGGCTGAGCATGTCACAGAGATCAAAGGTGAGGTCAGGTCGTGTGGCCAGCTCGCGAGGAGACAGCGGCCCACGACCCGACCCGACACTGACACGACCGCAGCACAGCCCGCCAACACACTAACGCCGCGCGGCGGGTCACGGAGGCCACACGGTGGCTGGGCTGCGTTCCCGCGGAAACACACTGGCGAGACCGTCGGAGGCGTCAAACACACCTTTGGCAACCTCGTGTGTGTGTGATTGTGGTTTTAGGGCGCATCGACCATGGATGGTCATTTAGCGCCCATGTCCTTTGGCAACCTCAAACACTCAATATGAACTACACGAATCGATTCTACGTTGCAGAACCTCATGCCCACACGGCACACGCACCATCTGTCTGAGCTGTGGACACACATACCGACGGGCACGCACCATCTGTCTGAGCTGTGGACACACATACCGACGGGCACGCACCATCTGTCTGAGCTGTGGACACACATACCGACGGACACGCACCATCTGTCTGAGCTGTGGACACACATACCGACGGACACGCACCATCTGTCTGAGCTGTGGACACACATACCGACGGACACGCACCATCTGTCTGAGCTGTGGACACACATGTCGACACGAACACGCACCATCGGTCTGACTTGCAAACACACGTGTCGACGGACGCCCGCCGACGGTGGCGGACTGCACCCACTACTGAGTTCTGCCGGCCCGCGGCACAGCCGCGTGCCCACTGTCCCGGACACGCGCACCCACTGTCCCGGACACGCGTACCGAGCCGCACGGCTCAGGTCGCTTCGCTGGCCAGGCTCGCGACAGCCTGCGGGAGGAGCGCGACGGGTGATTGGTGCCGGCCACCGCCAGTGCCGCGTCGCATCTGTCACAACGCTGCAGCTGGACACCGACAGGCGCTCGAGAAACGCTGGTCCACTTCCACACCGACTGCAGGCAGTGGCAGTCGACGACCTTCTATGGGTGATGCCGTAAGTGGTTGCTTAAAACCACACCTTGCTGAAAACATATCACGCAAGGACGGCTGTACAGAACAGTGCGCCCAGCTACGGCCAATATTGCACTCAAGCAAACGCTTTGGTAGTTGACCCAATAGAGACGTGACTACAGCCATAGCCGACCCACTGACCACACAGAGTGCAAATCTTCACTGGATCGAGCAACATGACGAAATCCATCCTCGAGCAACATCTCGCCCTCCTCAACACCACATCTGCATCGGCAAATCGCCATCTCACACTCTCCACCACACAACTGCGGACCGAGACTCCACAACAGGCACTAGGAGGCATCAGCAGGGCCGTCTCCGTGCGCTCAGCACCATTTCACGGCCCGGCATTGGCTAGCCCGTCAGCAGCTGCTCAGGCGTGCTGGGCGGCGGCGGCGGCGGCGGCGCCCGCTCCGTCTCCGACTGCAGCAGGCGCGCCAGCAGGCGCACGGCGTCCACGTGCAGCTCGCCCACCTCGTCCCGGTGCGGGTCGACACGGCCGGCCACGTCCGTCTCCAGCTGGTGGTGCAGCGTGAACCGCAGCACGGCGCGCAGCTGCCGCACGCACCGGATCGCGCTGCAACGGCCGGCCCGCTGTCACACGTCGCGCGGCGCGGGCGGACACCAGGCGAAACACCGTCCCGGCTGCTGAGCCCCGGGAGCTTCCCCCCCAGTCATCGACACTGGTCCTCCCCCAGTCATCGACACTGGCCCTTACCCAGCCATTGACACCGGCCCTCCCCCAGTCATCGACACTGGCCCTCCCCCAGTCATCGACACTGGCCCGCCCCCAGTCATCGACACTGGCCCGCCCCCAGTCATTGACACCGGCCCGCCCCCAGTCATCGACACTGGCCCTCCCCAACCATTGACACCGGCCCGCCCCCAGTCATCGACACTGTCCCGCCCCCAGTCATCGACACTGTCCCGCCCCCAGTCATCGACACTGTCCCGCCCCCAGTCATTGACACCGGCCCGCCCCCAGTCATCGACACTGTCCCGCCCCCAGTCATTGACACTGGCCCTCCCCCAGTCATCGACACTGGTCCTCCCCAACCATTGACACTGGCCCTCCTCCAGTCATCGACACTGGCCCGCCCCCAGTCATCGACACTGGCCCTCCCCAACCATTGACACTGGCCCTCCTCCAGTCATCGACACTGGCCCTCCCCCAGTCACCGACACTTGCCCTCCCCCAGTCATTGACACTGGCCCTCCCCCAGTCATTGACACTGGCCCTCCCCAGTAATCGACACTGGCCCTCCCCAACCATTGACACTGGCCCTCCCCCAGTCATCGACACTGGCCCTCCCCCAGTCATTGACACTGGCCCTCCCCCAGTCATCGACACTGGCCCTCCCCCAGTCATTGACACTGGCCCTCCCCCAGTAATCGACACTGGCCCTCCCCCAACCATTGACACTGGCCCTCCTCCAGTCATCGACACTGGCCCTCCCCAACCATTGACACTGGCCCTCCCCCAGTCATCGACACTGGCCCTCCCCAGTCATACCCTCCCCAGTCATCGACACTGGCCCTCCCCCAACCATTGACACTGGCCCTCCCCCAGTCATCGACACTGGCCCTCCCCAACCATTGACACTGGCCCTCCCCCAGTCATTGACACTGGCCCTCCCCCAGTCATTGACACTGGCCCTCCCCAGTAATCGACACTGGCCCTCCCCAACCATTGACACTGGCCCTCCCCCAGTCATTGACACTGGCCCTCCCCCAGTCATCGACACTGGCCCTCCCCCAGTCATTGACACTGGCCCTCCCCCAGTCATCGAATTTAACCTCTCACCCAGTAATTAACACCGTCCTGTTTCCTAGCCGTCGACATTGATCCCAACAATCTACACTGAGCTACCTCCCAGTCATTGACACTGTCCCACCCTTAGCCGTCGACGCTGAGCTGCCTCCCGGTCCTCAACACTGCCTCGTCCTTTAGCCGTCGACACTGAGCTACCTCCCGGTCCTTACCACTGTCCAGTCCCTTAGCCGACCACACTGATCCCCCAACGATCGACACTGAGCTGTCTTCCAGTTCTCAACACCCCAGTATCATAGCCGTCGACACCAACCGGTCTCCCAGCTCCCGACGCGACACAAACCTGCCCCCCCCCCCCAGCCGCAGACACCGACCGGCCGCCCAGCCGCCGACACTGACCTGGACTCGCCCTGCACGTGCAGCGGGTACTCTCCGCCGCAGGACACCCTCAGCGTCTGCAGGCCGGTGTCGACCGCCGCCTGCCACACAGCACCGGCACAGTGAGCAGGGCCGCCGGCGCGGCGCGCACTGACCAGAGACACACACACACCTGGCGGCCCAGCCAAGAGCCACGACGGCGACTGTCGCACACCGCGCGCCATATACTCGCGCCGTCGGTCTACACGCCGTGCATCGGCCCCGTCCCGACAACCCCGGACGTTCTGCATTGCACCGAATGGTGCTGTATTTTACTATTGCACCGATGCACGGTTGTACAATTGCATCGCTAAACTGAAACGCAGTATTGTGCTATAGTACCGATCTCGACGAACAGTCTTCCATCTAAAAACACAGCTGAGAACAGACAACACAGACACACACAGATACATAAACCCACTGTACACCGCACACACGAGCCATGACATACGTGGACATCGACGACATCGGCCAAATATACACCACATGGACGAATTACCACCTACGACATGACGAAACCCTAGGAACACATCACGTGGCGGTGAATTGCGTCTTAGGGGCGCGTCGACATCTTGGGTCATTTTGCGCCAATTGGAACACATCACGCATCTAGCGTCCACAACGACCACAGCAAAGACCGCGGCGCAACCGACTGCCAGCGCCTCTCGCAAGCGAGAGCGGCCCGACACCGGCGCCGTGTGCAGCCGTGCTCAGTGTGTGCCGTTCCTAGTGGCGGACCGTACCAGGTGTGGCGGCGTGGCCGCGTCCCGGCTCAGCTGGTGGTGCCGGTCGCCGTAGCAGAGCGCCACCTGCAGGCCGCTCGCCTGGCTGGTGTCGCGCAGCACGCGCCGCCGCCGCTGGCTCGAGAAGAACGAGCTGCCGTAGGCCAGGAACGGCAGCCGGCCGTCCGGCTTGCGGTTCACCGAGTCGCCGGCGGTGTCCGCCACGCCATCACTGGCGGCAGGGGGGGTGGGCAGGTCAAACACAGGGTCAACTGCACACCATGACCCCAGCAACTGGTCTGCCTGTCGCGAATTGTCCGGAGCTGCGTGCGCAACATAACGGACATAAGTAAAAGAGTGTACACCTTTGTCCCGGTTCCAGTCAGAATGTTCCATTCCCACTTTTGTTTTTTTGGCAGATTTGAACGATGCATATTTTTTCCTTTTCACACAAGATTATAAGGATTTAATCTACGATTTCTTTCACGTGTACAAACTTTGTCAATTTACCTCCATACTTTCAGAAGTCAGGATGAAATTATGAAGACAGTGTGCCAAATTACCACCGTTTTGCTGGAACTTATCACATTTGAATTATACATTTTAACCGAACTGACTTCCATTCCGACACCTTAGTGCAATACGAATTTTTGGACAATAGTTTAACTCATTACGCGCTTTGTGGACGAGCAGAATTCCCCCACTAGAAGGCGGGAAAACGCACATCCATCCTACCCGACATGTGATGCCGCGGGGAACCAGCCCGGTGCTGCCAGAAGCAAACCGGAAAATTAGCATTCTACAAACCCAAAGAAGCTGACAGTGTGACATGGATCCATCCAGTGCACTACCGACGAAAGTAGGCAATGGGCTAGGTGAGGCGCAACCATAACCAGGTAGTGGCCGGTCCAGTCAGTACCCAGAGCCACACCGAGTTCAGCCGGGCGTCCGCCGACGCCGGCCGACACTGTGTCGTAGGCGTGCAGCAGGTGCAGCAGGCGTGCAGCAGGTGCAGCAGGCATGCAGCACGCGCTGCACGCCTGCCGCCACGGAGCAGCGAGACGCTTGACGTCTCGCTGCCAGGATGTGTGTGTATGCTTGCCCGCCTTCTGGCAGGGAAATGCTGTTCGCCCACATAGCGCGTAATGAGTTAGACCATCGTGTGTGTGTGTGATTGTGGTTTTAGGGCGCATCGACCATGGTTGGTCATTTAGCGCCCATAGACCATCGTCCAAAAATGCATACTGCACCTAGGCGTCCGAATGGAAACGTCGAAGTGCAGTGATGCACTTCGAGATAGAATGCAAGGGGAAGCACACCACGGAGTGCTGTCGTGGCCCTGACCACCAGCCGGTACGCAGCGAGCCCACAGTCGACCGGACGGCACGACAGAGACACACGCTCGGCACTGGGATTAGTCGGTCTCGGTCTCGCCGCGTCACATGGGATCCAGAGCAGCCGCATTGCACGCTGCGGCGCAGCGGAGCTGGAGAGCGAGAGCGCCTCACATTCCGCGGGCGCCTCACACCCCGCGGGCGCCTCACACTCCGCGGGCACCTCACACCCCGCTGGCGCCTAACGCTCCGCGGGCGCCTCACGCTCAGCGGGAGCCTCACGCTCCACGGGCGCCTCACATTCCGCGGGCGCCTCACATTCCGCGGGCGCCTCACACTCTGCGGGCGCCTCACACTCCGCGGGCGCCTCACACTCCGCGGGCGCCTCACACTCCGCGGGCGCCTCACACCCCGCGGGCGCCTCACGCCCCGCGGGCGCCTCACATTCCGCGGGCGCCTCACATTCCGCGGGCGCCTCACACTCTGCGGGCGCCTCACACTCCACGGGCGCCTCACGCCCCGCGGGCGCCTCACGCTCAGCGGGAGCCTCACACTCCGCGGGCGCCTCACCTGCACCGGATGACGATGTCCTTGGGCCGGACGCGGCCCTTGAGCACGGCGCCCTTCTGAATCCTCGCCACGTTCTTCACGTGACCTGAGGCACGCGACAGCGAGGTGAGTGCAGCCCAGAGCGGCTGAGAGCGTCGCGAGGCGACAGTGACCGCCGAAGGAAGACCAGCCGCCAGGCAGACACCGCACAGGTCGGCACAATAGCCCACGCGAACAGTCTCGCTCTCACCGGCGTAGTGTGTCCAAACTCATCGTCACTCGAGTGTCAGATGTGAGCAAACGTCTTCTAACTTTGCTGCTGAAGGTTCAACCAAAATGATGGACGGTAACAATGGATCCCATATGCAACTGCAGAACATAATCATAGGTCTGCGCACAGCCCAGGATCACTTCAAAACATGCAAGTGGCAAATGGAGGTCACTCACGTCAGTCGTCTTCTATTATCAGGCACCTAGTTCTTTGGTGCGCTGATATAGATCTATGGAAGATGTCAATTTTAATATAAATATCCGACTAAAAGTGTAAATGCTTATTTTCTTATGTGCTGCTTGTCATGCAAATTACCGGATTTGGACACAATGTACCGGCGCGTACACTGCTAACACCAGTGGGCGTGCCTCTCATCGCGACAGAGTTCAACATTTACCGATGTCTCAGCGTTCAGGCAAAGACGGACCTCTCCCACCCACCCACCCGCTGCAAGATGTGATGGTTGCAGCATCCCATAGCGCATATTATCTGGCAATCGTCAGGGAGGTGCATCGATACACCGTCAGTCGCTGTCGTCAGGTACCATTTCAGTCATCGATACTTTCAGCTGGGAGGCACCATTTCAGTCATCGATAGACTGTCAGTCACACAGTACCATTTCAGTTATCGATACACCGCCAGTCACACAGCACCATTTCAGTCACTGATAGGACTGTTAATCACACAGTACCATTTCAGTCATCGATAGACTGTCGGCTACACGGTACCACTTCAGTTATCGATACACCGCCAGTCACACAGCATCATTTGAGCATAAGCAAAACAACCAAGTGTTCGTGAAGTCTCCTTGGTTGTTTAGTCCAATTTTCTGACAGACAACTAAGTCAAACAAGCTGCCATTGATGAGACCCTGGTAGCAGACACCCACCTACGGTCAGCATCAATGACAACGCACCGGTGGTTGACACCCACCTACGGTCAGCATCAGTGACAACACCCCCGAGGTTGACACCCACCTACGGTCAGCATCAGTGACAACACACCGGTGGTTGACACCCACCTACGGTCAGCATCAGTGACAACACACCGGTGGTTGACACCCACCTACGGTCAGCATCAGTGACAACACCCCGGTGGTTGACACCCACCTACGGTCAGCATCAGTGACAACACCCCGGTGGTTGACACCCACCTGCGATCAGGGCAGCAGTGACCACACCCCAGTGGTGGGCGCACTCGTTGAGAGGATGTTTGGCAGACATGAGATGGTGCTCGTGATGGTCGTCCACCAGTCGGGTCTGGTGCAACTGGCGCACCACCATCCGGATCAGCGCTGAACACAAGTCAGGTCAGGTCAGGTCACCGTGACGCTAGCAGAGCGGCTCCAGCGGTACACAGCGGGTGGGTGAGGGGACATGGGGCATAGTGGTGCCAGGTCAACGGGACACAGTGGGGCAGGGAAGGTCGGATCGGTGGAACTGAGTGGGGCATGGAGAGGTCGGGTCGGCACAAATGAGTAGGATGGGCGATACATGTCCAATGTAGTCGATGCGCCCTAAAGCCCTAATAACTAACTAACTAACAAATGAGTAGGACGTGGGGAGGTCGGAAGTAAAAGTTCCCTCACATAAAGTGGTTAGTTTAGCCAGAATTCTCGATTTACCCCCAATGGGCAAACACGGAAAACACCTTAAGTCAACAAAAATGAAAAAAATCGTATGTGCGTTTTGTTACATACCCCAACGTTTTAAACAAGACCCCAAGCTTTCACACAATATGCAAAATGTATATGGGAAGAGGTGTACTAAATTCGCGCACGTTGCCGCGCGCCGTTTCTTCAATATCCGCGGAAAACATTAGGGGTTGGGGTGGCGGAAAATGCCCCGCCCCCCCCCCGAGACAAAGGAGGTTAATATAAGATGGCTTTGTTTAAACTCGAAAAATATGGAACCTTGACGAAAAAGTGTAAAAAAAGCCTCTAAAGATCGCTGAAACAACTGCCATATGAACTTGAACATGCATCAATTGCAACTATGACATGCAATTCATGTTATTTTATTCACATGTCGAAGAATTGTGCGATTTGTTTGTAGGAAACACTTGATTATGGGACATTTTTTGAAGACAGGATGAACATTACTCGACAATGAACATCTCAAAGTTATTTATATTTTATAGAAGTCACGGAAAACAATGGGTTTGCTTGAATTACAACTAGCTCCCTCAATGAAATGCTTCTAGCCGTCAGTACTCAGCACGCTGAATGAAGAAGTTCTGGCCACAGACGCACACGGAAATACGACCAGGTAGTAGGAACCATTTACGCTATTTCAGTGCAGCGAGACGTCTAGCACGAGGACGTGCACAGGAGCTGCACTCACACTGCACGGTGCGCAGACCGTTTCTGAAGAGCAGGTTGCGGTCGCAGAAGTCGCGATGATCCTCCTGGCGCAGGAAAGCGCGGAAAATCTCCACCGCCACCTGTCCACAGAAGCCGGATCGGTCGCACGTGGGGTACGGCCTGTCGGTGACCATCAGACCGGGCTCACCGAATTCGTGAGACTTGGGCCTTCCAAAACATGTGACCAACAGGACGTGGAGTTCTCGAGAAATGTACTTTTCCAGGAGGGTGGCTGGCTTTGCGAACGCACACATAGCGCAGCAAATGCCCAAATGGCACATCGACAGGTAACATATCGATTACCTCTTGCAGCGACATTCTGGCGGTTCTGCACGGTCGGCTGCGGCTATACACTATTGACTATATTGGCGAATGATGCGTGAATCAGGCTAGGTGTCCACCACACTATAAACGATACAAACGAAGAACTACGTGCAACGAATGAGCAAACACCCCAATAGCAAGAACCTTGTTGCACAAATATAGGCCACCTATGGTAGCAGCTTTCAGGTGGCATTTTTGAATCTGCCTCGCCAGTCCACCACTAATTCAGGTCGTATCAGAACTAATATATTTATGTTACGAGCCGTGTGACCAACAAGCTGTTGATGACAACCACATGATCACATGGTGACACAAGCACGTGACGCAACCGACATGTCGGCACCACAGAGCTAACAGTCCAGAAACCAACCAACCGGCTGATGACGTCATCTAACGCACCAGACCGACTGGTGGTGCAGTCGACCACACCACTGATCACACGGCCGACCCCACGGCCGACATACCTGCGGGTCCGATGTCCTGCTGTAGCTGCGCTTCAGCTCTAGTAGCTCGGGACGTCGCTCAAGCCCACCCAGGAACGGGTCTCGCCCGTTCATCTCCCAGCCGATAACGGTCAGGGCCGGCTCCAGACACCTGACGGCGAGACACGAGACACTGTTGGTGCCCAGACACACACAGCGAGACACTGTCAGTGCCCAGACACTGTCAGTCCCCAGACACACACGCACGCGCACACGCACACGCACACGCACACGCACACGCACACGCACACGCACACGCACACGCACACGCACACGCACACGCACACGCACACGCACACGCACACGCACACGCACACGCACACGCACACGCACACGCACACGCACACGCACACACACACGCACACGCACACGCACACGCACACGCACACGCACACGCACACACACACACACACGCACAACACAGCACACACACAACACACACACACACACACGCACACACACACGCACACACACACACACACACACACACACACACACACACACACACACACACACACACACACACACACACACACACACACACACACACACACACACACACACACACACACACACACACACACACACAAAAAAAAAAAAAAAAAAAAAAACACACACACACACACACACACACACACACACACACACACACACACACACACACACACACACACACACACACACACACACACACACACACACACACTGTCAGTCCCCAGACACACACCGAGACACTGTCAGTGCCAATACACAGATACCGAGACACTGTCAGTGCCCAGAGACACACCGAGACACTGTCAGTCCTCAGACACACACACCGAGACACTGTCAGTCCCCAGACACACACCGAGACACTGTCAGTGCCAATACACACATACCGAGACACTGTCAGTGCCCAGAGACACACCGATACATACACTGGCAATACCCAGACACACACCGAGCCACTGTCAGTACCCAGACACACATACCGAGACACTGTCAGTATCCAGACACACACACCGAGACACTGTCAGTATTGAGACACATACCGAGACACTGTCAGTACACCGAGGCACACAACGAAACACTGTCAGTCCCCAGATATACACCACCGAGACATTGTCAGTCTCCAGATACACAAGACACTGTCAGTATCCAGACACACTATCGGTCCCCATGCACACATCAAGACAATGTTAGTACCCAAACACATAGTGGCCAGACCCTAGACGCTGTCAGACACTCTAATCAATAACTTCTATCCAGCGGACAGACTATTTCTTAAAATGCAACTGGTGGGTGTGCATCTTCATACTACTCGGCCCAGATACAAATACAGATACTCGGCTCAGGACATTTCGTTATCAGCATAATTCACGAGTGTTCACATAGAACAGTTTTAATTCAACAAATACAGCCTAAGCTCAGCAGCGTACGTTGGTCATAGATACAGGTTACATAGCTACACATCTGCGTCGATTCCTCACTTGAAGCGTTCCCAGGGGGTAATTTCATGCGATTTTTGATCGGCATGGTTATACTTTTACGTCATCTAATTTTTTGCGCATATTTCAATAACCATGCCTCACGCAGCTTCTAATGCTTGATAGTGGTGGATTGACGCTCTAGAGTGCGTCACCATTTAGGTCATTTTGCGCCCATGTTGGTTTGCGAATTATGAATAATGGGACGAGAAATAAAACAAATATATCAGTGTGAGAAGAAGCCATTGTTGCCTCAAATAGTCATCACTGCATCACTGCAAAACAACATACTACCAGCACGAGGAGATGCCAGTGCTCTGAACAAACAGAGAACGAAAATTGCAACCACTTCAGATAACGAGCTTACTTCTCATCATCAAAGGTAAGATTTCGGTATCACGTCGGAATTCCGGCACAGACACCCAGGCGTGAATGCCGCCAAAGCAAGAGGATGTTTTGATACATACGGCTCGACAGAAATGCCGATCCATTTCCATCCAGCAACACACCTGGCGTCGACCGGAAAAGTGACCAGCTGAAGCGGCATACTTGACATAACGCATTTGCTTAGCATCATAATCTGAGCATGTCAACGTTCTATGCACCAGCAAATAATGTTGGGCGTCTACCAGGGAGCTGAGCGAGCGACTTCAGGTGCCGAAAGCGCAGCACAGCCGAATATCAGTGCATAGCATATCGGTCATTTAGAGTTTTTAAAGAAGCCTCAAATGTCATTAATCTAAAGGCGTATCGAAAAGCTAGAGACACTGTGAAGCAAAAAACCAGAGCAGCAAAGCGAGCAAAGGAACTGGATTTAGCTAGAAACTGTAATGGGGACAGTAAAAAGTTCTTTAGCTTCTACAAGCTGAGTAAAGTTTCTAACACAATTGGTCCACTGGAAGTAAACGGGACTACATTGGGTGAGGATAGTGAGATGGTTGAGGAGCTGAGCAAGCAGTTCAAATCAGTGTTTACATTGGAAGATATGACCAATCTGCCGACCGTACACCATAGTTCAGTTACATGGGATCTGACAAATGATGTTGATTTCATTGGTAGTGATGTTGTTTACAATCATATCAGGAAAATAAAGCCAAATAAGGCAGCAGGACCTGATGATATTTATGCTAGGGTGTTGCGGGAAACTGAAAAGGAACTGGCATTTCCACTTAGTATAATATTTTGTAGATCAGTTTCACATAATGAAATTCCAACCGATTGGAAAAGGGCAAATGTAGTTCCTATTTTCAAGAAAGGAGAAAGAGGGAAAGTTGAAAACTATAGGCCAATAAGTCTCACATCCCTAGTCTGCAAGGTACTCGAATCAATTATCAAGGATAGAATAGTTAGTTATCTGGAAGGTAGCAGATTGATTCAAGATATCAACATGGATTTAGAAAAGGACGATCGTGTCTCACAAACCTCTTGGACTTTTTTGAACTTCGCCACAGAACAATTTGATCAGGGAAATCAGGTTGATGTAGCATATCTTGACTTTAGTAAGGCCTTTGACAAGGTACCCCATAAACGGTTAATGATACAGCTTCAGTCCCATGGTATTGCAGGTAGCATCTTAAAATGGATAGAGTTGTGGCTTTCAGATAGACAGCAAAGAGTGATGATAAATGGTACAAAGTCATCATGGCAAAATGTTCTTAGTGGAGTCCCCCAGGGGTCAGTACTAGGGCCATTACTGTTCATTATATTTGTAAATAACATTGAAAGTGGCCTAAGCAGTAAAGTTTTGAAATTTGCAGATGATTTGAAGGTTTTTAGGGCAATAACAGGTCAGGATGAGCATATCTCGCTGCAAAAAGACTTAGACGAACTTGTGAAGTAGTCCGAAGAATGGCAAATGAAATTTAACTTTGATAAGTGCAAAATCATGCATGTAGGTAAGCAGCATATGAAGGCTCCATACTTGATGGGTGGCCAAGTACTATCAGTGACTCAACAGGAGAAGGATTTAGGTGTTATTCTAAACACAAAATTGGGGGCATCAGAACAGACCAAGGAAGCCAGGAAGAAGGCACTGAGAATGCTCGGGGCAATAAATAGGAATGCATCATACAGAAGTGAGGAAGTGATCAGGAAGCTTTACTGTGCATACGTCAGGCCACATTTGGAATACTGCATCCAAGCTTGGTCTCCTAGCTATGAAAAAGATTGTTGGCTTTTAGAGAGAGTACAAAAGAGGGCTACAAAAATGGTTAATGGCATAAGCAACCTGGCATATGAGGAAAGATTGAAGAAATTGAATATGTTTTCACTTAGATATAGAAGGCTGAGAGGAGATCTCATCGAGGTCTTTAAATTTGTCAATGGTCTGGAGAGGGGATACCTTGGGGAAATGTTTGAATTTAACAGAAATGATGCAATTAGGGGTCATAAATTCAAAATTAAAATTAACCACAGCAGAACAAGGTTAAGGCAAACTTTCTTCACCAACAGGGTAGTGGAACACTGGAACCAGCTGCCAGAAAACATCGTCAGTAGCAGCACATTGAACATCTTTAAAAACAGCATAGACAATCATTATAAGAATAGAGGGCTTGCTTTTCAGTATTACAGGGAGGGCTGATTGGCAGATTTGGTGGGCAACTGGTTCAGTGTACAGAGTGCAACCAAGAAGGGCCCTTGTGGCTCAGAGTTGCACTAATCTTTTATGTCTTTATGTCTTTATGTCATCCGCGTATTGCCTCGAGTGCTTGTTTATACAGTTGCACTCATTCAGGCCGCATGCACGGCTAAAGTGATATCAGATGCGAGGCATTGACCAAGTTGCATTGCTAGTTTGTTTGTTGGTCTATTGGGTGGATCTTGACACTCTATACACGATCACACATAATGGTTGATTGATTATTTGGGCTTAAAGGCGCGCCGACTACAAGGTCATTTCGCGCCCAGATCACACATAATGGCGCCGCCCACTATTTCGCCGGCGGGACGCGGGATTGGGAAACGTCCCGAGTGGTGGGAGTGCAGTTGCATTACTAGAAGCAGAAATAGCCCTTCTCGGGAATGACGCCTGCTGCCCCTCCGACTGCGCCCCGCCCAGCGACCCACCTGAACATGACGCCGTACACGAGGGCCCAGCGACCCACCTGAACATGACGCCGTACACGAGCAGGCGCACCTGGCGCGGGTGCAGCTCGAAGCGCGCCGCCAGCTGGCCGAGCGGGGTGAGTCGCTCCTCGTCGTCCAGCATCTGCAGCCGCCGCAGCTCGACCAGCGCCGCGCGCACCGCGTCGGCCGGCGGCGGCTGGATGGCCGCGCCCAGGAACTCCTCGGCACGCAGGTCGGCGCTCAGGTGCTGTCGGCACGGCCACGTGACACTCACTGTGGTGTGGTGACGGCCGACTCGTGACACTCACTGTGTTGTATTGGCGGCCGGCAGGTGACACTCACTGGTGTGGTGACGGCCGGCTCGTGACACTCACTGTGTTGTATTGGCGGCCGGCAGGTGACACTCACTGGTGTGGTGACGGCCGGCTCGTGACACTCACTGTGTTGTATTGGCGGCCGGCAGGTGACACTCACTGGTGTGGTGACGGCCGGCTCGTGACACTCACTGTGTTGTATTGGCGGCCGGCAGGTGACACTCACTGGTGTGGTGACGGCCGGCTCGTGACACTCACTGTGTTGTATTGGCGGCCGGCAGGTGACACTCACTGGTGTGGTGACGGCCGACACACGCCACTTTACTTTCAAGGGAAAGGTTGTGGATTCGAGACCCGGCGTGCACATAGGATTTGGAAGGTATCTCGCCCTATATCACACAGGTAGGGATACCCAGAGTCAAAGTTGCAATGGAGGGAAGGGTATGGTGGGGTGGGGGCAGGGTGTACTTTGTAATTAATTCGAGCATTTTGCAATCTGAACTCAAACGCACACAAAGCAAAAATTGGAGAAGCTATCCATCGGGTAAGTGACTGTTCAATACAGGGTACAGATTCCTCTCTTCAGGTTTGGTCACGCCCACTATTGTGTAAGTGACGCCCATAGTTCTCAGACCACTCAGGTCTCTTAGGAACGCCGTCACATGCATGCTGCCGATGAGATACGTTCTGAAACCATCTGGATCACTAGCATCTCGAAGAAGCACAATTTAAGGTCAGGGCTGCATTCGGCTGGTGCCAATTTGGTACCCAATAAAAGCCATGGTATGTCTTAACCCAACGGTGGACCCAACGGTGGACTTAACCCGTGCAATCCTGCATTAGTATCAAAAGGCGCAAGACATGAAAGCCCACCAGGGTACTGCAACGCACGACCGATTCTATAGAGACCTTTCCGAAACACGCGTCACATGTCAGCAATCAGCAACCTCATAAATGCATATTTCAGCCTCTCAGCTGAAATATGCATGGTATGTGTCAACTTAATGCAAACGCAGATACAAAACAAATCATCGGATTTTGGCTAGATCTGAAACCTCAGCGGCTGCAGACCGTGCCGTCCGTATCGACCCGGCCCCTCCCTCGAGGATTAACGGCCTGACATCATTGCCAACCGAACCTTCAGCTGCGACCACAATTCACACTTCCGCCACCTTGCGTGCTGACCTTTGAGTTAAGCACGACCGTTTCGAGCGAGGCGCGCAGCAGCTCCGGCGTCTCGAACTGATCCATCTGCTGCAGCCGCCGGCGGCTGTACAGGTGGTAGCTTTCGCCCGGCTGAACCCTGCCGGCCCGGCCCTGACGCTGCTTCACGTTCGCCTGCCGCACAGGCCGGGCACCGGCAGGTCAGGTAGGGTCACCAGCACGGTCAGGTCACGGACAGGCTGAGACCTTCGTCGCGTATCGTCGCGACAGATCTCTGCGGGCGGATTAAAACCACTGGAGTGATTAGAATAAGGCCACCGTTGAGATCAGGTAAAAGTTAGTTATGGTCGGACTTGATCCGATACAGCTATCGGGACTGACCAGCGTCGCCGTCAGACACACCCAGATAGCCCCGGCGCAGGGAAATACCAACATAACTGACAAGATCATGTTGGCACGGCGCTGGGTCCGGATAGGACAACAGGCGGATAGGACAACAGGCGGATAGCACACCCGCTCCTCGGCGCTACCCCACCCGCTCCTCGGCGCTACCACACCCGCTGCGTCACCTGCGCTATCCACTCGGTGCGCAGACAGTCGATGCCCGTCTCCGGGTCGAGTCGCGCCTGCTTGACGGCGCCCGTGTCGATCACGTGCACCACGTCGTCCACGGTGATGCCCGTCTCGGCCACGTTGGTCGCCAGCACCACCTTGCGCACGCCCGGCGGCGGCCGGCCGAAGATAGCCTGCTGCTCCTGCGAGCTGAGGCGACCCGACACGGCCAGGATCTGGGTGGAGGTCGGGTCCGGCAGCATCTGCCGGAGGCGCTCCTCCACCTGGCGGCGCGGTGAGGTCAGGTCAGTTCAGGTGGAGGTCAGGTGCGGCAGCAGGTGGCGGAGGCACTCCTCCACCTGGCGACGCGGTGAAGTCAGGTCACGTGGAGGTCAGGTGCGACATCAGCCGGCGGAAGAGCTCCTCCACCTATCAGGTGGCGGAGGCGCTCCTCCACCTGGCGGCGCGGTGAGGTCAGGTCAGTTCAGGTGGAGGTCAGGTGCGGCAGCAGGTGGCGGAGGCACTCTTCCACCTGGCGACGCGGTGAAGTCAGGTCACGTGGAGGTCAGGTGCGACATCAGCCGGCGGAGGAGCTCCTCCACCTATCAGGTGGTGGAGGAGCTCCTCCACCTAGCAGCACCGTGCAATCAGTTCAGGTGTCAGCTGTAAAGTCAGGGCAGCTAAGCGATCAGGTGGAGGTCTGACCTCGGAACAGCCGGCGCAGCTGCCTCTGCATCCTGAGGTATAGTCACGGCCAGGTTACATGACAGCGCGGACCAGGCGAGAGGAGTGCGAGAGACGGCTCAAATGGGCCAAGCGACAAGTGTGAGCGTGCCGGAGGGCTTCGAGACCAGTCAACAGGAACAAAAATCGGGCAGAGTTGTCAAGAATGAAAAGGCCGACAGGAAGCAGTCACACATCACTGCCGACATGAGGCAGATGATGTGCGTTTATAAACAGTACACCACTCTCGCACACGTAATTCACAGCTGCCGATCTAACATGCCATGCACCGCGTGCTGCCGTACCCCCACGGACCAGTCGGCAGTACCTGTTTGATCTCGCCCATGCCCTCGAGGAACACCAGCACGGCGCCCGGAGGCCGGTGTCGGCAGACGGCCGCCACCAGGTGGGCTACCGCCTCCGGCGCGAAGGTCGGCCGCTGCTGGCCATCGCGCTGGCGCAGCTCGCTCAGTACGTCGCCACGCACGCGCAGCGCGCCGCCCAGATCCTCCAGGAAGTGCCGTTTCACCGGGTACACGCGTCCAGGCACCTGTGCAGAAGGGCCGCACATCAATAACGATTAGGCGTGCAGGAACCAGACAGAAAAGGCGCATTTGTTCTTTGACTTTGGTTCAGACGGTCCGCCTCCACTGACGCTAATCATTCTCGTGGCACTCGCACAAATATTCCGAGTCACCGCTGACACACCCTCCCGATTCGGTCGAGGCTCCGTGATGGCCCGCCCGCCGGTACCCCGGGCCAGCGCCGTCATCCCTCTTGACCCGGTCAGGCCGCTGACCTCGATGATGGGCGCGCCGTCGAAGTAGTCGCTGAAGAGGCGCGCATCCAGCGAGGCGGACATCAGCACCACGCGCAGATGTGGCTCGTGTTGCAGCAGTCGCCGCACCAGCAGCAGCAGCATGTCCGTCTGTACACACCTCTCGTGTACCTGACGGCACGGCACAGCGGGCAAGGTGCTCGGGTTAGGTCGCGCGGGTCAGACGTCGAGGTACGGTTATACGGGTCACAGGCTGGAATTTTCCGCTTGGAATCTTGGATTTCGACAGCATAATTATTGAGCCAGGATATTTGAATGGAAAACTTCACTTTTCTTTAGGGTAAGTACCTAATCATTAGCAATCCAGAATAATGCGAATACGAGTAACGAGTAGAGAAAAACAACTCCAAAAATTCCAGATGCAGCTAGTTTTATTCCATGCCTGAATAGCGTGCTATTACCAGAATGACACTGCAAGTCTAAGCACCCACAGGCATCGCATGACATTAACATGACTCAGCCATTCAGTTGGTAAGATAGTTGGCACATTTTCTTAGAGCAGGTAATGTTTTGGATAACAAAAATGAATGGACATGCTCCTTTTACAGTCTGCAAGTGAGGCCGTACTAGCTAGGGCAACAGGTCCGATTACACCAGTCCGGGGTTGGATTTGTACTTTGCAATTCTGGATACGGATATGAAAATCAGTGGGTAATCGAACACGATTAGGATATTTTGTCCTCGAACCAGTGAAATTAGAAGCTCAGTTTGCCCTTACTGGCGAACATTGAGCGTTTTGCCACATAGCAGTTCATTGTCAAACAGCACCGTCCAATCTCCACATCAAAAAGGACAATTCGCTGCACAAGCATCCAGAAACAGTCTGTTTTCACAACCCTGCACTAGTCACGGGCATTCACCGGTAGACTGAGGTCAGATACAGCTCGATATCCAAACAAATACGACGGCACGATCAACGGCAAGCGAGGCTGATCGAAACACGAGGAGAGAACGTTTCGATTTCGATTAGGTTGCGAGGAACGGCACGTCACAGCAAACAGAAACATTCCCGAGCCGGCACCGACACCGACGTTTGTGATGATCGTGATAACACACAACTATCCAGATGGTGGCCGGACGCGATCGGTATCCGGTGGTACACTTCTCCAATACCAGGTTCATTAATGTGTACTTAAACGGTGAACATCTGCTCATCAATGTGTCCGATACGCAACGCCATGAGGCACCAGGACACAGATGCATCCTTGTAGCCCGATACATCCAGCCTGGGACACGACAAACAAACAAGCTCATCTCATCTCAGATTTTGTCAGTCATTTAGAGAGGCAGACGTGCGACTGAGAGGCGAAGCCTTGATCATTTGAGCTTAATGGTGACTGAACTACCAGTGGTTATATAGCGCCCACCCTTCTGGGCGATACAATATGCACGTAAAGAGTCAGCATATTCAACAATAGACTCGACACACGAGATCAGAGCGAGCGTCCGGTATATTTATGTGCAAGGCTAATGATGCACGTGCAAAGACACGGAAGCTGCAATGCGGTTATAGCTTACATGAACGAATTTGTGCCAGTCCAAAACTGCTGACCTGAATTAGCGCTAAGGAAAGTAGCGACACATGACATGGCGACGGCTTAGCGACAAGATCAGTTGACCGGTGTTCTGTCTGTTTCATAATTGGCAACCAGAGCACTTAACCTGCTCACTCCAGGGCACCTGACATCTACCTCGTCAATGGCCAGCTGACTGATGGTCCACCTGTTCCATGACCAGCGACCAGAGCACTCTACCTGCCCTCGCCAGGGTGCCTGACGCCAACCTCGTCAATGACCAGCTGACCGATGGTCCACCTGTTCCATGACCAGCGACCAGAGCACTCCACCTGCCCTCGCCAGGACACCCGACGCCCACCTCGTCAATGATCAGATGGCTGACGCCCTTGAAGGAGGGGTTGTCCCGCAGGCGCGCCAGCACCACTCCGATGGTGCAGAACAGCACGCCGCCACGCTCGTGCGGCAGGCACGAGTCCAGCCGCACTTGGTAGCCCACCGAGTCCCTCAGCTGCCGGAGCACAGGCGTGTGTCACCGGTAGCCGGCGCGGCGGCACCCGGGTCAGCCGTACACAGACGCCAACTGGCGTGCACGGTACACAGTCAGCCGATCACCACCACGCACACAATACACTGCCATGACCAACACGCACGTACAATAATCATCACCGCGTACAATAATCACCACGTACAATAATCATACCCTTACCGGAGTTGGCATCGTTTACCACAAATATGTTATTATTGGTTTCTACCGACAGTAAAAGTCGAAATGTTGAAAAGCTGTCTTGCAGGTTCATACTGGTTCTTACTGGTAAGAGTCCGGCAAACGCTTTACTTGATCTTTTCAGATACATAAGATATCATGTTTGTATGTCTAGTATAGCGCCACGCTTTATGTATTGTTTATACACTGTGAAAAATACATAAACATAGGCAAACATTTGAGATAAAGATATTCTAGGAAGTGCAAGAATGACATTATTTTTACCGTTTTTACCGTTTTTACTGGTAAAAACTACCTGTCATGATAAAAGTTTTCACTGGCAAAAACCTGTACACTGACAGACACATAGACTAACCACGCGCTCATACTACACGCACATCTTGGATTAGACGGCTGGTGTTATTCTCGATGGAGCGCTGATTCCATGAGCCAACTTGTTCTGGTTACACAGTCCACGGATCTCTTCCGTCCCCCCGCCCTAGCCCCAACCTCAGTTATCTTCCCTAGCTCCAAAATCCCGTGTTGAACTGCTTCACCAGCGGAAGAGTATTCTTGAGAAGGCGGCATAGGGATAGTAAATAAAAGTAGACGGCATGATTTCAGGACAAATTAAGTTCTTTATGACCAAAGTATGCTGTGCCAGGAAAATCAATAACAGTAACCAAAAATTCAAGTTCTCATTTGTCGCGCTACTTGTATTTTTTAATTGTGCTTTCAGCAGATGAGCTGCTTTCAGAGGTATAGGAGCGAACCATTACTTGCTCGTTTGACCCCAATGTCCGCCAAAATCTGGATATTCTATGGCAGTGCGAGTGACCCAGTGTCTGCTTTTGGCCTTATTTGGCCCCAGCACCGACACCCACCTGCTCGCCCCTCAGCTGACGATGCGGCGCGGCTGGCGGTGTCTCCACCTGGCCTCCAGCCCCCCCCGGTGGGAGCCGACACCCACCTGTTCGCCCCTCAGCTGGGCGATGCGGCGCGCCAGCGACACGGCGGCGATGCGACGCGGCTGCGTCACCAGCACGTTGCAGTCGACGCCGCGGCCGCGCTCCGACCAGGCGTCCAGCAGCATCTGCGGCACCTGCGTGCTCTTGCCGCTGCCCGTCTCGCCGCGCACCACCACCACCCGGTGCCGCTCCACGGCCGACAGGATCTCCGACCTGGCGCACACCGCCGACAGTGGCAGGCTAGCTGGCCCAACCAACAAGCTGGCTCACACGGGCACTGGTGACGGTGGTGGTGTTGGTGTTGGTGTTGGTGGTGTTGGTGTTGGTGTTGGTGGTGTTTTTTTTGGTTTTACGACACGTCGACCGTTGAGTCATGTAGCATCGCCAACGTCTCACGCCGATCGGTCGCGGGCAAAGAGTGGCGACAGGTGAGACTCGAGCCCACACTCCTTCAATTGTGAGACGGGCAACTTACCACTAGTACTCAGCAAACTAATTAGGTGGTTAGACATTTGCGCCAACAGGTACATCGCGCTGCTGGTTTGGTTGGTTATTGGGGTTTAGGGGCGCATCGAGTGCAGAGGTCATGCAGCGCCCATGCGCTGCTGGTTTCACTGCGCCGGAGCAAGCGTTGGCGATCGACGACGGCCGATGTGACTGCATCTACACTATAGCCACCATACAACACCCGCCGCAGCCCGACAGCGAGCAGCGCCAGCACTGACGCACGCTCACTAACGATTTGTTAGTTAGTTATTAGGGTTTTTAGGCGCATCGACTTCCTTGGAAGCGCCCACGCTCACAGACGGCGTCGACCCGAACCTGAGACGGCCGGCGTGGCCCCGCTGACGTCCAGTCGCAACTCTGACCTTTAGAAGTGACCATGACCCCGGCCATGATCCCGAGCCTCCGGCTGCGACCCTGCCGCCAGTCATGGCACGGTACTTACCTCGCAACCCCCATCTTCAGCCGCAACCCCTGCCTTCCACGCGACCATTACCTTCAACCGTGACCCCTGCCTTCAACCGTGACCCCTGCCTTCAACCGGGAGCCTGACCTGCGGCCGTGACACTGACCTCCAGCTGGAGATGGGCAGCGACTGCTGTAGCTTTGCGCAGCGTGCCTCCTCTGAGCCTGGCCGCTGGCAGAGCTCGAGCCGGCGCAGCAGGGCCGTCTGCATACGGTCGGAGCGGTGCTGTCGCCGCTCTGACGACCAGAGGTGGTCCGGACCGCCGAACACCGACCACCGGCGCTCTGAAACAGCGGGCAATACCGACCACTGACGGTCTGAAACACAGCGGGGCAATACCGACCAGTGACGCTCTGAAACAGCGGGCAATACCGACCAGTGGCGGTCTGAAACACAGCGGGCAACACCGACCACCGGCGCTCTGAAACAGCGAGCAGTACCGACCAGACGGTCTGAAACAGCGGGCAGTATCGACCACTGGCGGTCTGAAACACAGCGGGGCAATACCGACCACCGGCGCTCTGAAACAGCGGGCAATACCGACCACTGACGGTCCGAAACACAGCGGGCAGTACCGACCAGTAGCGGTCTGAAACACAGCGGGCAGTACCGACCATCGGCGCTCTGAAACAGCGGGCAATACCGACCACTGACGGTCCGAAACACAGCGGGCAGTACCGACCAATGACGGTCTGAAACACAGCGGGGAGTACCGACCAGTGGCGGTCTGAAACACGGTGGGGAAAAACTGAATACCAACAGCCTAAAATACAAGATGGCATATCGAGAGTGCAACCAGATGACATAATTGTCATTACAATTGCATACAATCGACTAATCCCGTTCGCATTTCGAATATGGCCTGACACACTAATGCTAAAAACTCCGAACTTGAAGAGAAATACAATTATTTGCATTTCATGCATTATCAACCTCGACAATAAGATTTATGTAACGTGGGCAGCGGTAGTTCAGTCGGTCAGTTGACTGCCCGTCGTAAGCCCGAGGGTTCGAAAATCTGATCAGCGGTAACCTTCACTGCGGTGCAAACCACAGTACAACACCGACCAGGCATTGTTTGAAACACGGAGAAGCACGCGCAACACCAGGGCGTCCGGCCGGGTGTGACAACGAACGCGTGCCACAAAGATCCACGAGGCCATCGGAAAAGAGTCGCTGATCCCCACCGTCCTGCACCGGACAACCAGCACCGCTTGTGCCGACACAATGACACCGGTAGTCAGCATCCGGATCATCCGCATGACACACCATCTCCTTGGTGTACACCACTGACATCGATAGCACTGGTCTTCGCGATTCATAAGGTCAAGGGTGTCTCAGCTGTTATTAGGTCAGTTTTTCATGCTGATTCCGAAAATGGCATCCGTTTTGCTCGGTTAGCTCGATTTTTAAAATATGTTATTTCACTCATATGAACCAAAACATTGCTCTGACTGGTTTACTAGTGAATCCGACTGAAGCATAAACAAAGGTTTAAACTCAAAACAGATGGACATAAGTGTATTCAGAGCGCATCCCAACAGTACACACTACTGCGGAATAAATAGCCTTTTCAGGGACTTCCGAATGTGTTAAGCGGATGGGACATCCCTCTTCAGGCACCAACAACAGTCCGCCAGAAAGTTCACATCCCACCGACCTTGGTAGCGTTATTCCATCACCCGTATGTCTTTGTGGAAGCGTTCTCTATGCTCTTCACTGTAATCTCCACCGTTATCTGAGAAATAATCTAGATGGGACCTAAGGAAGTGCATTTTTACAGACATTCGAGCACCAAGTTGCTGAAAACTGTCCACCAACTCATCGACGACCTTCACATATTCCGCACTTCTGTGATTGCCCAGGAAGTTGGTGATGATTGACTTCAAGGCCAGCCATGCAGAGAGCTCAGACTGTTCCAGACATTCTTTGAATCGAGTATCCTTCATGAGCTCCCTTATCTGAGGACCATCAAATACACCAGCCTTCAGCTTCTCTCTGCTCACATGAGGAAATTTGTGTCCCGAAAATGCAAATCCTCGTTCTTCTTTATCCAGTGCTTCACAAAATTTTTTCATCAAACCGAGTTTGATATGGACTGGTGGAAGTAGGATTTTCTGTGGTTCAACCAGGGGGCGTGACTGCACGTTGTGGGAGCCAGGTTCAAGTGCATGCCTGGATGGCCAGTCGCGTGGTACATAGTGCTGTTTGTCAGCCCGACTGTCCCAGAGGCATAGAAAGCATGGGTATTTCGTGTAGCTTCCCTGCGGCCCAAGGACGAGACCTACTACTTTGAGATCACCACAGATCAGCCAACCATGCTCTTCGTAGTTCAAAGCAGACAACAAAAGTTCCATGCTGTTTCCCTCAGTTCCATGGAGTGTCCAACAGGAATCGACGCGAACTTATTGCCGTTGTTCAGAAGAACTGCCTTCAGGCTCCTACTCGAGAAGTTTATGAACAGCCTCTATTCTGCCAGGATGTACTCTGTACCCATTGCTTCTACTAGGCCCGCGATGTTGTTCCCGCTTCTACTAGGCCCGCGTCTTGTTCTTCTAGGCTCGTAGGCTTTCCACACATGATTTGCAGCAGATATGAGGGGCAAGCGGCTTGTCCTGATCACCAAGTTTCACTCCAAAATATGCGTGGTAACTCTTTTTTACAAAGTCGGTTATTTTCACTTCTCTCTCCTACTGATATATCAAATGCAGTATGCATACTGATACATCAGTGTGTGAGTTGTTATCCTTGACGTAGTGTGGAAACTTGAGGTAATCGAGAAAAATGGATAGTATTTTCGGATTCAGCACACGAAACTTGTATTAGAACAGCTGAGAAACTTCCGACCTTTTGAAGAAGAAAAAAGTTTTGAAACGCAGGCCAGTGTAGTCATCAGCCGGGTCCTCCACTCGGCACACCATCTCCGTGGTGCACACCACTGACATCGATAGTCAGCAGCCGGGTTCTCCACTCGGCACACCATCTCCGTGGTGCACACCACTGACATCGGTACTCATCAGCCGGGTCCTCCACTCGGCACACCACCTCCGCTGAGGTGGCAGAGACGCCGCCCGCTGTGCCTCCGGTAGCATCATCCGCCGGCGACACTATGCCGACGGGACGGCTCACCTGTCTCGTCCGACTCGTCCTGCTGTGGCTGCTGCTGCTGCTGCTGCTGCTGCTGCTCCTCATTCTCCCACTGCCGCACCGAGCTCCGTACCATCTGCCGCCGTCGGGACAGCCCGTCAGTCGAGGGCGTCAACGTCAGACGAACAACACCACTCACCAACATGGGACAAGGCGCCATGCCAGCAGAGACGCTTCCTGCGATTAATTCCTGAATTGGTCAGTTATATACCAGATACTGTTTAGTATCGGGAACATTCTTCCGCCGATACTCGCAAGATCCAATACATTCTTACCAGTCCATCCATCCTTAAACACATGATATATATATATATATATATATATATATATATATATATATATATATATATATAACTATTCACCTCGCAGTATGTTTTTGGTGCTTTATTCCATGTGCATAGACGGCAGGCGACAGGGGCGTCATTCTTTACACTGCCAGCAGAAGACACACACATACCAATAGTCCAAATGAAAATTGTAATAACACTCATGCGATGACATCTGCGTCCAAACGCGCACGTTAGACCCGCAACTTTAATACTCGCTGACCTTTACTGACACACAGTAAATTAACATAAGCGATCAACCATTTATGCTTATGGAACAGGTGTATGTAAGGCTTACCAGTTATGCGCGCCGAACACATCCCTATGTTCATCCGAGTCTCTCTATATGTTCCTTGACGCAGGTCCCACGCATTCCACAGACACACAACTCACTTTAAGCCGCTCGTACAGATCATCTGCGTGGGGCGTCAGGCTAGGGTCAACGTGCAGGCGGGGCGTGCTCCACATAGTCGCCATCTTCTGCCTCATCTCCTGCTTCGAGTAGAGCACCAGGTCGCCGGATGGAGTAAAGCGATCACCGTTCTGCAACCATCTGCGGGGAAAAGGCACACCCTCTGAAAGGAGTCGCTGATACAGACTCTTGCACGGGTGAACAGTAAGCGCATTTTTGCACGAGTAAATAGTGCTGGCTCTGTAACAAGTCCACACTGGGGCGGGGATGGCCGAGTGGTTAAGGTGTTAGGCTCTGGGTACCAAAGGTCCCGGGTTCGACACTGGCGCCGCTCGGGACACTTCCCAATCCCGCCGCCCACCGGCAAAACAGTGTGGGCTGCGCCATTACCTGTCAATGTGCATAAAGTGCGTCGTGAACCACCCAATAAACAAACAAGTCAACACTACCTGCTCTGACACGGATCAACACCACATTCCGTGACCCCAGGGTCAAAAGTACGTCCTCTGACACGGGTCGCCAAACTCTGACGGCGGCACAGCCACTCTGTGGTCCCCAGTTTGGCACACTTGGCACACCCTCGACCTGGGTCAAAATCAGACTCTCCGCCAGGTACCAGAGGTAATCACCTGTTTGTCGACACCTTCGGGTGTGACTGTGCACCGTCGCGTCGTCTCCGACGCGCGCCAACAGGCGTAAGTACACGGACATGTATCGGTGCATCAGGGTGAAAATAATGGTTTTTCGTTAGGTGTGAGATGTCGAAACGGGGATGGAAGGATGTCGACATTTGCCAAAGAATTAGTGTCAATTAATATGCTTTTGCTGTCTTTCAGACTCAAATTTGAGCCAATGTTGTAGGTACTTATGAGTGTACATTTGTCATTTGCTTTGATATTCATAATTTAGAAAGAGCTACATTCGCGACAGTGAGAAAAGTACCTATGCTATAAACTGATACCGTACGCCATATTTCATCATAGCTAATCCCTTTAATCGAAATTGCGTTGCGAAATGCTCACGTATCACTATTCCTTATTAGGAGCTTTAGCATGATACTTGTAAGCGACATACAGTTAGAAAGGAGACACAGACTTCATAAGCACGCAACATGGGCAGGATGTCGATACTTCTTGGAGAAGGATGTCGATTGAGTGTTCAGAAAGTGGAATTTTCCACCCTATTTTACGAATAATTTATAACTGTGGTGCATGCGTACGTACTTCGGACACGGTTCGGACACGGCGATTCCGACACCCCACATCCTGACAGCAACCCGTGCATAGCACCGACAACCCCCCACATAACGGTAGATCAGTGCCACATCACCAGCCACCCACACATAGTAGTCCAGTACCACATAACTGGTAACTCACACATCATAGTATGTTATTGCCATATCACTGGCAATCCAGACATCATGGTTGACCAGAGACACATCACCAACAACCCACACATCACAGTGACCATCATCGGGGACGAGTAGTCTAGGGAAAAGCTCCCCGTCTTACAATCGACAGGTTGTGGGTTCGAGTCTCACCTGTTGCTACTCTTCGCCCGCGACCAATCGGCGTGAGAGATTGGCGACGCTACATGACTCAACGGTCGATGTGTCGTAAAACCAATAACCAACCAACCAAAAGTGACTATTATCACAACACCGTCACCCATACATCACAGATCAATGCCACTTCACTGGCCACCCACACGTCATGGTACACCAGTGGCACATCACTGGCCACGCACACATCACAGACCAGTGCCACATCACCGGCCACACACACATCACAGACCAATGCCACATCACCGGCCACCCACACATCACAGACCAATTCCACATCACCGGCCGTCCACACATCACGGTAAACCAGTGTCACATCACCAGCCATCACAGATCGGTACCGGCACCAGTCGGCGCGGCCGCCACCCACCGGATGAGGCGCGTCTTCGCTAGCCGGCCGGCTTCCTTCTTGGAGCGCGCGCGTGCCACAAACACGGCCGGCTCTGGCCACGTCGCCACCAGCTGACACTCCCACTCGGTCTTCTTGTACTGACGCCACGTCAACCGGAACGGCCGGCTCTCGCCGGGCAAGGTGTTGACGATGTACCCGAACATGTCGGTGACAGTGGCGAAGCGCCTGGGCAGCTGTACGTCTGTCGACCGGACGGCCCTCATTGGTGGGCGGGTCCAGTCACACATTGGCGGGTACTGCCGATAACCGTGACGGCCATCGGAGGATAGGTGCCAGGTGGGCGAGTCCAGTCAAATATTCACCGGTACTGCCCATAACCGTTACGGCCATTGGAGGATAGGTGGGCAAATCCAGGTCACATTTTCGGGTGGTAATGTCGATAACCGTGACGGCCATTGGAGGATAGGTGGGCGAGTCCGGTCAATGATTAGCATGAGATAGAAATGATGCTGGAGGCGTATTCGTATGCTGCGTGATTCTGTAGTGAATATTTTACACGTGCTGCGCCGATTTGATGTAACGAATATATTTTCTTTGCAACACGAAATTCGCATAAGATATCAGCCTGCACTGCTAAATATAATCAAACAAACAATGTAATGCCTAACACACTTCTGGCCTGTTGATTGCACTCGAAAGAATGGATAGCGGTGGCATCCTCCTTAAACCACCTTCTCGACTAGCAACTAAATGAACTGCCTATATGTGAAACTCTTACTCTGCGATTTGCACTTTGCACGTGCAGATATATTTAAAACACGTAATTGTCTGCCCCAGTGTCACCACATCTCACAAGCCAGCCAGTGTCTGGGTGTCGCACTTAGCGACAGCCGGACCAGCCATGGCCAGCGACGGTCTGGGACTCACCTGTGTCGAGCTATAGGTGCTCCGAACCCGACTGAGGTCGACCTGTGATGGCACCGAGTCAGACTGGGGAACCTATGTCGAGCTGTGATGGCACTGAGTGACACTGGGGTCGAGCTGTGAAGGCACCAAGTCAGACTGGGGCTCACCTGTGTCGAGCTGCGACGGCACCGAGTCAGGGTCAGGCTGGGCCAGCGGTTGTCCACAGGCGTCCAGCGTCACCAGCCGTGTCTGGCAGTCTCCAGGACGCCACGGCAGCCGGCAGTGAGGCGCCACGCCCGAGCCGACCGACAGCGACCTCCGCCACACGCCACCCTGGTCCCACAGTCTGAATACCGCCACACAGTCACAACAGGTGCCACAGTCTGAATATCGCCACACAGTCACAACAGGTGCCACAGTAAGAATACCACCACACAGTCACAACAGGTGCCACAGAAAGAATACCACCACACAGTCACAACAGGTGCCACGGTATGAATACTGCCACACAGTCACAACAGGTGACACAGTCTGAATACCACCACACAGTCACAACAAGTGACACAGTATGAATACCACCACACAGTCACAACAGGTATCAGTCTGAATACCACCAAAGAGTATCAGCAAGTACCACCTCCCACAACCACTACAATCATTGCCATAACCACAATCTGCAGTGTAGCACACAGCATAGAATCGATGCTAGTGAGTATGCTTCAAGGTGCCTACATATGCAAATATGCAAACATGAATAGCCTAACAAATTAGGATATCTAACTGATGCACCCCCATGTGCACCACAGTGAGACCTTGTCCCCTGATCCTGATTGTGCATAAAAACCTTGATTGTGATGTGCACACCATCAAGATTCCTCCCAATTTTCACTCCCTTGATGTGTCAGTGGCTTCCCACTGAGGGATGCCATTCACTGAGGAATCAGGTCAATTCATGCATATTTGAATGGTTTGAATATGATCACTTCGGTATGCTTACATTCTGTATGCATTCACACTCTACCCTTTCTAAAACCCAATATTTTAACACAGCAGTGCAAGGATAAAATGAAAATGGTGCATGCCTCACAAGGTATTGCAATAGCCTATGTCAGGATGATTACCATTGCAATGATCAAATCAACACACAAATGACAGATTGCCATACCAAATAGTCCTCTCAGTTGTTTCAGAATGTTGCTTACATGGCAGCATGGTGTCTGCAGAACAGCGACCGCAATGTGTGGACTGGAGCCAGCTGTGCATCGTGCAGAAGCCCTGGAAAGGATGGCTTCAATCACAAGAAGTGATGAAGGAAAGCCATCAGGATATGCCCATTTGGTAGTTAATGCTGAGTCAGTGAGGACTGGTCATCCACCCAACAAAAATCATCTTTATCACAATGAAACATGTGCAATCCAACTCACTAGCAGTTGTGTGTCTGTAATCAAACCTTTTCACATTGAATGTCCATGCACATTGTGCATATATCATTGCAAATGCATACACAAATAATATCCAGCTGGTAACACACTGCAAGTACGAACAAAACCTTACCATAGTCCTGCAGTCCATGAAGCCTCAACACACTCCTTGCATAATAGCTTGGCCTTCTTGCCAGGGAGAACATGTCTTCTACACAAAACAAAAGTATGTTACATCACTGCAAACATCAGACACTCACAGACATGCCAACATACAAACCCTGCCTGCCCATGCACTTGATATCAGCAACTGCATCATCATGAAGTGACGAGATACAATAATACATCAGAAGCCTTAGGACAGCAATCAAACTTTGGTGCAACCCTTATAATGTGGGGCCAACATGACTTCTTAAGATTTGCTAAGGTAACTCTTAACCCTCCTTAACCCATCTCTCCTGTCAGATCCTCACACCCATTCTGGGTGGGGGTCATTGGGGACCCTCCTATAATTTCTGAACTATGTGTCATACAAAAAATGAAATGGGTGTCATCAGAAAGCACCAAACAAGTAGGGCCATAAAACACCCTAAAAAACTTCCTGAAGTTGATTGGTTATTGGTTTTGTGACACATTGACCACTGAGCCATGCAGCGTCACCAATCTCTCATGCTGACTGGTCACAGGCGAAGAGTAGCCACAGGTGAGACTCGAACCCACAACCTTTTGATTGTGAGATGAGCTGCTTACCCCTAGACCACTCATCCCCAACTTCCCAGTGATGCCACTAAGAAGCCTAGGTTTTCATAACTTATATCATGACTCTGGGGCTCATTTTGAGTGGAATTTGATTTAAAATATTGGAATAATAAAACGATAGCAAAATCGACCAGGACCATACATTTTTTGGCCACCCAGTTTTTTTCTTGGAGGGGGGATTTCAAAATATGGAGTTTTCAGGTTTTCTTTAATTTTCTTTTTCCAATGGGTGGAGCAGACCAACAAATGCTGTTCAATCATCAATATGTGATATATTTAAAAAACAAATGGGTTTTAAAAATTATATGACAGTCAAGCCATGCCTGTTTGTATTGTGCCATCAAATGTATCAATTTAAATTTCATAGGGGTTACAGAATGTTACAACAATGCCACTGGGTCATGGGTCACAAGGTCAACAAGGTCATGCTTTCTTTCATCATTTTTCATCTCAAAGATGCATGTTACACTTCTTCTTTGTTATTGATCATATACATATCACCAAAGATACCCTTGTGTGACCTCTAAATAGGCAAACAGATGCTGTAGGCCATAACTCCAAAATTGTCGGTCAGCTCGGGCCAAAACATTTTCAGGCATGTTCAGAGAACAATACTACCCTATACACCAAATCTGGTCCAAATAGACATGCCACAATCTGGACCACCCAATTAAGGTATGTAAATGTTTGCAGTGTCAACTAAAATACTGTTATTACCGTAGCACGTTTCCTCCATATCATACCTGACATCAACTGCATCAACCACTGTTCACTTAAAAGTAATCCTTTGAAAAGAAAATGAGTGGTCATGTCTCAGTCACGCTAAAAATAAAATTTAGAAATAAAACAAAAAAGTTACCATGAAATGAAAATTTACCGGAGTAAGAAGGTAAATATAAGCGCCCGTAAGGCAAAATACTTACTGATAAAATAAATCCAACCTTGCCTGAACCCCGCTAATTTCGACACACGGACCCCACGACTGTCAGTCCAAGATATTTACGAATCTTCCAGGAACATTTTGTAGCAAATGCGGAGAGTATGCCGCACATGCACGTGATTTGGTACTGTTTGTGAATCATCTTGTACCAAATTCACTGTAACCGGAATATTTTGCCGCTTCTGTACTATTTCACGGATCGTATATATCGCCTTGGATCTGCGTAGCTTTTCCAAGAGGTATCAATTTTTGGACGCTTCTTAATACCACATATCATATATATGTTATGTAGTAGCATATTTATAGTTGGGTCGCCATTTCCCAGGTAGGTACTTACAAAATTAACAAAATAGTAAAAAGTAGTAATTATAGTACAAATAAAAGGCGATTAAATATGTATCTTTTGACAAATATGCTTATTATCACCATGCCATTTATCAATATATGGCTTGGCATGCAATTAATTTACAAGTTTTTAACATATTTTCCAAATAAATATATCGGATATGTCTTTTATTACTTTTTATTCGTCATATTACTACACTCCAAAAGCTAGTTACTTCGTTAGGTATTTTGATGGCTGCGTACCTATTCATATGTATTCGCTGGGCGGTTTTGCGGCTGAATTTCCTGGTAGCCGCTGGCATGGATGATGTACGCAGCTTCGTCTGATGATGAAACTGATGATGACATCAGTTTCAGATAGGACATATTTTGCCAAGCTGAACGAATGGATGACTTACGAATGAAAAATCAACTAATTGCATAAACCAAGGCAACTAACGTTCAGTCTGCATCAAATTTGTTGACAATAATGACATAGACCCCTCGCTTCGTGAGAGGTCTCCAGCCTTGTTGGGGGCGATACCAAGCGTCTAAATGACTTGCTACGCAATGCTACCACTCCTCGGTTGTCGGAGTGTTTTTGTGGTGAATTTTCTGTTTCGAATGCCTTCATTTCACACCACTACAATTACTGGACGGAGCAGGCATGCAAACTAATAAAGAAAGGACGGTGAGATTATTTGACCAATTCTGTGTCGTGAAATACCGATGCGAACCATCTCAGATCGTTGAATGAACCGGAAAACGCAAACACGAAATGTGTGTCCTGAACTTAGCCAGACGGGCATGGCCTGTGAAACCGTGAAACCAACATCTTACTGCGTACCGAGGAAAGCGTACGAAAGCTGGCACGATCGTACCATAGTGGCAACGCTGGAGAAAGAGGAACGAACTTCGATGCAATTGAAGGACATGTCAATTTTTATAACTAAAATTGTAAATCCTCAAATAAAAATAATGTGATATATAGATTAATTGTATGTACAAAATCAGTCGATGCGCCGGATAACGGACTATTCTCTTACTATAATCCACAAAGCATGCGCGTAAAAAGGAAAAAGACTTGACATTATGCTAGCTATTCACTTTTATACCATTCATAAAGTTATTATACCAGACATAACAAACACGAGCAAATTTCCGCCGTAGGACGTGCTAGTAAATTTAACCCGGTCTCCGGTACATTATACGTTATATAGCAACTTTTAGCACTTGTGAAACGAAATCTGGTTTATTTTAGCACTTATGAAATGGTGTGCTTGTGAGACGAGGTGTTTATGAATTTCTCGTCTCGGCTAACGTGCTCGTTGCCGTTCCCTACGTGGTAGGTGCCTGGTATATAGGTAGGTGGGTGGGTGCGTGGGAGGATATTGGGGTAAAATAAGGTCACATTTGCCCATGCAAGAGCAGCGAAGATCGAATCGAATTTGTATATGCGTAAATGGCAGATCTATTTTGCTCATGGAATTCAAGCATTGTGGCTGGATCGATGCGAGGATGCGGACATTAAGGTCAATTTATTTTGCATGCAGCACTGCAGGCTTGATGACAAGTTCCTGAAAGGTTTGGGATGGGTGCCCTAACCACCACAGTATCGACCAGAAGGAAGTGAAAGTTGTTGGTAAATTGGAAATAGGGGGGGGTACATTTCCAGTTAGATTGGCAGTTTAAGATAATTATTGAATTCTTGAAGTTTCTTTTTCCAATGCAATGCATATGTATGTGGCTAAGTGGATAGCACCACTCATTTCCTCTGCAAATGCATCCTTTTCAGTTGAGAGATGGAATAACACCCAAAAAAAAGTTTGGAGTTGGGCATGTAATATAGCATAAAATATAATGCTTAAAGAGGAAATATCAATATAATCTAACCTAAGCCAGCTCAAACCTCCATGACAAAAAACAATTTTTTCAACATGAAAAGTTGTATGTTTTTATTCAAAATGTTTATAATTTAAAAACCCTATCCTGATTAAATGTAAACTAGTATGACCTATTTTTTAAAGGAGCATATCAAAGGTTATTTTTCAAGTAAAAAAATAAGAAAATCTAGTAGATTCGTGCTTCATGGTGTTATGTTAATTCTTGGAATTAATCATTAAAATGCAATGTTTATGAGGGTGACTAAGATGATGGGACCATTCATTTTCTCTGCAAATGTTTACTTTTTCAGGTTGTGAGCAAAATAATGTCAAAATTGGCTTTTAATTGGTTTTTAAGTTAAAAAGGACAAAATCTTCAACTTAGAAGACCTAAATTGACCAAATGTAACCATACCTAACCCATTTCTTTGCTTTATGGAGGCAAATGGGTAAATTTGTCCTAAAATGTGCTTAAAAATTGTGTGTGGTGGCAATTATTTTTTTCAGAATGCCATGTTCATGGAGGTGACATAGCTCATAGACCACCTATTTACTTGGCAAATGGATTCTTAAATGATATTTTTCAGCTTAAGAAACCTAATCTAACCAAACTTAACCAAACCTAACCAATTTGTTTACTTTATGGAAACAAATGCATGCAACAACTTGTGTTACTAATTTAAAGCACACTAACTGGGGATACAATCTTTGATTTTAGGCCTACTTGGGAATATGCAAAACTAAAGCATCATCACAAATGTGATAACTATAAAATTCCCCTAGTGCATTTTGTTGCATCCATAAATATAAGAAAATGCTGAAAGATTCATTCAAATATATTAATCTGTCAAGACATGATAACTGGCTGAACTTCTTGGTGGTGACCTCCCTTCACCTTCAATAAATAATTGATCAGATCTTGACATTTAACACAACATGCCAAATTTATGTGGGAAATGGTGTACCAATTTCTGTCACTGCTGTGTTCCATTTTTCACTATATGTGGAAAACCTTTGGGGACAATATGATCCCCAAAGACAGGGCAGGTTAACCCACCCTATCTTGGGGGTTGATATGTGCTTCCCCCCTCCCCCCCCCCCCACTTCCAATGGCTTTCTGCAAACAGTGAAAGAACTGTGTGTGGCAGTACATTCAACCAATTGTCACACTTTAAAGATGAAGATTTTCTAATGGATCTTTCATGGCGTGTTTATCTTCAGTGAGGAAGCAAAATGCACTAGAGGATTTTTCTCTAATTTTTTATTACATTAGTTTTATATATTTGGCCATTGTGGCTAAAATCAAACATTCTGCCTAAAGTAAGCATTTTTATGAGAGTGAGTTGTCTTAAAACAGCCTTCTATGGTTCACAATACACATAAAAAATGTAAGAAAATTTAACTCAATATTGAAATTGTAAACATATAATTTTCCTTTTTTAGTGGGCAAACATTTTATGGCCATGGTCGATTTTGCCTTCCTTCTCTGTTTCTAACCAATTTTTGTTTTTCAAATCTCCCAAAAATTAACTCCCCAGAGCCAAAAACATTAAATCCATTGTGAAAACATAGACCCATAGTAACTTGCATCATGCTTTTGACTGGGGAGTTCATTTTGAGGAAGATTTAAAAACATATGTTCATCAAAATTTTGGCCACCCTTAAATACAAAAGGTGACATTTCAAAATTTTGAGTCCAAGTTTTCTTCAATTTTCCTTTTCTAATGGATAGAGCAGACCAAAGAAAATGTTCAAAGTCAGTCTGTTCCAATAAAAATGCTTACTTTAACCAGAATCTTAGATTTTTGGTAAATATGCAAAACTAAGAAGTATCCAGAAATGGAGAAAAAATTACTCTGGTGCATTTTTTGGCATCCATAAATAAATGCTGAAAGTTTCATTACATCATAGCTGCAACCATTAAAGCATAAAACTGGTTGAACTTTTTTGCAAGTAGCTTAACTTGACCCAGACTAGCTTGTTGACCCCAGATGACTGGACTTCAAAATTTTGGCACAATATGCCAAATTGATATGGGAAAGGATATGCCAAATTTTGGTGCACTGCCCCAAGCAGTTGTTTCATTTTCTGCGGAAAACCTCGGGGGTTGAAGGCCGCCCCTGAGATGGGTGAAGGTATTAACAAGTGATGTATACATTTTATGGCCATGATGATATGAAATGTGTCTAGTCTTATTGGGTTTGGTTATGCTTACTATTTTGAGCATTTTCAAAATTCATCATTAAAAAATGTTCTTCAAAAACGGGTTGGAATATGTTTTGTTGTTTTTAAGTTGCAAAGTTTGATGCTTCTTTCCCAGCATTGTGCCAATAAAGTGCTCAGTTAGTTGACATTGCTACATTTTGTTCCCTTGTAACATTATTGTGTATACTATATTACCAAACTCTGAGCTCCTTTTTGGTTATCATTGCAGTTTAAGGTATCCACAAGAAACGTTTTACACACATTTTACCTCCATAAAGCAGAGAAGAGTTGTCTTTGGTTGGGTTAAGATAAATTGGGCCAGGTCAGAGCATACACATGCTTTGGGTTTGGGTTTATCTTAATCTTTGAACATATTTTGTTGTTGTCTTCTGTGGTCAGTTAACATGCACCCTGGATGGGGGGGGGCGAAATCCGCCGACCCCTCCGACTTTTCGTACATAACTCCAGATTTTGCAGGTCAATATGCACCATTTTCGTGCACTTGCTTAGAAATGTCCAGCGAGTTGTTTAAAAGAAGAAAAACAGAAATCGTCCGTTTTTGCGTTTTTGCGTTAGCAGCTGTTATATTCAAAACATTTTGTAGTGCAAAACCACAAAAATCAGTTCTGATCCACTTCCTGTGTGTTGGGAAATGTAAGTGTTCTTGGAAGCACTAGCAACTTGCTTGATGTATATTGTTATGCTATATAATTTCAGGGTCATGTTAGGTCACTGAGATGAAGTCAGGTTAAGTTCATGGCAGGCTAATGAAACCAAACTTGGTCAACTGGTATGTTGTCATGAATGCGATTGATGTCACTTTGCATGTTGCTCCCCACACATCCTGAAAAATACTGTTTGTCATTGTGCACCTAATCATTTCCATACTTTATTACTGTACTTCACTCCTTTCTCCGCGAAGCTGATTGCACCGAGCCGCCCCATGCGGAGCAATGGGGGGGGGGGGGCGGCCTAATTCCGGTAACTGGAACAGGTAACTGACCTGAAAAAGATCTGCTATATAGGTGACTCAGGGTCAAATGCCAGGTCTAGTACCTGTATTTCATCATTGATAATGACCAAAACATGCCAATTTTTAAAGCATTTAAACACAATCACAGCAATCCATAACAATGACAAGCCAAGCCATGAACAAAAACATGTTAACATATGTGACCTTCAATATATTGGCCTAAGGTCATGAAATTAGCATACAAGGGGACGAGTAGCCTAGGGGTAAGATGCTCGTCTCAAAATCGAAAGGTTGTGGGTTTGAGTCTCACCTGTCACTACTCTTCGCCCGCGACCAATCGGCGTGAGAGACTGGCGACGCTACATGATTCAACGGTCGATGTGTCGTAAAAGCCAATAATCATCATCAAATTTGCATACAATAGAGTTCACTGCTGTACCCATCTACCCTGCGATTTTCGTTGCTCCACCTTTAATAGGATCTGGGATCTTAGGGGGGTGGGCGGAATCCAGTGCGTCGGTGCGGAATCCGCAAGGTTTTCAGAGGCACTCCAGGGTGCATGTTAAGATAGGTTAGGTTGTGTTGTTATTTGAATTTTGAAAGAATACAAATGTTTCAATGTTGAACTTTTTTTGTAGGCACATTTTACTACATGGATGGTTTGGAAACATTTGGTTAGGTTATGCTAATTTTTATTTTGAATGACACTTTTTTACTATATTATATACCCAAATCTCAGACCTGTTTTGGGTGATATTTTGTCTTGAAGCTTAAAAGTATGTATTCATGGATGAAATAAGTGGCCCCATCATGTTCACTGCAGTTATGAATTAGAGAAAGAAGCTGAAAGAATATAAAAATTACTTCAACAGCAAATTTGCTTTTTAGGGGTGTCAGTTTCCCTGCAGCTGAAAGATATGCATTTGCAGAGGAAATTGGTAGTCACATCCTGTTAACCATGTTCATAAACATTGTATTTGAAAAAAGAAGAAATGTGATGGGTTAAAAATTACATTAACACAAATATACTCATGCAAGAATTTCCCAAGTGTAGTTTTTTTTTGGTGTTTGGGTGAGACTACTTCCCCAGTAACCTCCAAGGACTTGATCATGGGTTCAGCTCATTTGAGTACATTCAGAGTCAATAATTAAAACTGCACATTCAAAAAAGTGTATTCCATTTAAGTGGCACACAACTGGCAAAATTAAATGCAACCACCCTTGAGTGTGCCAGACATGGTTCTAGTAATGCAGCCAGATAAGGGCACCACACTGCCGCATCGGTTTTGGAAAGGAAGCCTGAGGGCAAGCTCCCAGTAGAGCAGGGTAGATAGTGAATCAACATAGCATTGCTTTAGCTGAATTGGAAATTTGGTCCTGAGGAGGGAGGGGAATTGCAGTGCCCTCTGTAAGCATTTGTGCACCAGTGATGAAAGATATGTAAATGTTTTGTTTAAATTATAGCCTTTGGAAATGGGTTGCATTTCCAGGAACTCCAGTGGTGTCAAGGCAAGCCTTAGACATACTCTTAGACAGCTCAGAAAATACAAGATACAAAAAATGCCCTTTTACAATATCCTAAAATACAAATATAGCCCTGTCAGGTGGGCATCACAACTTTTTCACTGCCTACTTCTGAACAAGTTTGATAGTCTGATGATATGGTTGATTTTTGTTTTATTTTCTATATTGCATGTGGAGAGTTCAACTTTGGGGCAATCGAATCTTGGGAGGATATTTCTATTCAAACCGGTCACACCAGAATATCAATTTGCATTTTTCAGTGATCCTGAGCACCTGGTCACAGAGCATTGATTGATGAACAATGTCAATAAATGGCATGGTACAAACCCTACATGGGAAAAATTAGAGAATAATTTTCGGAAGAAGACAATGCAGTGTTAAAATAACGGTTTTTCGTTAGCTGTGAGGTGTGGAAACAAGCACAGTAGGATGTTTAATTTTTCATGGAATTAGTGTCATTCCAAATGCTTTTGATGTATTTCAAACTTAATTTTGAGCTAATGGTATACTTATGGCTGTACCTTCAATAGATGTTTTGAGATACATGTTTCATGAAGAGCTATATTCAAGATAGTGAGAAGAAAAACTATTCTATACACTGATTCTGAATGCCATATCGCATTATGGATAATCTAAGTACTTGAAATTGTATTGTGAAATGTTCGCGTATCACCATCCCTTATTGAGAGCATGCTCATGATACTTCATAGACTGGGTACTGTTAGAAAGGAAACATGAAGACTTCATAAGAATGTATTTAGGAGCAGGATGTTGATACCTTTTGGAGAAGGTTGTTGATTGAGTGTTCAGAAAGAGGTAAATTCCGCCCTATTTTACGAATAATTTAACACTGAGACAGTGTCCTGGAGGACAAAAATCCAGGGACATCCCATTATTCCAACCCTGTTCGGCTCCAGACCACCCTACTCCCTCCCTGTAATGACAGTCCGTCGCCCACCCTACTCCCTCACTGTAATGACAGTCCGTCGCCCATCCTACTGCCTCCCTGTAATGACAGTCCGTCGCCCATACTACTCCCTCCCTGTAATGACAGTCCGTCTCCCATCCTACTCCCTCCCTGTAATGACAGTCCGTCTCCCATCCTACTCCCCTGTAATGACAGTCCGTCGCCCATCCTACTCCCTCCCTGTAATGACAGTCCGTCTCCCATCCTACTCCCCTGTAATGACAGTCCGTCGCCCATCCTACTCCCTCACTGTAATGACAGTCCGTCGCCCATCCTACTTCCCTGTAATGACAGTCCGTCGCCCATCCTACTCCCTCCCTGTAATGACAGTCCGTCTCCCATCCTACTCCCCTGTAATGACAGTCCGTCGCCCATCCTACTCCCTCACTGTAATGACAGTCCGTCGCCCATCCTACTCCCTCACTGTAATGACAGTCCGTCGCCCATCCTACTCCCTCCATGTGACGACGGTCCCGCGCCCATCCCTGGGGCGTCGGTAGCTCAGTGGTTAAGCTGAGCATCTGGCAAGCCAGAGGTACTTGGTTCGATTCCTCGCGTTGCTCGCCCTTCCTTCCAGGGTGAGAGGCAGGTGACGCCATATGGCCTCAGCTGCTGAGTGCGTCGTAAAGCCACAATCCAATCCAATCCATCCTACTCCCTCCCTGTACGGCGGTCCGTCGCCCATCCAGGAAACATCCAGGTGAATTGGTTTTTAATGCGCCAAATGCATATTAAATCATAACCACAAGTAGACAGTATTACCTGAAATAACTGTGTGCTGTATGATATGATACATGATACGATTTGGCGTTAGATATATGAATATATGGGATTGTCTGCATCATACCACTGCATTGTACTGATGGACTAGCATATGTAATGTGTGGCTCTTGCTGACACCATTGGTCAGGATAGCACACAGGACGCGTAAGGAGGAGTGGAGGGTATTTCCGGCATGCCCTCTTGGGTTTAGCTCTGTGGAGCGAAGGCCCGCTTCAGGAAGTGCAGTGATGCCAAACAATGCTTGTGTCTTCCAGGATATGGATGATGCTCTAGCCGACCTGTCTTTCTTGACATCAAGTCATCTGGGGCTGCCCCCAAGCCTCGATGTTTTGGAAGAGGTGATCCAAATGGTGAATGAGGTAATTAAATTCCAGCATATACTCGTATAAGCGTTATTGATCTCTTGACAATGAGAAACACTTGAAGTATACATACACACGTACACACGCACACACGCAGACGCAGGCACACACACATGGATATATATATTCAGTAGTGTTGTAGTCACCATCAGCGCGAGCCGACCACGTTTGTTTGTTTGTTGTTTGTTTATTGGTTGGTTCACGACACACTTTATGCACATTCACGGCTAATGGCGCCGCCCACACTGTTTCGCCGGTGGGCCGCTGGATTGGGAAATGTCCTGAGTGGCGCTAGAGTCGAACCCGGGACCTTTGGTACCCATAGCCGACACCTTAACCACTCGGCCATCCCCGCCCCGAGCCGACCACGTCGCTGCAGTGACAGCCACGATGTGTTCTCCAGCCTGACCCGGTACAGTCGGTGGCCGCCGACGGCGTCACGTCGACGCTGCCTGGCGGCGTAGTGACGTCACTCTACGACCAGACGCCGCCTGGCTGCGGTCTGGCGGCCCCGCCGGCGCGCGTGACGCTGCTCTCCGGCGCGGCGGTGTCGACGTCGGGCGCGGTCACGCTGACGTCCGGTCGGAGTGTGTTCGCCAGGCCGGTGGCGTCAGTGGCGAGGCCTGTGACGTCAGTGGCGAGGCCGGTGACGTCAGTGGCGAGGCCGGTGACGTCAGTGGCGAGGCCGGTGACGTCGGCGGCCGGGCCTGTCTGCTCGGTGATCAGGCTGCCGGCCGGCGTGAAGGTGGGCAGGCCGCTGGCCGGCAGGCCGGCCGGCGTCCGGCCGTCCAAGGTGGTGATCGTCAAGCCGAAGGTGAGTGCGCCGACGCGCGAGCACAAACGATGCCGCCTTCGGCAGAGACTCGGAAGGTGTTGGGCTGTGCACGGTGCGTTCGCTGCTGGGTGTGTTTCTCTTCCAGTGCTGTGTTTGCGCTGCTTCGCTACGTGTGGTTACTGCGAGCGATGGCGGGACAGCAAATGTCAGTCCACCCCTTCGAATAATGATAGTTTCTTGCGAGACAGCATTATTTTCACAATATTTCGACTTTTTTGCCAGTATTCAGTGCGCAATAAGGTACTTTTCTGTGGAGATATTTCTGAGTAATTCCGCACAATACAAAAATGCAACGCACACAGAGCAAGCCCTAGTTCAACAAGAACCTGCTGGTGTGCTTATGTGTATGGCCGTAGCTTCATTTGTATATCCCGGACATGTGTTGCTGCATCGTCGCACCATGTCTGGAGGTTGGGACGGGGATTACATTGGTTTCCTCTCAGACATCATTTCGTTGGCAGGAGCATCCAAAGACTCAACTGCCGCTGAATAAGAAGGTGGTGGTGGTTGGATCCAAGTAAGTTGCTGTTGCTATTTACTCTGACAGCCTGTCGTGGTTTCTGGACTCGAAGCGATCCCGGGCTATGCTACATTCGAAGGCCCGACAATCAGACCATTGCACCAGGTCTGGATATATTCACAAGTTTAATTCGTAGTTTTGTTTCCGATAATAACTTGCTGGTTTCCTACAAATAGCTGTTACTGTTTTGGTTCACATTGTGAGCACATCCAACCAAAATTTAGACTAAATTAATGGTGTGTCACTAATGTTCTGGACATAGATATAGTTGTAGGTCAATGCAACATGCAGCAATCACAGAACTGCAGAGTACTTCCTCCATGTGCCTCTGGGCTGCACTGATCACCATGTAGCTCGTGTTGACCTAATCAAGCTATGTTGTATTTGTTAGAACTCGACAACATGGGGTGCGTTTATGGTAATTAAATATGGATAAGGTTACCTTGATCTTTAGATAACAAACTTCAAGCGAAATGGTATTCTATGTTAAGGATAATCTAATTTTAGTGCAATGTCGCATCATCAGACCTGCCCAAAGAATTTGTGTTAGTTCGGGTGTTCTGAGTTTTAGATGGCTTTAATGATGTGTGTGCTCGGAAATTCAATTGTTCCTGTGAATGTAGTGAGATTCTGCTTCAAGTGCATTATCTGAAGATCAAGGAGGCCGATTACTGGTCTTCATTTGCGTACTCGTATATCGGTGTAGTGGTGTACAGTATTTGCATATTAGTTTTATAACGTTTTCAGTCGTTTTGGCCGGCTACCTAACGCTAGTAGAACCTTGTGAATACATTGGAGCGATTAAAACTTGACGTAAAGGTGTTGCCTTGTTGATTGATTGATTATTTGGGCTTTGGGGCGCATCAACGGCTACTGGTTATGTAGCGCCCATATCTGATTTTGTCATTCTATAATTGGCGGCATGTGTCTATTTTTGGAAGGGATAGATTACGTCGAACTGGGCCGTTAAGATGTATCGATATATTTTCCCTGTCTGGATGCTTTCAGAATTGTTACCTAAAAGATCAGAGTATGACAATTTGTGGAAATTGGAGCCGAAGTGATGTCTTCGATCAACCATGAGGTTGGGACAAGAAAACAATATATGTCGAACAGTCATTGGTGAGCCACATCGGGAACAGTAAGGTCTTGCTTCCTTTCTCAAAAGGTAACCGTGCGTTGCATAAGTGTGCCCTATTCTCAGTCGTGCGAGAATTACTTCTTCTCTCCTACATTTTCTCAGTGCCGATGTCCATGGTGCCAGAATCGGTTTGATAGATCGGAGTTTGTTTAAAACCTGGGAGTTCCAGCTTTCCTGCCACTTTCTTTGGAGGAATTCATTTACTCTTGTGTAGTAATCCCTGGCGGGGAGGGGTAGAGCTCGAGTCCTATGTGATTGCGCGGCACGCTTTGCAGCAGCGTCTGCGAGCTCATTTCCCATGATGCCGGTATGACTCGGTACCCAACAGAGAACAATCCTCTTACCCGCTCTACCCAATGAAGTCAAACGTGCTATGATTTCTTGAGCGAAATGGTTAGATGGGTGAAAAGATCGAAGAGCCTCAAGACTACTCAATGAGTCTGTCACAATAAGATGTTGGGTTTCGTCTCCAACTTCAATAAAACATAGCGCCTTAATAATAGCAACCAGCTCAGCAGTGTACACAGACGCGTGCGGTGGTAACGTAAAACATCTCGTGGCTGTACGACATACAAATGCACACCCAGTTCCATCGGCCGTCTTGGAACCGTCAGTATATGTTCTGGAGTAGCAGCGATAAAATTCTAGAAGCTCCAATGCTTCTGCTCTGAAAACCTCTGGGGTGGTGTTTCCTTTCTTGGCATTCGTGAGTGAGGTATCAATTTCTGGTGAAGTGAGTTCCCATGGTGGGGTTTGTGTGTGTTTTATCCTCGCGACACCTCGTAGTGGGATTTCAGCATCTTCGAGTAGCGCACGAATTCTGACACAGAATGGGCGCAGTCGATCTCCTCTCTGCCCGCGGAACACAGACAGCATACGGTGTGAAAAGACGGATTTATATGTGGGATGCGCTGGAAGCTGCCTTAGTTTTATTGCGTATCTTAGTCCTAGTTTCTCGCGTCTGTTTGCCAGCGATGGCTCATGGGCTTCTGCCAATATACTTGCCGCTGGTGATGTCCGAAATGCCCCTATGGCGATCCGCAATGCTGTATGGTGCACTGTGTCGAGCTTCCGCTTCAAGGAGCAACTAGCCCCGTCATATATAAGTGATGCGTAATCGAGTTTCGAGCGAATAAGTGATCGATATAACATTAAAAGTGTCACTCTGTCGGCTCCGTAATGAGTTCGTGAGACACATTTCATAATGTTCATTGCTCGGAAGCATTTGTCTCGCAATGTGTTGATGTGGTTGCCATAGGATAACCGTCTGTCCAGATTGACACCGAGGAATTTTGCCTCTGGTCGCACGGGTGAAGAACAGCTCTTTTAATTTTCCTTTTTACCACAGTGCCATATGACGTTGAAATTTTTACTCACAGTAAGTACACCAGTGTATTTGCTGGCCATAGAGCTGAACAGCCATCTCTGGACGTGATGCTTTCGTTTCCCCCATGTGGCTACTGCTCGGATCCCATGATGAGGAAGGAAACGTGTGAAGGCGGCTCTAAGAGGGATGTGCGCGGTAGGGTAGTTGAGAGTTTTTGGAGGTGGTTATTGGGTTTTTCTTTTCGGCCAAGCCGACGGGGGGGGGGGGGGGGGGGGGGAGGGTATTGTGGGGGGGGGGGGGGGGGGGGGGGGGGGGGGGGGGGCGAGGGGGGGGGGGGGGGGGGGGGGGGGGGGGGGGAGGGGGGGGGGGGGGGGGGGGGGGGGGGAAGGGGGGGCGTGGGGGTGGGGGGGGGGTCGAGGGGGGGGCTGGGGGGTTGTTCCAGGGGGTTGGTGCAGGGGGGGAGGGGGGGGGGGGGGGGGGGGGGGGGGGGGGGGGGGGGAGGGGGGCGGGGAGACGAAAAAAAGTCCAGTGGGCCGTTTCGGGGGGGGGGGGGGGGGGGGGGGGGGGGGGGGTGGGGGGGGGGGTTTTGGGGGGGTGTGGGGGGGTTGGGGGGGGGGGGGGGGGGGGGGGGGGGTTAACCTCTCCCCTCCCCCGGCCTTCCCAGGAGGACGGAAAAGGCCGGCAGCCGAAGGAAGGGGGGGGGCCCTATTTTTGTTTTTTTGGTTGGGGGGGGGGGGCTACCCCTAACGAAAAAAGGGGGGGCGGTTTTCTTTTTTTTGGAAGGGGGGGGGTTTTTTGGGGGGGGGGGGGGGGGGGGGGGGGGGGGCCGGGCGGGGGGGGGGGGGGGGGGGGGGGGGGGGGGGGGGGGGTGGGGGGGGGGGGGGGGGGGGGGGGGCTGTCGGCGGGGGGGACGCCGGGGGGGAGGTTGGGGGGGGGGGGGGGTCTAAGAACAACTGGGGAGGGGGAGATATTTCTTTTTGCCCCCTTTTTTTGGGGTTTTGTTATACTTTTCACTTCCCCCCCCCCCCTCCCCCCCCCCCTCCTCCACCAAAGGGCCCCCACGGGGGAGGGGGGATGGGGGACCCTTTTTGCGGGGGGGAGAGGGGGGGGGGGGGGGAGTGGGGGTTCGAGCTGGTGTGATTTGGGGGGGGGGGGGTGGGTTTTTTTTTTTTTTTGGTGGGTTGGGGGGGGGGGGGGGGGGGGGGTGGGGGGTTGGGGCCCTAGTGGAGGGGGGGGTGGGGGGTTTTTTTGTTTGTTTGTTTTTTGGTTTTTTGTTTGTTTTTTCCCCTCAAAAAAGGGGGGTGGTTTTTTTTTTTGGGGGGGGGGGGGTGGGGGGGGGGGGGGGGGGGGGGGGTTCCCCCCCCCCCCTCCCGGGCCTGGCGGGGGGGAAGGGGGGAAAGGGGGGGGGGGGGGGGGGGGGGGGAGAAGTTAAACTACAAAAACCCCTCCTACCTTTGGGGGGGGGGGGGGGGGTTTTTTTTCCCTTCAGGCCCGGGGAGGGGGGGGGGGGGGGGGTAAAAGGGGGGGGGGGGGGGGGGGGGGGGGGGGGGCGGGGGGGGGGGGTTTGTTGAAGAGAATTTTTGGGGTCTCATTTTTTGGGGGGGGTTCTTGGGGGCCACGGAGGTTCGGGGCCCCCCGGAGGGGGGGGGGGGGGGGGGGGGTGTAGGGGGCGGGGGGAGGAGGGGTCCAAAGGGGGTGGTCAGCCAGCGGAAGAGTGCATCGGCCGGGGGGTTCACTTTTGGGGGATAATCCAGGGGTTTTTTCCCTAAACCTGGGACGACGACGTCGACAAAAGTGAACAGCGACCGTTTTAGTCATAGAAAATCGGAGGCCGTTCACTATCGTCCACCTTTCGAGGTAGGCTACAGCCATCTGCAGCTGTCTCTCCATGGATGGTGATCGCGACGCACATGACCAAATAGCCAAATCATCGACGAAAAGTGATCTCCCAATACTTGATGAGAGTCCTTTGTCTATGTCATTGATTAAGATTGTAAACAAAGCAACACTTAGAACGCTCCCCTGTGGGACTCCGTTCTCCTGTGTAAAACGTGGAGATAGATGGTTTCCCACGCGGACTTGGAAAATACGGTCACATAGGAAGTTTTGCAAAAAAAATCCCATCGGTCCACGTATCCCATGCTTCCACACTTTTTGTAGTATTCCGTGACGCCACGCTGTATCATAGGCAGCCTCAATGTAAAAAAAATATTGCTCCCACGTGCCCATTTTGCATGAAACTGTGTTTTATTTCTGTGTCTATTCGTAAAACATGATCTATGGCGCTACGATTCTTCCGGAACCCACACTGAGAGTCTGCGAGGATGCCTTCTTTTTCCAGAAACCAGCTAAGGCGAACATTTATAATTCGTTCCATGAGCTTACATAGGCATGACGTCAACGAAATGGGGCGATAATGTAACGGGTCACGGCCAGTCTTGCCTGGCTTCACGATAGGGATTACAATGGCTTCCCGCCAAGATGGGGGGAAATGGCCGCCGAGCCATAATGAATTGAAAGAGGAAAGAAGAGAAGCAAGAGCGCAGGACGGGAGGTGCTTCAGCATGTCATTGTGGATGTCGTCCGGACCCTCCGATGTTGTCCGGAGTGACCCTATAGCAAACGTTAGCTCTGCCATGGTAAAACGACGATTGTAAGAATGGTGTACTGATGTGGTGAAATCAATTGGCATCGACTGCTGTATAGATTTGTGACGTAAAAACTCTGGGTCAGCAACGCTCCCTCGACTTCGTTGCGCTAGAGCGTGGCCAATCGCATAAGCAACTTCTGCAGGATGTGTAACATCCTGGTTCGCGATTTGCAGCATTGGGAGAGGAACTGAGCAGTATGTGCCGGAAATTCTTTTCACTCTGGACCATACCTGTGAAGAGGAGCTAGACCGATTTAATGTATTTACGTGTTGCCTTGTTTTTAACCTGTTGGCAAGTTTCTCAGCATACAGCGTGCGTAGTCACCGATGGCGGATATGAGAGGGATGCGACGAGCCTCGAACCTCTGGCGCATGCTAGTTGACACGAATGGCCGGCAATCCGTACTCGGGCTATTCGACGATGACTCGTTATTTACTACTTGTGTCGATGTGAAGCGGTCACATGATCGTGCTTTCCGCAGACCGTTCGTATGTTGCGTTCTTCAGCGTCGCGTTCAGTAATACTATAATAACTGCCGTGTCCTCGAAAGCAGTGGTCCAGTACCAGCGGGTTGTATGTCTAAGTGGTCGATGACGCCGCTCATACGGACGTGATGCAGCCGTGTTGTGCGTCGTGTGACCGTGCGCCTGTGTGTCTGGCAGGCGTCTGTCTCGGCCCACCCACGTGCCGACCGTCATCTCCACTCCCGGTCTGAGCCAGTCGCGCTCTGCCGTGCCGATGCCGGCCGTGCAAGCCGTGCCAGCCAGGCAGAGCGTACAGAACGTGCAAGCCATGCCAGCCATGCCAGTCGTGCAGAGCGTGCAGACTGTGCAAGCTATGCCAGCCGTGCAGAGCGTACAGGCCGTACAGACCGTACCAGCCGTGCAGACCGTGCAGACCGTGCAAGCTATACCAGCCGTGCAGACCGTACAGACCGTACCAGCCGTGCAGACGGTGCAGGCCGTGCAGAAGGCGGGCCTGGCCAGCGTGCACGCGCGCCTAGCCGTGGTGGAGGGCCGCGAGCGGGTGGTGCTGTTCCGGCGGCGGCCGTCCGGCGGCCCCACCCGGCTGGTGTCGGCGGTCGAGCCGACCGCCTCGCAGCGCGTCACGCCGGCCGTGGTCGGAGCGGCGGCGCCGGCCAGGCGGCCGGTCCCGGCCCGCGCTCCGCCGCAGGTGGCGCCAGCGGTGACGGCAGCCGGCGGCGTACCCATGTCCGTCACCATCCTGCCGACTCCCGCCGCCGCTGCGGTCGCCACCACTGCCGCCGTCGTCGCTGTCCCTCTCGCCACGTACACGGCGGCGGCCGGTGGCGCTGCGCGCGCCGCGGTGCCGGCGCGGGCGCCGACCTTCGTGTCGATACGTGCGGCCAGTGCCGCGCCCAGCTGTTCAGCGGACGTTCCTGTCTCCGCCCCCGCCCCCGCCCCCGCCGCCGGTGCCGTCGGCCCGACTGGCGTCGCCGCCACCACCCATGCGTGGGTGTCGGCGGCGGTGCTGGCTCCGGCCGTCACCGCGGCAGCGTCCGCTCCCGGCGCGGCCACGGTGGCCGCCGCACGTCCGACGGCGCTGTCCACCATCAGCGTGCGCATCGCCAACGGCATCGTCTCCACGTCGCGGCAGGTGCGTCAGCCACCTCCGCCGCCACCGCCGCCGCAGGTCCAGCCGGCTTGGTTGACGGCGGCGGTGCAGCCGACGGGAGCGTGCCCGGCGGCCGGCTCCAGTGTCGATCAGCAGCTGCGCGCGGCCGTCAGCGCCATCTTCGACACGGCCGACGGAGAGGCGGGCTCGCGGGCGGCGGCGGACCTGGCCATCGACGGCCTCCTGCAAACGATGGAGCGACGCGACGCGGCGCCCGCCACGGTCGACTATGATGGTGGCGGCGGCGGCGGTGAGGAGGACGACGACGACGACCCCCCACTGCTCGGCGTCGAGGCTGGCGCGGCCGGTTCGCCCGTGTCGTCCGACACCGACTCGGCGAAGTCCTCGGTGGCCCTGGCCGGCGGCCCGGCGCTGTCGACGCAGATGGTCACTGATGTTGAGAACGTTGAAAATGTGGGGCCACCGCCGCTCGTGTCCGGGGCGTCTGACATCACCCCGGCTGCGACGGCCGTGTCCGAATCGTCTGACATCATACCCCCGCCGCCGGCCGTGTCTGAGCTTTCTGACGTCGCACCCGCGACACCGGCCGCGACAACGGGCGCCGTGTCGGAGCCAGCTGACGTGACGCCGGCGCCGCCGGTGTTGAAGCCGAGCTCGCAGGGCCGTGCAGTGGCCGGCCGGCAGCGGCGCCGCAAGGACGTGCTGCGGCCGCTGCAGCACGCGCCCGAACCGCCGCCGCCGCCTCCGCCGTCCCCGCCCACCGAGGTGGAGCCGGCCGCGGCGCCTACCGCGGCGCCTGCCGAGCCCGCCTCCGCCCCGACGGATGCTGCAGCTGACGGCAAGCCCACGACGCCGGCCGGCGAGGCGAATCCGCCGCCGCCGCCGCAGCTGCCGCAGCTGCCCCAGCTGGCGCAGCTGCCGCAGCTGCCCCAGCTGCCACAGCTGCACCAGCTGCCGCAGTTGCCGGAGCTGCCCCAGCTGCCGCAGCTGCCGCAGTTGCCGCAGTTGCCGGAGCTGCCGCAGCGGCCGCAGTCGCCCTGTCTGCTCATTCCCAAACTGGAGCCGATATCGACCGGGCCCGAGCTGGAGAAGATGGTGCTCGACACGTGCAACCTGCCCGGCCTCACCTGGACCGCGTCGGGCTTCGCCGACCTGGCCGTCAAGTCGGTGGCGCCGTTGACGCCGCAGGTGGGTGGTGCGCTCGGCTCGGACCGATCAGTGGCTGAGGTCAGCTGATGCTGCTGCCCTCTGCACACTGAGCAGCTCGCTGTGTTGGTGCATGTGCGACGTTTATGCTAGTGCCATGCGTGAGTTGCGCCTACAGGCACACCTCACAATACTGTGATAGGTGCCTGACTCACATCGATCACCGTCTGTGGTGCCAGCTCAGGAAGGGCAACATCGCTGCCATCGCTGAAAGTGATTATTTTTTTCGTGTAGAATGTAGTTAAAATACCAAATATATTCTTCAGATCGAAGGAGATCAGGCTATAAATTTATTCCACTTAAAATTGTCTTCGTCGAAATGAAATCTACAAAAAGTCAAGATATCAGATTGTTTCCCAAACAGCCCCAGAAGTGATCGGCAATGTGCGAGGCAAAATAGCGAAGCATAGGCAATTCTTACAGGAATTAGAATCTTTGGTGTTCACGACAAAAAGAAAGTCGGTTTATTGGGAAGTATTTTTCAAGCATATACTGGTCATTTATCGTTTTTAAATATAGATGACAGGCTGACGTCTGCCTGTCTAACGCGCCACTCGAGCCCAACTGTTCTGCTGCTCATCCTGCTGTATTTTATCATGACGTGCATGACTACCGGTGTAGCTCTGGTGTGATTTTGACCCTTTCTGCCCTGCTGTTTTAGCATATTAACGCGAGGTTGTAATAGCAACCACTTCATGGTGGATTACCCGTGTACAAACCTGTGTCTGTATCCAACAGGTAAAGACTGCTCAAAGTCAAAGCCGATCACATGAATATGGCAAAAAAATGTGTTGCTTTGCCGAATATTTTCAGTATGTAAAACGGAACAAATTGTTGTAAAATCTCGGCGTCTGACACTGGGCGAAAAGTTATCTATCACATTTGGGGACAACGAAATCCAGCCCTCGCCCCACGCCAAAATTATCGGCATCTATGTAGATACAGCTTTGTCATGGGAAAAACAGATATCCAATTAACTCGCCGCTGCTACTGTGTTCTCGTCGGAATGTCAAAATTACGGCACAAAATTTCCGCCGAAACGAAGAAGTTACTGGTTCAGGCATTGGTTTCCCCCCTTATCTATTATAATATGACTGTTTGGGCAGCTGCAACGAAACTCAAACACCGCATTTGGTAAGGTCATCTATTTCGGAGCACGTATCGTCTCTGACTTAAGTCGACGAGAACACATTACAGCGACGCTAGAGACCCTGGATTGGCTGAAGCTCGACAGCATGCTTCAACAGCGCGATTTGGCCATGGTTGGAAGATGGCTTGCAACATCTGACCCACTTACATTGGCTACCAATATTAAGTTCCGTTCCGAAATCTCCAGTACTCGAGGAACTGACGCGAATAAATTAAAGCCCCGTATTAATACGGAAGCTGTGAGGCGCAGCTTTCTGTATCAAGCGGCCAGCACGTGGAATAATAGGGCTTATGTGGGGCGTATTTAATGGCATGTTTTACCATTTTATATTTCCATTGATGTTTTGCGTTATTTAGTGTTTTTCATAACTCGAGTTTCTCTTTTATGATTGAACCATGCATTGACGCAAGTGCTGAAAAGCCATGAATATGGAGAACTCAATGCATGACTGACTATGACATTCAATCTGGTTTTCCTCTTTTCTTTTTATTTGATCCGATTGTCATGAAAATTCCCCTTTTCACATCAGATTAGTTAACAACAGGTTACTTATTTTCTTTAAGGAGTTAGACAGCTCGTTTTCGTGCTTGGGGCTGATATTGGCTGATGTTCTCATATTGCTATTTGAATAGAAGTTGCCATGATAAATACTGAAAGCAAATTGTAGTAGATATTGCTGCAGTTCAAGATAGATGCATTTGGAGACTAATATTTGTTCTTTTTCAATGCATATGATAGGCTAAGATTTCTTGATTCCTAGAGTCTTGCAATATGTCGGTCACAGTTAACATTGTGTGGTTGTGAGTGCTTGCTCCATAGTGTAAACACTCCATGCAGGAGTGCTTGCAAGCTGCAGTTGCATACGAATTGTGTACGGGGAGTTTGACACCATTTGTATGTTTGATGGCCAAACTAAAGATATATTTTTGTTTTTGACACTCAACCAAAACTTTATTTCGGTGCTGTGTGTGGCGTCACTCTCCGACCTGGGTCTAAGCTTCTGTTCCTCTGGCCTAGTCTCGCGGCTTAATCTGATACGCCACTAGAGTAGTGCGTCGTGGACTGATCTCCGTACCGCGACACACGACTGATGTCGCGTGACAGGACCGAACTAAAAACAGTGAATGCTGGCTACAGCGTGCCGTGGTCACAGTTATGTCTGTGCATTGGAATCATGGATTCGGATAGGAAAATGTTCGTGTCTTTTTCTGTTTCTGGCGTGACAACTCACATTTGTGCTCAGGGTTAGATTTGTACTTCCTGGGTAAAGAGAGAGAGAGAGAGTATGTGCAATCCAATATGCTGAGGATGTTTTTCTTCAAACATGTGACACCGGAATCTCGGATTGCGCTTTGCAGCGAATACTAACACTTCATCTCAGAACACTTCATCGTCAAGCAGTACCATTCAGCCTCTAAATGACAAAATGAGAGGATAGTTTGCGATTGGGGATGATGTTCTGTATGTAAAAAATCCAGCAACAGCCTATTTCCCCAACTCTATTCGTACTTCACAGCCAATTTTGACTTTTGTGAATCCAACAGCGATAGTCTTACATTCATGTTCGAACAACCCTTTCAGTCTGTTGGTACAAAAGGAGCAAACACATTCCCACAGAGGATAATGTGTATGACATACATTCAATGCAAGTCTTCTTCCAAACCTGGCCATGTCCCTTGATCCTTAATCAATAGAATGACCCATGACGCGCACCCCCTTCGGCAACCGTTGCCATTGCGCGTGCTGTCGCACTGCTCGCATCCGCATCACCACCTCGCCGCGTGCCCGTGCGACCGCATCCGCACCTCGCCTGGGCCGTCAGCTGTTCCTGAACGAGTTCGGCCTGCTGGAGCTGGCGGACCGCGAGCGGCGCGGCTACCCGATCGTGACGGGCCCGGGCGCGGCGCCGCCCGCCCACCGGCGTGCCGACTCCATCTGCTGCTGCCTCGTCTGCGGCTGCTACGGCGTCTACGCCGAGTTCGTCGGCGACGGCGGCTACTGCGGCAAGGTGGGCCTGTCCTCCCCGAAAGGTGGGCGTGTCCTCACTGAGAGGTGGGCCTGCCCTCTCCGAATGGAGGGGCGTGCCCTCCCCGAATGGTGGAGCGTGCCCTCCCCGAATGGTGGAGCGTGACCTTATTGAGAGGTGGGGCGTGCCCTCCCCGAATGGTGGAGCGTGTCCTTATTGAGAGGTGGGAGTGCCTTTCCTGAATGGTCGTCGTGTCCTCACTTAGAAGTGGGCGAGCCCTCTCCGAAAGTTGGGCTTCTCCCGCATTCTGGCCACGGATGGGGTTCCGAATTCATCCCATCATAATGCTGTGTTTTTGTCATTTCAGTATTATTAGACAGTCGTGGATTGAATTAATGCATGAAATTGGATATATATTGTTTTCGTGGTTGTGGGTTACGTGGTTTTCGAGGCAGCCTCGACGCGTGACCCTTGCCACTGCCATCACTCCACTCGCCTGTCCACCACCTGTCATAGGGACGAGTAGCCTAGGGGTAAGTTGCTCGTCTCACAATCGAAAGGTTGTGGGTTGGAGTCTCACTTGTCGCTACTCTTCGCCCGCGACCAATCGGCGTGAGAGATTGGCGACGCTACATGACTCAATGATCGATGTGTCGTAAAACCAATAACCAACCAACCAACCAACCACCACCTGTCATCAGCTGCCGCGATATCACTGGTCGTCACCTTACACACCCCCGTGACTCATCTATGTGCTGGTGACCCGTCCTGACCGGCCAGGTGTGTCGAGATGTGGCCGACGGGCGTGCGGCCATCAAGCACAAGAAGGCCGAGCTGCTGGAGAGAAAGAAAAAGTCGGATCTGCTGGAGAGGAAGAGGAAAAGGGTCGCCGATGGCGAGGACGCCGAGGAGGAGAAGAAAAGGCCGATGAAAGTCCTGAAAGTGCCCGATGTACGTTGGCTGTCGTGGCAGTAGGGAACAGGCCGAGGTAGTGTGTGAATAGTTTGAGGCAGTGTCGCTGAAGCTCACTACCGTACACGGGGCGCTGTATGACCAACGCAGTCGATGCGTCCGTAAGCCCAAATAACAAACAGACTACCGTACGTGTGATTTGTTTTACAGCAAACACTGAATGCAGAACAAAATCATCTCTGTAGTGACTTTACCAAGCTCGGCAGCAACCTCTCTCGTGGTCGTGCCCTGCGTGCACAATTGCACCATGCATATGGAGTAGCAACAGCTCTGTGGCCGGAATGTAGGGCTACAGCAGCGTGAGGCAGTTACTGCATTGCAAAACTGGGCCCCTGTGCAGAGCTAATGTGTCAAGTAGTCCAGGTAAAGTACAATGTAAGTGAAATATAAAGTGAAACTACCCAAAAGGACACGTGTCTCATGTGTAAATTTGCGATCCACTGTGCGAGTGACCTCTGTACAAGGCAGTTACTTCCTTGTATATGCTAATAACCTCCCGCATTTTGTCTGTAACAATAACCCCCTCTCGTGGCCTCTCCGCACATGAAAGTTCGATCGACTTCTCACATAATCTCAGCCGGTTTTCACACACGTGTTGGCGACCCGTGCTGCGCGAGATGGTGACCCCTGTGTGCAGGACAGTGGCCCATGCTGCACGGGACAGTAACCCATGTGCAGAGCAGTGGCTTCTATACAGGACAGTGACCCACGCACGAGACAGCAACCCATGCACGGGACACTGGCTTTTGTACGGGACAGTGACTTCTGTATGGGACGGTGACGTCTGTGCAGGGGAGTAGCCCCCGCCCCTCGGCACCTCTGCAGAGGAGTGAGCGAGCGTGCTGTGGTCGGCCCGGCAGGACAGCCAGCCGACGGTGTACGGGGGCGGCCGGTTCTCGTGGTCGCAGTACCTGGCGGCGCTGTCGCGCACGCTGCCGGGCGCGCTGGCGGCGCCGGAGCCGGCCCGCTCGCCGCCCGAGCCGGCCCGCTTCCAGCCCGGCCAGCGGCTGGAGGCGGTGGACCCGCGCCGGCCCCAGCTCATCTGCGCCTGCACCGTGGCAGAGGTGATGGGTAAGTGGTGGGCTTGGCCGGGCCTGCGGGTGGGCTGTTGGGCTTGACCGGGCACCGTGGCAGAGGTGATGGGTAAGTGGTGGGCTGGGCCGGGCTTGCGGGTGGGTTGTTGGGCTTGACCGGGCACCGTGGCAGAGGTGATGGGTAAGTGGTGGGCTGGGCCGGGCCTGCGGGTGGGTTGTCGGGCTTGACCGGGCACTGTGGCGGAGGTGGTGGGCTCGACCAGGGCGGGGAATACGGAACCATTCCCGCGTTTTGCTACCCAGAACATTATTCTCTCCTCAAAATTATCTTAATTTTATCGCTGAATGTTGAATCACACTATTTGGCATCAACTGATGGCCTGGTATTTTCTTTGTGTTTCCTTGATTTTTGTGACTTCCATAGCACAAATCCAACCAGAATCTGGATTGGACTTGTAGCCCCGCCGCCTCTGACCACCGGAGCCTGCGGTAGTCGGCCGTCATGTCCGCTGTGGTTGGCCTGCATTGCTTCTCGCCTACTGGCATAGATGTCTCATATTAGGTCCCGACTCCTGTCTCGTGATGTCTCTCGACTCCTGTTGCGTATCCCTCGTATTATCTTCCGACTCGTGTCGCTTAGGTCTCGTATTACCTCCCGACACCTCACGTGGATGTCGCGTATTATTTACCCACCACTACCGTGCATATCCCGTATGATCTCACTACTACCGTGCTGTGGGTGAATGATCAATTCTAGTCGAAGCGCCATTAACACTCGAACGTCCAGAGGTCCGCGCAAACTTCGCATGTCCGGGGGCTGATGTCTGCCCTCCTAAAATCTCTAGAACCATCCTAGCTAGCGACAAACGGAAGAGGGCGTTGGATAGCTGGTGACGGGTTCTATCGAAAGTGTTTTTTCATCTTTTTTTCATCATTTTTGTAATTTTTTTCGCTCAGGTCAACATTCAGGTCACTGTGTCATCATACGTGAAATTCGACCAGATCAGGTGGGACTCAGATATTGACACATATCTCAGGACCTGTAACAGATAGAAACAAACGGCGAACGCTATTCGACAGTCCTTGAAATGTGCTACCGACACTAGGCGGTGTAATTTAAGGTCAGGTCAATCGAAACTCAGGCCAAGGTCATGAAGTCATGACCTCAGGTCAAGGTCATGAAGTCGCCTAGGGAGATCATGTGATGTAAGAATCGACACGTCTTGGGGATACAAACAATGCCAGTAATTTCAGCCCTCTAGCTTAATGCAGTGCGATATAATGCGCAGAAATGTGTAGCGATCTCAGGTGACCTCAGAGACCTTGGTGAGGTCACTGAGAAAAATGTCAGCGGTAACATTGAGCATAGCTTCCATCTACATGCCACAACCGTTGTGAGGTCATTCCGAACGCAAATATGTAACTAGGAAACATTTGTATATTTTACCATAGCCCTATAATGGGGAAGCCATGGCCGCGACCTGACCTAAGGTCAATGCTACGAAAAAACGATATACATATTATGGTCCCTGGTGAGATGATGACATGTTATAAGTTTGAAATCAATCGCCAAATTATTGTGGAAGTTATGCCACCTAGAACTCCGGGTGTAGTTGGGTCACTTCGCCTGACCTGGTGACCTGACCTGAGGTGACTCAGGATAAAAATGTATGAGGATATGCGGAAAAGACCAATGAACAGCTATGCTAGGTTTGGCCTTGCTAACCCGATTAGTTTGGCGGCAAATGAGAAAAAACCGGAGGCGGCAGATATCTGCCCCCCCCCCCCCGGACATGCGCGTGTTAAGCCCTAACTAACTAATTAACCAGCACCATACCGTGTGTGTCCAATATTATCTCCCCTATGCTACTCTGTATCTCCCGTATGATCTCCCGAGTACTGGCGTGGTCGGTACATATTATCTCTTACCGGTCAGCTGTCTGACTGCCATACAATTTCACACCTGAATCGGGACGGTGCACGGCAATATTGGTGTCTTTCCTGTGCACAGCTATGTGATAAACTCTCTGGCTGTCTGCTGCCTTGTGTGGGTGTCTTCTGAATACCCGTCTTTCAGCGTTTTTCCTGTACAAAATTAATGCTACTAGATCACTTTACCATAGGTCCTGTTTGAATTTTTTTTTCTTCGGTGGATCAAGAGTCAAAGCCTCTTCACCATCTGAGATCTCCCCACCACGTGCCGCCCTGCCATGGTCGGATTTGCCATGCCCCGTCGTCTGACGTCCGCGGCGCGCGCAGGCTCGCGCGTGCGGCTGCACTTCACCGGCTACAGCGTGCGGTTCGACTTCTGGACGGAGGCCAGCTGCGCGCAGCTGTTCCCGTGCGGCTGGACGGAGCGGCACTGGTCGCCCGCCTGCCGCGTCGAGCCGCCGCGCGGCGTGTCGGCCGACCACTTCAACTGGCGCGACTACCTGTGGGACCACGCGGCCGTGGCGGCTCCCGACGGCTGCTTCACCGACCACTACACGGCCGTCCGCCCGGTGAGAGCCGCCCGCCGCCGCCGACGGCCGAGTCGTTGAGGTGTTGGGCTCCGGATGCGTAGGTCCCGGGTTCGACACTCGTGCCGCTCGCGACATTTCACAATCCGGCGGCCCGCCGGCGAAGCATAGTGGGCGGCGCCGTCGGCCGTGATCGTGCGTAAATTCCGTCGTGAACCACCCAATAGGAAAAGCAGAAATAGACCCGCTTCCGCCGCGTGGAAGTTGTCTTCGGGGCGGGTCGGCTATGCCTCTCGGCCATGCCTCTCGGCATGCCTCTCGGCCAGAGGAAAAACGTCTTTGGCGTGTTAGACAGGGGGGGGGGAGGCGTTGTGATAGTCTCCCGAGTGAGTCGGGGGAGATACGTTTTTGGCGACCTAAATACCCCCTCACACCGCGTGAGAAATACCCTTGCACTGGGTGAGCAACGCATTTAGCGAGCTAAATACGCCGGATGGTGTGGGCGCTGTGTGATCAGTTCGTTCCTTCCTAAAGCCCAAATAGAGAACCAACTCCGGGTGATAGATGTGCTGTCACCTGGTTAAATACATTTTTTTGTGGATATATGGCGCTCTTCTGCTCAGTAAACGATTTCTTGCGTGAGAAACTTATTGGCGAATTGGCTGTTCCCATCTGTTTGGTGAAAGGCGGTAATGGCGAGTTAGATGCGTCATTCCGCTGAGTAAGAGATTACTTGAGGAAGTCTGATGCACCGGTGAGATGTGGGGTTGGAAGCCAGCGAGGGGATATGGGGATGTGGAACGAGCGAGAGAAATCAAATCGAGACTATTCCCATGTGTAGATTAAAGGATGTTGATATTAGCGACTGAGATCTACCGATCTAGCCGTTACGCTCTTAAAACCACAAACTTTGTTGCAGCATCTAAAGTCGTACTACTGTATTCAGAACTCATCTAATCTTTAGATTTTGACTAAGCAACTTTATCCATGCAGCTTCTCTTCAGTTGCATGCGTCTGATCAAAGTAAGGATTTTGTGGCGGCACTTTCCTTGCACTGTAGAAGACGACGTTGGCCACCTCGCAGCCATCTTGTGACGGAGAGAGCACCACCACCATTATCTGCAGACACCGGTATGATCCCCGGTCAGGGTTGACAACTCTCCCCATCCCTCTTCCATTCCGATCGGCTGGCCGCCCTCCATCGCCGGGTCCGGTGCCACCATCCCCAGTGACATTCCAGACCGAATGTCCATTCCGACATTCCGCCTTTAACCCGTCCCGTCTCGGGGGGCGGGGGATCTTCAACCGCCCCCTTCGGTTTTTCGCGGATAGCGGACGAACGGCGCACGACAACGCGCCCAAGTTTTGCATACCTTTTCCCACATCAATTTGACATGCTGATGCAAAATTTTTAGGTCTGCTCACCTCCGAAAAAGTTCAACCAGTCGTCACGCTTTAACGGATACAGATATTTTAATGAAACTTTCAGCGTTTGCTTATCTTTACGGATACAAAAAACCTGCGAGTAGAATCTGTCATTTTTATCGTTTTTGACTACATATAAATTTTGCGTATTTGCCATCTTGCAGTTCAAATACAGGATTCTGGCTAAAGTAAGCATTTTTTATTAGGGAAAGTTGTCTTCCAACAACGTTTCTCGGTCTGCTCTACCCGTTAGAAAAGGAAAATTAAAGAAAACTTCAAAACTCAAATTTTTTTAAATAAATAAAATTTGGGGGGGGGGGGGGTCAACAAAATTATAGCCCTGGTCGATTTCGCTGTCCTTTTCTCATTACAAATAAATTGTGTTTTTTCATATATCCCCAAAATGAACTCCCTAGAAACAAAAACATAATGTAAGTTGTGAAAAGTCGTGAAAATCTAGCCCCCTGGTTACGTCACTTTTGGAGGAAATTGTTTTGGAGGGTGGACCCGGATCCTACTCGTCGAGCGCTTTCCGATGACACCTTTTCGTTTTCGTGCGATGCTTAGGATTTTAGAGGGGGTCTTCAACCGACGCCCCCCCCCCCCTCCCCGAGACGGGGTGGGAGGATTTGACCGGAAAGACGGCGCGGGTTAAGCCCCAGCCGCCCTTCTCCGCCCGGTCCCATGCCACCATCCCCAGTGACATTCTAGACCGACCACGTATGACCGTTCCCGGCTGTCCGTGTCGCCAGATGGAGGACGTGCAGGTGGGCTACCGGCTGGAGGCGGCCGACCCGGCCCACCCGCACCGCATGCGGCCGGCGCGGGTGGCGCAGCTGCGCGCCGCGCGCCTGCTGGTGGAGTTCGACGGCGACGTCTCGGGCTCGGTCGGCTTCTGGACGGACCTCGGCTCGCCGCGCGTGCGGCCCGTCGCCTGGGGCGACGAGAACAGCCTGCCGGTGATGTCTCCGCACGGTGAGCGCGCCGGCCGGCCACGGGCGCGTCAGCGCGCTGGCGCTCGCTCGGCGGCATGGATCGGGGACGGCAGACTGCCGTCAGCGCGTCGGGTTCGCGGGTCTAGAGTTTAGTGGCGCATCGACGTCGTCGGTCGCAGCAGGGAGTATGGAGTCTGAGTATACCGTGAGGTGAGTTGTGCTGGTTGGTTGTAGCTGATGTAGAGTCGAAAGCATAAACAGTGGTCGGTTGCCCTGGATAATGGGCAGCGTTGTTATTCTCCCAGGTGGATACAATGCTAAGCCGATGTACAGCAATGCCAGCGAAATTAGTGCCCACTTTGTAGAACTGTGCTACCAACGACGCACACAGTTGTCTTTTCCGGCCGACGTGACTGGGGTACCGACTGCCGACATCGCTGCGCTGCCACTCGTTCGCTAGTACCACCCGTCGTCGGTCCTGTCCAGCATGACCAGTCCGAGCAGCGTGAGGAACAGCACCACATTGCCGGCCAGCGCGAGGGCACAGGCGCCCGCGCGGATCACGGGGCCGGCGAGCGGCGCGTGCGCCAGCACCAGCGGCAGCGCGCACGCCGAGACGACCGTGCCGGCCGTCAGGAAGACGGCCGCGTCGCGGCACCACGCCAGCTTGCCGTCGGCCGTCGCCTCGGCGTGGCGGCTGACCAGCGCGTACGGCACCGGCGCCAGCGCGTGGAACGTCAGCGTCAGCAGCGGCCAGTAGTTGTTGAACTGGGGCAGCGCGCAGGCGAGCACGAGCAGCGTGACGCCCAGCGAGCCGGCCAGCGCCAGCAGCACGAGCGACGTCACGCTGTCCGGCATGGTGTGACGGCCAGGGCGGCGGTCGTCCGCGGACGGTCGGCCCCGTGGGGCGTGGGAGCGTGCAGCGGTCTTGCGCTCCTGTGCACAGATGTCACTGTTGTGCAGCTGGTGAAGGTCTTCTTTCTCAAATGTAACATCTAGCCGAAGGCAACGAATGTTTGGTATGAATGGCCATCACAGGCATTTGCGAATTACGAAGTACAATGACAAAGGTCTATCGAGTCAAGTTAGTCAATAACTTCATGTGCGGGAGTGTCGTTCAGCTACATATATGACACGTTTGACAATTTAGGTCGATATCAATTGTTATCCGTGCCGCACCAATTCAGCCAATTAGAGCGCAGCATTTTTGTGGCAATAGGTTAATTATATTTCGCAGAGGCGGCATCGAAATCCTTCGATCAATCGTCGAGTTTGCTGCAGATAAATTAACCGGTTGAAAATGATGTAAGTGCTCGTGCTGCCATGCCAACCAAGCTCCTGTATCAGGGATTTGGCATGTGAATATGAATACAACTGTCTTATATAGAGTTGCGTTCCACGGAAGCTATTATTTTTATTGTCACAGCAATTATGCACTAATTGGCTAGCTTGTCGCGCGTATAGATAAAAAGCAACATCGACCACATTGGCCACTCTCATATATTTTGCTGAACAACACCTCAGCAGCTGATTGCCATTGTCCAGGCCTGTTGATAAGTGGCTTCCTAAGATACCTTCCGCACGTTTTTCTCCACCTGTTTGCTCTGATTCCACAGGAGTGGACGAGAAGTTCAGCTGGCAGAAGTACCTGGTGGAGACGCGCTCGCTGCCGGTGCCGGCCCGACTGTTCAGACCGCGTCCGGGGCCCGTCCTGCGGCCTGGCATGAGGCTGGAAGCTGTCGACGTCAAGGTAGGCCCGCGCTGCGCCCCGGCCAATGTAAAGGCTGCAGGACTGTCGGGGATGGTGACAGCAGACGTCCGAGACGGTGGGTCACTCCACGGCTCCTTCGATCTGAGTCTGGGTAGCCGTGCGAGATCGCTGATCTCTTTGTGTATGTGTGCCCTGTCCCCACCGGGAGATGAATTGGAATAATGCAGCTGAACGCGTGTTGTTTTTGCTGGTGTTGTCTGGGTGGATATCGTCAGTAGCCGGGACGGATGTCGTCAGCAGTCTGATGGTGGGTATTGGTTTTACGACACATGGACCATTGAGTCATGTAGCGTCGTCAATCTCGTAAGTAGTCTGGGTGCATATCGTGAACAGTCTGGGCGGGCATCGTCATTAGTCTGGGCTGTGTCGTCAGCAGTCGGGATGGGTATCGTCTGTACACGTGTCACCGGAGGTGTGACCCTGCGCCACCGACAGTGCGGCCGACCGAGACACCCGACACCGTGACAGCCGTAACGACCGTGACACCGTCACCCGCCCGGCCGGCAGGTGCCGTCGCTGGTGCGCGTGATGCACGTGCGCGAGGTGACGCGCAGCGGCCTGGTGCGGCTGCGCATCGACGGCTGGCACGACGCGCAGGACCAGTGGGTGGCGGCCGACGGCGGCGGCCTGCACGCGCCCGGCTGGAGCCGGCTGACGGGCGGCGTGCTGGCGCCGCCGGTGACGGCGCGCCAGACGGCCGCCGCCGGCTGCAGCACGGCCGGCTGCACGGGCCTGGGCCACGCGGGCGGGCCGCGCTACCGGCACCACCACTCGGCCGCCCACTGTCCGTACGCGGCCGACTCGCCGCCGCCCGACCGGCTCACCTCGCAGCTGCCCGAGGAGGCTGACTTGAGCAGGTGAGGGTCAGGCCCAGCTGACCCCTGCCGGGGGAGGCTGACCTGAGCAGGTGAAGGTCAAGCCCAGCTGACCCCTGCCGGAGGAGGCTGACCTGAGCAGGTGAGGGTCAGGCCCAGCTGACCCCTGCCGGGGGAGGCTGATCTGAGCAGGTGAAGGTCAAGCCCAGCTGACCCCTGCCGGAGGAGGCTGACCTGAGCAGGTGAGGCTCAGGCCCAGCTGACCCCTACCGGAGGAGGCTGACCTGAGCAGGTGAGGGTCGGACCCAGCTTACCCCTGCCGGAGGAGCAGGTGAGGGTCGGACCGGCCCAGCTTGCCCCTGCCGAAGGGGGTCCACCGTACCCCTGCTGGACGCGGCCTGCCTGAGCAGGTGAGGATCAGACCGGTCCATCTTACCCCTATCGGAAGGATCGACCTCAGCAGGTCCGGGTCAAACCGGCCCATCTACTCAGGTCTCACCAACATTCCAGCGGAACAAAAGGAGGAAGCAATTTTCTGGCAAAAAATATGTTCTGGATGATACAAATCCAGGATGAGGTTGTTTTCCCAGCCGTGACTGCTGGGAATAGAACCCAAGTTCAAACTTGGCATCCATAAAATGCGAGTCTTCAACTGACAATTTCAATTGTTAATTCCAACATCATTACAATATTTTCATACTTAATATCTGAAATGTATCGTATCGAAATCATGCGTGGTTCACATACACTCATTTTGTTCGTCAGCTTCACGTAACAGTCGTCATTCTTTGGCGGGGATGACTTCTTTTATCTATTTTTTTTCTCGTGTTTTTGACACTTGAAGTCTTCGTTTGATGTCCTTCCCCAATTCCACAAACACGAAGTTGGATCATTGCAGGCAAGTGGCAGACGAGATGTTTGAGTGCCCCGCTGTCCGTATGTGTTGGGTCTCCTCTGGTATGCGACCCACTGGCAACATTCCTTTTGCAGTTGTGCGATGTGATCGAGCGTGAAGGGTGTAAGGTGCGCCCCACTTACCTGTGAGGTCGGCGTCACGGCGCAACAATCCGTACACCCGTTTCATATCCTACTGCTTTCGATACTTACCATGTCACGCACGTGACATTGCACTAAAGCATCCCCAGTTTGGCGTTACTGTCCCACTTCTGTCGGACGACCTCCCCTACCGGCCCAGTGATGTGTTGATTCAGTGTTGGTGCATTGTGCACCGTTCCCGAGCTCCCGTCGGCGGCGTCTGTCCAGTCCGACACGCCGGGCGTGCCGACGGATCGAGTCCGGTCACAGTCAGACTGTTGGGGCGGGGTGGCCGAGTGGTTAAGGTGTCCGGCTATGGGTACCAAAGGTCCCTGGTTCGTCACTAGCGCCACTCGGGACATTTACCAATCCCGCGGAACGTCGGCGAAACAGTGTGGGCGGCGCCATTAGCCGTGAATGTGCATAAATTGTGTCGTGAATCACCCAATAGACAAACAAGCAGTCGGGCTGTTAACAGTCCCGCGTGCCGTGCCGTCAGGCTGGACTGGGCGCCGCAGAGTTGTTCGCGGCCAGCGGCGACCGGACGCGGCGTCAGCCTGCACCGCAACCTGAGCACCATCGCCAGCGAGGTGTCCGCCTCCGTGTTCGACTCCGCCACTCCGGCCGACGGTCAGTGGGTGTGGCGCGCCGCAGCTGTTCGGTTGGCCGCCGTCGTGCACGGATGTCCCGCCACCAGAGCCAGCGACACGCTGGAGACTATCGACCCATAGCGCATTCGGTGGCTGCGCAGTGAATGATTCGCCGCCGTCAGGCTGCTCTCTTGCACGCGTATGCACGGAGTTGGTTGTCATGTGTCATGTTAAAAATGCAGTTGACATGCAGGGTCGCCTGTGGCGCTAGGCGGGCGAGAATGGGTCGCTGCACAGGCGCCACCGTCGGAATCGCTCGGCCTCGGCCACTTCGATGACCCCAATGCGCCGCGATTTCTTCTGTTGTTTTGTCCAAGTGTGCACGGAATGACGAAAGCGCTCGGCTCAGACAGACCGATGTCGATTACCCAGCGTGGTAATCATTGCCTGCTGTAGTTTTGGGCGTGCACCACGCGGGCGGCCACTTGCTGTTTTGCAAAACGGTCCCTGGTGTTGACACGCGTCGCCTTTCACATCATGGGCAATACATGGCCAGTAACTGTCGATACGCCCCAAAACCCAAATAATCAGCCATTCATGACAGCACAGTTCTAGTCGAGTCACTGACAAACGACAAATGCATTCTCGTGGAATTTTGTTGTCACGAAGCTGTTATTGGATGTCACTGTGTTGCACAGGTTCTTTCGGCATTTTTACACTTGTAAGACTAATAGACATTCGCGTTGCGTACGCCTATCTTCCCCGCCTCGATGTGGCTTTACCAACCGTACCGAACCCAGCCCCTCCCCTGCAGCTGTCGGCCACGTTCTGGTCCCGGCCCGGTCCGGCGACGCGATAGCTGACCGCTGCCCTGCCGCCTGACCCGCCCCGTCCTGTTCCTCGTCCCACCCACGGACCCGACCGGTGACCCGGCTGACGCCTGTCCTGCCTCGTGCTGCTCCTCGTCCGGGCCACGGACCCGACCGGTGACCCGGCTGACGCCTGACCCGCCTCGTCCTGCTCCTCGTCCGACCCACGTACCTGACCGGTGACCCGGCTGACGCCTGACCCGCCTCGTCCTGCTCCTCGTCCGGCCCACGGACCCGACCGGTGACCCGGCTGACGCCTGACCCGCCTCGTCCTGCTCCTCGTCCGGCTCACGGACCCGACCGGTGACCCGGCTACCGCCTGACCCGCCTCGTCCTACTCCTCGTCCGGCCCACGGACCCGACCGGTGATCCGGCTACCGCCTGACCCGCCTCGTCCCACCCACGGATCCGACCGGTGACCCGGCCGACGCCTGACCCGCCTCGTCCTGTTCCTCGTCCGACCCACGGACCCGACCGGTGACCCGGCCGACGCCTGACCCGCCTCGTCCTGTTCCTCGTCCGACCCACGGACCCGACCGGTGACCCGGCTGACGCCTGACCCGCAGCCAAACGGCCGTGCTGGGGCGCCTGCCCGTCGCTGCGGCGCATCGACCGCTTCCTGGCCGAGAATCGCGCCGTCCACCTGTGGTGCACGGACACGGTGCGCTGCTTCGTGCAGCAGTTCCTGCCGCTCGACACGGAGCCGGCCAAGCTGCAGCGCTTCGTCGACGAGGTAGGCCGCCGCGCAGTGTTAAAGTCACGGTGTTTCGTTAGACTCTGCATCTGACCGGCATTTAGAAGACTGGGGAACGGACGGGAACGAGTGGAGAAACATTCGAAGCCATGGATGGACAGCCGTGAGCCAGTAGGGTTATCGGTGATTAAGCTGTATATGTAGGGAGGGAGAGACCAGAGGGGATGGGCAGCCCGAGGGAGAGACGGGGCGGGATGGTAGCCGAACGGGGTTGCGACCGTGCGCTGACGACTGGTGTGCTCACAGGAGATCGACGGCGAGTCACTGCTGCTGCTGACTCGCGACGACTTGTGCTCACTGCTGCGCCTCAGTCTGGGCACCGCCATCAAGGTGTACGGCTGCATAGTCAAACTTCGCCGACACTTCAACTACCGCGGACAGAAGCCAGCCGCTGCCAACTGACTGCCTCGACCAGCTGACGGGGACGCGCTGTCCCGCCGGGATTGTCCCGCCGGGGACTGTCCTGGCCAGGTCAAGTGGACGAGCTGTCACACTGCCAACTGACTGCCTCGGCCGGCTGAGAGGGCCGCGCTGTCCGACCACGTTCTGACCGTCCTGGCCGGCTGAAGGGGACGCTCTGTCGAGCGGTGGTGCTGGTCAGCTTCGGTGGATGGGGCCGTCACACGCCTGGTCTCGGTCATCCCTGGTGGGCCGTCGAGTCGAAGTCGAAATCGTGTCGAGCGATAGCCCAGTCCATGACAAGTGGGGCGGACCGTTGGGCGGCGGCGAAGGCCATGTCAAGTGGGGCAAGCTGTTGGGCGACGGCGAGGGCCAGGTGGAGTGGGTCGGACCGTTGGGCTGCGGCAATGGCCAAGTCTTGTTCAGTCGACCGCCGGGAGTGGCCGCATTTTTCGCCTACTGAGCGGACGGCTCTGGCGATGTACGCGCCATTCCCCAGTGCGTGCTCCCTCGGGGTGTAGCCCAGGCCCTTCAAATGCGCGGTGTCTTGGCCGATCCAGAGACGGTCGGTGACAGGCCTGGCCACATCCACGGTCTCGTTAGTGCAGCTTCCAGTCTGTGTTGGACACGACTGTACGGTGCTCCGCCTGCATCAGACTGGACGTTGTGGTCCTCGGTGTCGGACTGACATGGTCCTCAGCCGGTGTTGTGCTGGAGGTTATGGCACTCAGTCTGTGTTCGATGTAAGAGTTCGACCCTTGGTCTGTATCTGACGTGAGTGTATGGTCATCAGTCTGTATCGAATTCGAGTGTATGACCATCAGTCTGTATCGAATTCTGGTGCATGGTCCTCGGTCTATATCGGATGGCGTAAGTGTATGGTCCTCAGTCTGTAGTTGACGCACGTGAGTGTATGGTCATCAATCCGTATCGAATGTGAGTGTATGGCTATCAGTCTGTATCGAATGCGAATGTATTGTTCTAAGTCTGTAGTTGACGGACGTGAGTGTATGGTCCTCAGTCTGTAGTTGACGCACGTGAGTGTATGGCCCTCGGTCTATATTGGATTACGTGAGTGTATGGTCCCCAGTCTATTGGATTGCGTGAGTGTATGGTCCCCAGTCTGTATTGGATTGCGTGAGTGTATGGTCCTCAGTCTGTATTGGATTGCGTGAGTGTATGGTCCTCGGTCTGTATCGGCTTACGTGAGTGTGGTCCTCAATCTGAGTCGGACGCGAGGGTATGACTACACTTGACGGACTTGAGTGTATGGTCCTTGGTCTGTATTGGATTACGTCGGTGTATGGTTCTCAGTCTGTAGTTGACGGACGTGAGTGTATGGTCCTCGGTCTGTAGTTGACGCACGTGAGTGTATGGTCCTCGGTCTGTATTGGATTACGTGAGTGTATGGTCCTCTGTATTTGATTACGTGAGTGTATGGTCCCCAGTCTGTAGTTGACGCACGTGAGTGTATGGTTCTCGGTCTGTATTGGATTACGTGAGTGTATGGTCCCCGGTCTGCATCTGATGGACATGAGTGTACGGTTCTCAGTCTGTATTTGATTACGTGAGTGTATGGTCCCCAGTCTGTAGTTGACGCACGTGAGTGTATGGTCCTCGGTCTGTATTGGATTACGTGAGTGTATGGTCCCCGGTCTGCATCTGATGGACATGAGTGTACGGTTCTCAGTCTGTATCGGGCGAACGTGAGTGTATGACTCTTGGTCTGTATCGAACAAAGGCGTATGGTCTTCAGTGGGTGTATGACCTTTGGTCCGTATCGGACGGACGTGAGCGTAGGTCCTCGGTCTGTATCAGTGTGAGTTGGCATGACGTCACATCTTCATTGTACATTGGTGGTGGCCGGATGTTCGGTCAGCGACGATCAGAGGCTGCTATGTTCGGAGTCATTTGTTGCTACTGTTGTACGCCATCTCACGTTGTGTTGTAAGCCGCCCGAGTGTGCGCTATACTGCATTGTAGTAGTCCAGACCATGAGATACATTTGTCAAGATAATTGTTTGCTTCGTGCTGGTATCAAGGTAGGGCAGTTCTCATGCGCACCAGTCAGCTCTGTGTCTGTTTTGCTCCTGACCGACACTACCACGTGAGTTTGTTCGCGTTATCGTACTCGTGTACGACAGCCAGAGTTGTCCCGCTGCGTTTTACACGCCGTGTTTGATCAGGATGCAGACACGGTGGAAAATGATGAGCTGCATCTGCACACTTCCTCGCTCCTGCTCGAAGAGGTCCATGAACTGACGAGCAGAACTCATAAGCCGGGTGAATTTACTTAGCTGAGCAGCCGTTTCATCGCATATAGCAGGCACTTCCGTTTCTTTTCAGCTTGTGTATTGAACAGGAATGGAACATTTTCATAAAACCAGAACGTAGCACTGCATTCACCATCTCTCCGGGCGAGGGTTCATCTTCAAAAAAAAAATTCGACGTCACTGGATCTGCACAGCGAAGCATATGATCAAAACGCACTTTACGCCGCGCGCCCCAACTTCAGCAGTTCCAGCTGCAGGTTGTCGGAGTACATCAGGTCCCCCGGGTTGTGCGTAACGTTCACCAGGCTGCACGTAAGGTACCCCAGGCCGTCCTCCCGCACCAGGTTGACCAAGGAGTCCACCAGGCTGACGAAAAGGTACCCCGGGCTGTCCACTTATACCAGGCTGCACATAAGGTCCCACGGGCTGTCCACTTATGCCAGGCTGCACATAAGGTCCCCCAAGCTGCTGTCCACCCATGCCAGGCCATCCGCCTAGGTCAGGCCGTCCGCCTGCACGAGGTTGACCGATAAGTCCTCCAGGCTGACCAAGAGGTCGCCCGGGTTGTCCACTTACACCAGGCTGACCAAAGGGTCTCACAGGCTGTCCACCTGTACCAATTTGACCGAAAGGTCTCCTTGGTTGTCCACTTATACCAGGCTGATCTAAAGGTCCCAAAGGCTGTCCACCCGCACCAGGCCGTCCGCCCGCACCAGGCCGTCCGCCCGCACCAGGTTGACCAAGCAGTCCTCCAGGCTGACCAATAAGTCCCCCAGGTTGACCAAAAAGTCCTCCAGGCTGTACATATGGTCCCCCAGGCTGTCCACCCACACCAGGCCGTCCGATCGCACCAGGTTGACCAAGCGGTCCTCCAGGCTGTCCTCTTGTACCAGGCTGTACATATGGTCCCCCAGGCTGTCCACCCACACCAGGCCGTCCGGTCGCACCAGGTTGACCAAGCGGTCCTCCAGGTTGACCAAAAAGTCCTCCAGGCTGTCCTCTTGTACCAGGCTGTACATATGGTCCCCCAGGCTGTCCACCCACACCAGGCCGTCCGATCGCACCAGGTTGACCAAGCGGTCCTCCAGGTTGACCAAGCGGTCCTCCAGGTTGACCAAGCGGTCCTCCAGGTTGACCAAGCGGTCCTCCAGGTTGACCAAGCGGTCCTCCAGGTTGACCAAGCGGTCCTCCAGGTTGACCAAGCGGTCCTCCAGGTTGACCAAAAAGTCCTCCAGGCTGTCCTCTTGTACCAGGCTGTACATATGGTCCCCCAGGCTGTCCACCCACACCAGGCCGTCCGATCGCACCAGGTTGACCAAGCGGTCCTCCAGGTTGACCAAAAAGTCCTCCAGGCTGTCCTCTTGTACCAGGCTGTACATATGGTCCCCCAGGCTGTCCACCCACACCAGGCCGTCCGATCGCACCAGGTTGACCAAGCGGTCCTCCAGGTTGACCAAAAAGTCCTCCAGGCTGTCCTATTGTACCAGGCTGTACATATGGTCCCCCAGGCTGACCAAGTGGCCCACCAGGTTGTCCACCTGCACCAGGCTGACCCAATGTTCCCCAGGGCTGTCGGCCTAACTGTGCCGCAGGCCCCGTTGTCGAGGGCGTCGCTCCCGGCCTCGCTGCTGACCACGGTGCGGGAGCCGTGGCGCGTGCGGCGGCCCCGGGCACGCCTCCGGCCAGTCCGGCGGCGGTCAGGCCGCCCGGCCGACCCGGCAGGCCGGCAGTCAGGCTGCCTCTGGCCTGGCCGGGCGCCACGGCAGCCGTGGCCTGCTGCGGGCCCCAGACGCCGCCGCCGCCGCCGCCGCAGCCCGCGCAGTCGCCGACTCGTGAGAAGGCCTGTCCAACGCCGGAGCCGTGCCTGCCACCTGGTGGCGGCGGAAGGAAGCGTGAGTTCGCCAACATTTCGCTCGATGTCGAAAATGGGTGACTTGATCAATCTGGATGTTTTTTTTTTTTTTTTTTTTTTTTTTTTTTTTTTTTATTTTATTTTTTTTTTTTTTTTTTTTTTTTTTTTTTTTTTTTTCCCTTTCCCCTTCTTTTTTTTTTTTTTTTTTTTTTTTTTTTTTTTTTTTTTTTTTTTTTTTTTTTTTTTTTTTTTAAAAAATTATTTTTAATTAAAATTTATTTTTTTTTTTTTTCTTTTTTTTTTGTTTTTGTTGTTGGGTTGGGGTTTTTTTTTTTTTTTTTTTTTTATTTGTTTTTTTTTTTTTTTCTTCTCCCCCCCTCTCTCTCTCTCCCCCCCTTTTTTTTTTTTTTTTTTTGTTTTTTTTTGATATTTTTTTTTTTTGTTTATTTAAAATTTTTTTTTTTCCCCCTTTTTTTTTTTTCTTTTCTTTTTTTTTTCTTTTTTTTTTTTTTTTTTTTTTTTTTTTGTTTTTTTTTTTTTTTTTTTTCCTTTTTTATTTTTTTTTTTGTGTTTTTTTTAAAATCTTTAAATTTTTTTTTTTTTCCTTTTTTCTTTTTTTGTTTTTGTTTGTTTTTTTTCCTTCCCTTCTTTTTCTTTTTTTTTTTTGGGGGGGTTTCTATTTTGTTTTTTCTTTTTATTATTTTTGAACTTTTCCCACTTTTCCAGCGCTGCGAAGCCAAGACGATGAGATTGTTAGCAATGCGATAAAACAACCAAACGAATGCGAGAAAACGATCAAACGGAATGCGCGAACATTGTCAACCGAAAGAAATCAATGGGTGCTCATTTTCTTATTATTTCTGTTCGTCGAAAGCGCATTAAGCGTAGCATAAAAATTGAGCTTCACGAATTACCTACAAAATGCGAAATGCTGAGCTTACTATAAGTTTGACAAATTGAACTATACGGATATGAGATGGTCTTTGAAACGTTTTTTTTTCTCAACAAAATAACGAATGCGTGCCGACGGTTTTACGTGACATCACCCCACATGGTCTTGTCCCTTCACTCCATACAGAGTGACTAAAAAATCCTGATCCTTTTGAACCCGGATGCTATTTTCATCTGCGGTGACTCATGAACCGCTCACTACTGCGTTGCAGATTGGCACACCTTCCAATGATTGGTCAGCGCACACCGAGTCATGGTCTCTCAAGATGGCGGAGCTACGGCACGTCAACATCAAATCACGGCCTCGTCACTTCGAGGTGCATTTGGATTAAGCACTTGTCAAAAGCAAGCTGCCATGTCAGATAGTCAGAAGAGAAACATGGGAACACTGTGTATGAATGAATAAAGAAAACCAGAAAAAAAAAAATATAGCCTCAGATAAAAAAGGTGAACGCTTAAAAAAGTTGAACTAGAAACGTGTTTCTTTGGACATCACTTTTCTTCTTTAAAGCTCTGAGGATATGCGATGACAAATTATAACGTCTAAATATGTGCCAGGCTTCCAGTCGATACCAAGTGGCGTCACTGCTGTATGGCTCTGAGACGTCTCGTGCGTACATGCATTCCAGGCGATCCGGAGGCTAAAATACATACGGACCATTGCGATGTAAAATGAAGTAAGCAAACATGGAATTATGCACAAGTCCACTGCTGATAGGCTTGATGCCATGAAATTCGATTGGAAAATTTGGATCTATTTCTCGCTTTGTAGTTTTCTATTATTTTTCGAGATGATATCACATAGATTGGAAAAGAGGACTCTGCTTCGTGTCACTCATTATATTTTTATGGGTGCCACCTGTTTCTGAAATTGCTATCCTAAACAGTTACTCACAAATGTCCATGTCTTTGACCTGGACGTGAGCGGTGTGCTTGCTCTTTGCATGTGTAATCTGCATTAGACGGGCTTCAGTTTTTACATTATTTATATTGATGCACGCAATCAGATTCGTGTCATGAACACGAGGACCTGACGCCTCGTTGGCGTCACCACATCTAGCCAATAGCATGCCACCAGCGATATATGATGGCGGCCTGTGCTGGAGCAGCGCAAGAACGAGCCATCCCCTCCAGCACAGCTTGAGGGGTTTGGACGCTGTTCCGAGATGACGAACTTATTAAGGGATAACATTTGAAGAAAGATTATATTTGCAGAATAAAGAAGAAGCATAGATATAGATTTGCAATACTACATCTTTTAGGAATAAAGCTTCACATTTCCCTTACATCTTGCAACATACTCGTGCCTGATATTCACGGAATCGGTGATTGTCTACGTCGGTGTGGTCAGCACTTTCCCGTAGCCCTGGCCATCACCCAAGTGGCTCCAGGTCGACTGTAGCCGACGCTTCTACTCACGGATGTCGGTGAGGACCTGCGTCGGCGTGGCCAGCGCCTTTCCGTGGCCCTCGCCTGCTCCGAAGTGGCTCCATGTCGACTGCGAGTACCCGGTCCAGCTAACGGCCCTCCTTCCTCCGAGCTGTCGAGTGTACGTCGTCAGATCCCGTGCCGTCGAGCTGACCCCGCGCGCCGGAGCACACGCCGCGGTCAGTGTGTGCTCCTGTGCTCCAGAGAAGATGGCACGCGATGCTGGGGAGTTGGAGTGAGTGTTCTCCCGTCCGTTATGTTCAACAGGGGCACGGCAGTCGGCGCCGGTCGCCCTCCGACCTGCGGGACGATGACCCCGATATATTCGGGTCATCGTCCCGCAGTACCAATGTCATTCGGGTCATTATATATATATATATATATATATATATATATATATATATATATATATATATATATATATATATATATATGTAATATACAAATATAAAAATATATACATATATATATATATATATATATATATATATATATATATATATATATATATATGTGTATACTTAATGTTTTGGTTAGGCTAGTTTTATTTAAGTTAACCCGTGCACGCTCCTGCCACCTGTCGGCAAAATTCAAGGTGCACTGCATTTGCTGACTAGTTCTGCCATCTACCGATAGGATTTTCTGCATGAGATGTAATGATAATTTGAAGTTAGGATTTCGCCCTGTTCTGGCGCCTTTGGATCTTATTTGTCAACTTTGGGAACTTACAACGATCGGAAGCTATGAGTATAGGAAGTTGAGATGCGGACCCACCCCCGGATCATGTCAGGTCACCAACTGATCTGTCTGTGCCTGCACTGGATCTCCCACTCTCGGGTCAGGTCAGGTCGCCAACTCACCGAGCGGCGCTGGCCTCGGTGCCACTCGCGTGACCAGCTGCGCACGGCTGACGCCCGAGTCGAGAGGCTCCTGCTCGGCGAGCCACGACAAGCCGGCGCCCTCGCAGATCCGCAGGATCCGCTCGCCCACCTGTAGAGCCGTCTGCCGCCGATCACCCCGGTCAGCGCTGGTCACAGAGTGAGCTCATTCGTGGGGTGAGCCGGGGGGAGAGGTGCGGAGCCCGACCTGCGGCTGGTGACTGAACTATGACCGGAGTTATTATGCAACATTACGCTGCTGCGGCATCGCAATGTGTGAGCTTGCTACAAAAAAGGTGAGAAACAGCGTTTCAACGACTCATATAACTGGTGGATCAGAATGGTGGCTTCGTCTCTGACGTACTAGTGCACCCGCATGGCGTGATTGGAGTTAGCGCGCTACATTGCCCACGAAGTGCGCATGCGTGACGCTGTAAATGGCAGAACGTCCTTAGAAAAGTTATGATCAATCCATCCCTTGAAGTAAAACCGGACATCAACCGTTCAATGGATCGCTGGCGCCTAGATTGTGTGAGCTTCAAATTGGATTGACATGATCGATTGCGACGTTTATGCGTGTTTGAAGCATGTACGTAGCATGTACATATTTTTTAATCATAAGACGTTTAAATTGAGGTAAAACATTTAACTTACTTTTATGAAACAATTTTATCAGTGTGCAGCATAAAAATGTAGCGCATTCGGAATATCGCAGGTACCGTGCGCTGTTTTGGCCACGGTCGGCGTCCCGCCGCGTCGTGTGCGGCCGCGCGACGATGGACAGCGACAGACCTGCGGGTCGTCTCGGTCGACCGTCCACGTGAACATCCTGTCGGGTCGGGGCGCGGCCACATGCTGCCTCAGGGCATCGACGAGGTCGCCGGTATTGAAGAACGTGTCGGGCAGCTTTTCAAGGGTGCAGTCGGTGCGCGAGGAGATGAGGTGCGCGGCCACCCGCTGTCGACGGCAGGTGGGCCGTCAGTGGTCCGGACACCGACCCCACTGGGCATCGGACAATGCTAGGCAATACCGGACAACGTCAGACAACACCGGACAAAACCAGGCAGCACCGGACAACATCAGACAACACCAGACAACACCGGACAACACATGACAACACCAAACAACACCGGACAACACCAGACAACACCGGACAACATCGGGCAACACCGGACAACACCGGGCAACACAGGACAACACCAAACAACATCGGACAACACCAGACAACACCGGACAACATCAGATAACGTAGGACAACACCAGACAACACCGGACAACACCCGACAACATCGGACAACATCAGACAACACCGGACAACATCAGACAATACCGGACAACACCAGACAACACCGGACAACATCGGACAACACCAGACAACACCAGACAACACCAGACAACATCAGACAACACCGGACAACACCGGACAACACCGGACAACACCAAACAACATCGGACAACACCAGACAACACCGGGCAACATCAGATAACGTAGGACAACACCAGACAACACCGGACAACACCCGACAACACCAGACAACACCGGACAACACCGCACAACACCGGAAAACATCAGACAACACCGGAAAACATCAGACAACACCGGGCAACATCGGCTAGCACAGTACACCAACGGACCATACCGGGTAATGCCGGGCAGGCCATCGGACAATGCCAGACAATACCGGACAATATCTGACAATACCAGACAACGAAGTACAGCAGCAGACCACACCAGACAGCATCGAACAATACGGGGTAACACCGGGCAACACCGACCAATAACTGACAACACCATACAATACCAGACGACGTCGAACAACACGGAGCAGCGCAGTACAACAGCATGCGGCACCGGACAATACCGGACAACACCGGACAACATTTGACATCATAGTACAGCAGCAGACCACACCGGACACTGACCGAACTGGTCATCGGACAATGCCAGGCAATACAGGACGATACCGGACAATATCGGATAATACCGGACAACGCAGTACAGCAGCAGACCACATCAGACAGCATCGAACAACATCGGGTAACACCGGGCAACACCGAACAATACCGGACAACACCGTACAACACCAGACAACGTCGAACAACACCGAGCAGCGCAGTACAACAGCATACGGCACCAGACGATACCGGACAACACCAGACAAAACAAACAGCACCGGGCAGCACCAATCGGCGCCAGAAGACACCGAACAACATCGTGCACCACCAGAGAGCGCCGGAACGCACGGGGCATCGGACGGCCCCGAAAACCATCCTGAGTATCCAGAGACCTGAAGATCACGAGGTGGTGCACGATATCAGGACGACAGCGAAGCAGCAGACGAATGGATCCGGCACCGGTGTCTCGGCACGTCGACACCGATGTCGGCAGTGCAGCAGCGCGCAGCCAACAAAAAGGAAATAGCTTCACACCACTTGCGCCAGGGTACTTCAGCTCAGAGAGCATTACCTATTGCTGAGAAAGAGCACCGTTTGTTTAGAAAGGTCACCGATTGTTGAGAAAAACCGACTCGAGAACCGATCGCGGTCACCCTGGCGCGTTCGGTGTGGGTCCCTCCAGACGTGACACCGACTGCCCAGCACTGACCCGGACCGGGCACCAGTTCTCACCTGCTGCAGGTCAAACAGGCTGACGGCGTTCCTGTCGGTCGGCATGACCAACATCAAGCCTGCGACCTGGTCGGTGGTGACCAAGTAGGCCGCCCTGTCGCCATCACCGCCCAGCACCACTTCGCGCTGGATCTGTGGCAAGGTACACGTGCCTCAAAGCATGACAAGCTCAGACGTACAACTCTTCACAGCTGCAGTACCCTTCACAGACGCAACAGATGGTGCTGCGACGGCAGTGAAGGGTCACAGCCGTCGCAGCGGGGCATCGAGTCGCGACAGACTTTCAGACTGAGTCAACCGTTGCGGTGAGAGATGAATGATGTGACGTGGCGATGTCGTGACAGTCAGTGATATGTATGGCCATCGCAACGGACACTGAAACACATTGTCGGATACTTAGTGGTGTTATCAGGGGGTACTTGAGTACCATATAAGAGTAGTTGTACACCACCTAACTTCTATAAATTTAACATTGGTACCTGTGGAGATGCACAGAAAAGCACCACCTAGGGACTACAAGGCCATGCAAAGGCACCACCTCACATTTTCCAAAGATTTTGGAAGCTCCACTAGTGATGGAGGTACACACTAGCGGATCCGGGAAGAAATCCGCCATTGTCTCATTCACGTGAAATGAGAGACAAAAAGCCATTTGATTGCATTCATTTTGATGTTGGATATATGTGCTTCTAGAATACAACCAAAATTAATTTTACTCTGCTACTGCTAGATACAGTCATAGCAGGAGTACGGACAGCCAGCGGGGGAAGACCGGTCTATGGGTAAGTTGTCCGTCTCACAATCGAAAGGTTGTGGGTTCGAGTCTCACCTGTCGCTACTCTTCGCCTGCGACTAATCGGCCTGAGAGATTTGCGACGCTACATGAGTCAGCAATCGACGTGTCGTAAGACCAATAACCGACCAACGGACAGCCAGCTCTCTTAGAATTAAATTTATCCAATTGTCTTAGCAAACCCACATAAGAAGCATTCCATGATATCAAATATGGCACAAGACTATCGTGTGACAGGAATTAGCAAAACGTAGATCTAGCAGAAATTGCAGTAGCGCAAGAAGTGTGGCGAATGCGCCGAGTGCGCAAGGCCGGTGTACATGTGCACGACCGGTGGCTTGGTGTAGACCGGGAGTCATGAACTGAACAACATGAAGTAGGACAATATATTTTTGCGTGATGTTGTGCAAGTGTACTTTCAGGAATGTGAGCTGACGCATCAAGAGATCAGAAAAACATGTTGAACAGGGGAAGGGACCAAAATTTGGTGAACTAGAAACGATGTTAGTAGACTTGGCCTCTTCACAGAAATGCTAAATTGATCACTAATAAATTTAATTGAAAACAAATGTACACCTTTGAAGAAGGTATGTGAAACTAATGGATTTATACTGCCAAATACGACATAATAAGAGAAGCTTCCATTTTATGGTGATTAAGTGTACGGCTAGGTTTAATAGTACTTCCTATTCCGATATTCTGTGCGCTGGATAAAGCTAAATAACTACATCGTTACCGCATAGTATATTCCAAAAATGATCCAATTTTAGCCACAGGCAAGTATTTCATTGAGAGATCGTCAACCTCTTTTTTCTTCCAAAAGTTGTTGAACCTAAGAGATTGTGTGTCTTATTGCACCACCATTATCCGGCTGTATGCAGCTGCTGTATCAGTTTCAATAGTAGTTACAAAAACTGCCACCGGTGGCGCTAGTTGTCCGCTGGCCGCCGCCGACCAAGCCCACTGTCAAAATGATGTGCTATGCACGATGCCTAGCCCCGTAAACATCCGGTCATAACATAATAAAGAAACCGAATTCCACAAACTGGGTCACGCTCTGTCTCGCCGAATTATCTTCCAGGTGCCATTTGACATAAACAACCATGTTTATTGATGGTGGTGGAATATGTCCTAGATGTCACTTTGCAGAGAACGGAGCTCAGCAAGTTGTCACACGATAGCTGCCACTCCCATATGAGTTACGTTTCCTCCTAACATATCAAGGCACCGGACCGGTCCGATGGGATTGTACTCCAGCGGAGAACTGTCTGGCCGTCCACCCTGCCAGACGGGTGGCATCGGCCCGGTCCGGTAAGGGTGTACTCCAGCTGGCGACTGTCGGTCTGTCTACTCCACCAGACGGGTGGCATCGGACCGGTCCGGTGAGGGTGTACTCCAGCTGGCGACTGTCGGACCGTCCACCCCGCCAGACGGGTGGCATCGGACCGGTCCGGTAAGGGTGTACTCCAGCTGGCGACTGTCGGTCTGTCTACTCCACCAGACGGGTGGCGTCGGCCCGGTCCGGTGAGAGTGTACTCCAGCTGGCGACTGTCGGTCTGTCTACTCCACCGGACGAGAGGCATCGGACCGGTCCGGTGGGGGTGTACTCCAGCTGGCGACTGTCGGTCTGTCTACTCCACCGGACGGGTAGCGTCGGACCGGTCCGGTGAGGGTGTACTCCGGCTGAGAACCGGTCCGGTCCAGACCAGACGGTGGCGTCGGACCGCTGGACCGCAGGGCGCCACAGACCTGGCAGTGTTACGTGAGACACGCTCTACCAGTAACCGGCGCTTCAGGGAACACTCTGGCCTGTTACCATGCGTGCTGGTCGCCTGGCCGGACGTTGCGATGAAGGTAACGGGTCGGAAAGGCTGAACTTTAGCTCGGAATGTGCGCTCAACTAATTGGGGCTTTAGCTAGTGCGTAGAGACCGAATGGAGGGTGGGATTGAACGGAGATATTGAGGGGTGACATTGAGGGGCGACACTGAAGGTTGACATTGAGGGGTGACATTGCGGGGTGTCACTGAGGGTTGACATTGAGGGGTGACATTAAAGAGTGTCATTGAGGGGGTGACACTGAAAGTTGTCATTGAGGTGTGACATTGTGGAGTGGCATTGTGGGGTGTCACTGAGGGTAGAAATTGAGAAGTGACATTGCGGGGTGACACTGAGGGTTGACACTGAGGGGTAACATTGCCAATGTCACCCCTCAGTGTCATCACTCGGAGTGATGACACTGAAGTGTGACATTGAGTGGTGGCACTAAGGGGTGACATTGAGTGGTGACGCTAAGAGGTGATGTTCAGCGATAAAACTAAGGGGTGACATTGCCAATACCACCCCTCAGTGTCATCACTCGGAGTGATGACACTGAAGGGTGACATTGAGTGATGACACTAAGGGGTGATGTTGAGTGATGACACTGAAGGGTGACATTGAGTGGTGACACTAAGGGGTGATGTTGAGTGGTAACGGTGAGGGGTGATATTGAGTGGTGACATTGAGTGGTGACATTGAGGGGTGACGGTTAGGGCTGACATTGAGTGGTGACATTGAGGAGTGACAGTGCACGATGAGCGAACTTTGAGTCGTCCAGTGTGGCGGCGTGTTCTCCCACGGCCCAGACCAGCCATGACTCAGACCAGCCATGGCGCAGACCAGCAACGACCCAGATCAGCCACGACCTAGACCAGCCACGACCCAGATCAGCCACGACCTAGACCAGCCACGACCCAGATCAGCCACGACCTAGACCAGCCACGACCCAGATCAGCCACGACCCAAATCGGCCACGATCCAGACCAGCCACGACCCAGACCAGCCATGACCCAGACCGACCCCGACCCAGATCAGCCACGACCTAGACCAGCCACGACCCAGATCAGCCACGACCTAGACCAGCCACGACCCAGATCAGCCACGACCTAGACCAGCCACGACCCAGATCAGCCACGACCCAAATCGGCCACGATCCAGACCAGCCACGACCCAGACCAGCCATGACCCAGACCAGCCAGGACCCAGATCAGCCACGATCCAGATCAGCCACGGCCCAGACCGGCCACCCGAGCGGCGCCGCCGACGGACAAGCCGACGCCCGACCGTCTCCCCACGAGGGCGAGGTACCCCGGGCCGCCTCCTGACGAGGGCGAGGTACCGCCGACTGCCTCCTGACGAGGGCGAGGTACCCCGGGCCGCCTCCTGACGAGGGCGAGGTACCCCGGGCCGCCTCCTAACGAGGGCGAGGTACTGCCTGCCACCTCCTCACGAGGGCGAGGTACCCCGGGCCGCCTCGTGACGAGGGCGAGGTACTGCCGACTGCCTCCTGACGAGGGCGAGGTACCCCGGGCCGCCTCCTGACGAGGGCGAGGTACCGCCTGCCGCCTCCTAACGAGGGCGAGGTACCCCGGGCCGCCTCGTGACGAGGGCGAGGTACCCCGAGCCGCCTCCTGACGATGGCGAGGTACCCCGAGCCACCTCCTCACGAGAGCGAGGTACCCCGAGCCGCCTCCTGACGATGGCGAGGTACCGTCTGTCGGCTCCTGACGAGGGCGAGGTACTGCCGACTGCCTCTTAACGAGGGCGAGGTACCCCGAGCCACCTCCTGACGAGGGCGAGGTACCGCCTGCCGCCTCCTGACGAGGGCGAGGTACCCCGGGCCGCCTCCTGACGAGGCGAGGTACCGTCTGCCACCTCCTACGAGGGCGAGGTACTGCCGACTCGCCTCCTCACGAGGGCGAGGTACCCCGGGCCGCCTCCTGACGAGGGCGAGGTACTGCCGATCGCCTCCTACAGAGGTACTGCCGACTGCCTCCTGACGATGGCGAGGTACCCCGAGCCACCTCCTGACGAGGGCGAGGTACCGCCTGCCGCCTCCTGACGAGGGCGAGGTACCCCGGGCCGCCTCCTGACAAGGGCGAGGTACTGCCGACTGCCTCCTGACGATGGCGAGGTACCGTCTGCCACCTCCTGACGAGGGCGAGGTACTGCCGATCGCCTCCTCACGAGGGCGAGGTACCCCGGGCCGCCTCCTGACAAGGGCGAGGTACTGCCGATCGCCTCCTCACGAGGGCGAGGTACCCCGGGCCGCCTCCTGACAAGGGCGAGGTACTGCCGATCGCCTCCTCACGAGAGCGAGGTACCCCGAGTCGCCTCCTGACGATGGCGAGGTACCGTCTGCCACCTCCTGACGAGGGCGAGGTACTGCCGACTGCCTCCTGACGAGGGCGAGGTACCTCGAGCCACCTCCTGACGAGGGCGAGGTACCCCTGACGAGGGTGAGGCACTGCCGACCGCCTCCTCACGAGGGCGAGGTACCGCGGGCCGCCTCCTGACGAGCCGCGCTGTACCGCCGGCCCCCAGCCGTCAACAGAGCTGACTTCACCGGCGCGAGCGCGCCTGGCACGCGACGGCCGACGGCGCGCTATCGGTCCGTGTCGGCCGTCGGCCGCCATAACGGACCGGCAGCCGGCCACCAGACGGAGCTTATCGGCGCGTCGACGTGTCGCCTGGCGCCTCGCGTGCACGACGCCGAGTCGACAGCTGTCGTGCCGCTGTAAACAACGCGTCGGCAGAGCCGAGCGGCGCGCCGGCCCAGCCGCCGACCCAGCCGCCGACCCAGCTGCCGGCCCAGCTGCCGGCCAAGCTGCCGGCCCAGCCGCCGACCCAGCCGCCGGCCCAGGCGCCGACCAAGCTGCCGACTAAGCTGCCACCCGAGATGCCGCCCGAGCTGCCGCAGTCCTGTAATGAGTGCGATCGACGCGAGCAGTCTAATGGGATCAGCGCGCCGGGTCCCTGTCGTCGGGACATAGAGGGTCCCGATGGCGTGTCGTACACCCATTCCTGCCGAGATACGCCGATGGCAACGGGCGAGGGCGACATTCCCATCTAGTCAGAGGCTGGAGCCGCGCGCTACAGCGATTCCGCCTGCTGTCGCCGACACTGCCGACTCCACACTTGTGTGAGGCATGCGAGACATGTCGCGATGCATGTACATCTCGACAGGCGCACTGTTTAGGCACTAGTAAATATACAATACACGATAAGTGTCGGTCCAAGTGTCCAAAAGCCGGCTCTGATGGCACTGTGGGCGTCACCGTTAATATGCATACGACTTCACGAGAACTCCAACACCCTACAGATCAAACAAGAGTTGTGCATCAGCCTTTTGGAATTGAAGACCTCAGGAAAGTCTAATGTGCTAGCTAGAAATCCGCTCCAGCATTGAGATCACCGCTAGGAATGCAAGTGTGCTATCTACTCTAACTTGTCAGAGCAGACATTTATCTTACGGTCTGATATCTGGATGCGTGCTATGTGGGCGTGGATATTCGATGTGTGGTTACGGTCAGTAGTGCTCGCACAGTAGTACTAGTGGGTTTGATCGATGGCGTACGCGTTCTGTCGTGCAGAATCAAGGCAGCACACGCAGATGGTGGTTGAGCCGTGTGCAGGCATCAACTTAGCGCAAACTAAAGAACGCCGAAATAAAAATTGTAAGATATCGTAGTATATGTGGTGTTATCACCCCAGTATGCCCCTTTGGATATCGAAAGCAACACCTTGCAGTAGGTTTCTCATTGATATTTCTCACATAACAGAACTGACTGTTCCGTCTTACAGTTATGCTTGGGGCATCATTTTTTGTCCTCTGCTTGCCAGTTCAGGATGGAGCCGACTGGAAATAGATGCATGATTGCAATGCCTTCGGCTCCCTTTCAACATGTTGATCCTCCTTGCCTTATGCCCAGAATATCTGTGAACATCATGCGTACCGATGCTTACCCTGCCTTTCGTCTTTCGGCCGATTATCTCTTCTCACCGGTTTTTCTAGTAGAGCTGAGACTGTGCGATACAGCTCTTTTCCCCATCCTTCGTTCTTTGTTTCCACCAGTGCAGACGTCTGAAATAAATATATTTCATGAAGTGCATAACAAGGCTGGTCTTCCACCACGCACCAGATTGTCCATCTGCTTTATATCGAAAAGTCTTGATGAACTTGATGTGTTGAATGGCATTGTTCTGCATCCAATTACCTATCATGGAATATCAAGCGAGGATCAAGATCGCTCACAATCAGCCCCGCTCAGCCCATTTTCAGCCCATCTACGAGGGCTTTCAAAATTGCTGAAACTTTGCTACTTAATAGGCCATCACTCAACGATTCCATTTTCATCGTCAAACCTTCATCGCATGCAGTACTTTGCCGTGTGGAGCTTAAAAATCAGGCTAGTGGAAACAAACTTATATAGCACTGCGTTAGGTTGCGAAGATACCTATGTGAATTAGCAACCGAAAATGATCACTGCTCTCCACTTCTAGATGTACATCGACAAAATACTTCCGTTTTTTACTAATTCAGATCATCTTAGGTGGTTCTCAGCCAATGCTTCAGTTCCTTTCCTAATGCTTACTTATTATCGACTCTTTGCATTTACTTCTTCGGTTGGACATCACCTTAGGCGACTTTCATTTAGTGGTTAGTTCTTCAAAATGTTTAACATGGGACTTTGTGGGACTGGTTTCGGAGACCCAAATACTTGGGAGGATCCTACAGCAAAAAGAAGCAAAATCGTATGGGCCTTCCAAATCAGTCAAGTGGGGTCGAATGCTAAGCCTTACGCGGATTGAGTCCAAAGGTAAAAACCACTTAGGAAGAAGTTTGGTTAGAACCGTAAACGTCACAGGTCAGCAATATATACATATATATGCACATTTTGTGAATTTGTATTGCTTTATCTCACATTGTCTGTCATCATTATCCTCTTTCTGCTCCTTAGAGACACATATTGTAAATGATGTTTATTGTTAGGGCATATCTTCAACGTTTCGTCGTGCGTAGGTGAAATCCTCAGAATTAAGGGAGGAACGGCATTATCGGATTCAACCATCGGATTGTCAGATTTATATACTTTCGCCCCCAAAAAATGCCAGCATCGTCACCATTCCGCAGCCGCGGGTCGATCAATCGTTATACTACCATCCCTTGTATCAACTAGACCCGGTCTCCTCTAGTAAGTTGTTGGAAGCCATTTAGTGATAAGAGAAGTTGGTTTATTAATAATGATTTGCAACTCAGATGCATTTCTACGATTGAATATAATTGCTGTATCATAATTGCTGTATCTGGGCATGTTTTTGGTAAGCCATTCAATGTAAATTAGAAAAAGAAGGGTGTCCAGAATAGATCCTTGGGACACGCCTGGTGTGACACATTTGAGGGATGAGACATCAGTCCGAACTTTTACGCGTTGGTACCCAGTGGACAAGTAGGATAACACAAATTGGTGGGAATGGACTCTTGGTGGCTATATTCCTTTCTCACTAGCCCATCTTCTTCCAGTCAGCTCTCTCCTACACATCTATTATTCCTGCCCATCTCTCACGTGCCTGTCAAACAGCTGTGGACCCATATATCATCTCCCCGTCCTTCACCAGCGTTCCCAGCACATCTGCTTCCCGTTCCTCAACCACCCGACCAGCAGCTCCTACTCCTCCCTCACCTCTATGTCAAGCAGTGCAGTGGCTGCCATCAGCAGCTCCCTTCCCCTCCCTCACCTCTGTGTCCAGCAGTGCGCTGGCTGTCATCAGCAGCTCCCTTCCCCTCCCTCACCTCTGTGTCCAGCAGTGCGCTGGCTGCCGTCAGCAGCTCCATTCCCCTCCCTCACCGCTATGTCCAGCAGTACGCTGGCTGCCGTCAGCAGCTTCGGTGCCTCACCTCCAGCAGTGCGCTGGCTGCCATCAGCAGCTCCCTTCCCCTCCCTCACCGCTATGTCCAGCAGTACGCTGGCTGCCGTCAGAAGCTTCGATGCCTCACCTCTGTGTCCGGCAGTGCGCTGACTGCCGTCAGCAGCAGCAGCAGCAGCAGGGCCGCACCTCGTGCCGTTGCCATCACGCTCTGCTGTGCGGCCCGATGTGCAGGCCGACTTTTCTGCTGTCGCTCGGTCGGACCGCACAAACACAGCGCGCGCCGTGACCTGATGCAACCCCTCCCGCCGACTCTCGACCTGTTGCCGTGGCACCGCTCGTGTGTACATGATCGGCTGGACAGGGCTCCTGGCACTCAGCGGCCGGGGACGACCCGGAATCTGTCGGCCCTAACACGAATGGCGCTGATGGCTGCTGACAGCGGCTGACAGCGGCTGACAGAGGCTGACAGCGGCTGATAGGGAGGACATACCCGTAATGTTCCGATGCTTTGCGCAAAGGAATTAGTGATATAGTCGATCAACGACGTGTACTTTCTTATCAATGACGTGTATCTATCTATCTATCTATCTATCTATATATATATATCTATCCATATATGTATGTATATATATATATATATATATATATATATATATACATATATACATCTGAAGCTATCTCAGATATTCTTCACCCCTGGCTTTGCCAATTGAGCTTATTATGGATGTAACCATCTTCCATGCACGACGCTTTGCATTCCTAGCCAGTTTCCAAGGTATGTTGTGCGTAGCTGATACTTTTGGGGCTTGTCATCTGCTTCGGCTATATTTTTTTCCATCAGCACAAGGATTGCTGCAACCCCCCCCCACTAACATTTCCAAACTGAGAGCCCCAGCGACATGCAACAAACACCAGTGTGCTACAAGTCATGACGTCCTGCAACTGATGCATGATTTTTTATTTGGAACTCTGGTTGATCTTCTAGATCAGCTGATCCGCAACTTTAAGTTACTATTTGCGCAAAAAAGAGCAGTACATTTTTAAAACAAAAATATTAATGCTCTCTGTGTAAAAATAATGAAAAGCTTGCGTTCGAAAAGTCCAACACGGCCTTTCGAGTATATCGGAACATTTCCAATATATAATCGATTACATTTCGGTCCATTGGTTAAGGTTCAAATTGGGTTAAAATGTTGACCTTTGCTTTGGAAACTTCCGAAAAGGTGCCGTATTTTCACCATTGTCTTACACGTAGGGGTAAAAATGGACGTAAAATCCAGTTCCAGCAACCAAATTTCTCCGGAGTAATTAAAAAACCAAAGATGTGTTCTGATATTAATTAGGTCAATGATCTCAAGGGACCATGGGACGGTTAATGGCCCATGGAAGCATGCTAAGCTGATCTGCCCATCGCCGTGAAACATCCAACGCCGGCAACTTGGACCACCAAGTTAAATTAATGAACCATCATTCACAATGTGGGCGAAAAAGTCCGGGCCACAAATTGCGTCATAACTCACTGACATGACAAGGCATCTTCAAATTTGTTGACGCCGGCAACAAAGGATGCCCCACCAGCTGAACCAGGTGAAGGAACGCTGACGTGTTTCGCTTTTCCTTGCTCGCAAGCACACTTCATGGGGATTGGATGAAGTCCCTCTCCCGCCCGGACGCGAGGTTTATGGAAGGGAGTCATTAACCCCTCCACATCGGAGTGGCGGGCTCGACTGAGGCTTCAGCGCCGTCGGTTTCAAGAATCGCGAGGTAGTCTGCATGGCGATCAGCAACAGTCGGCTGGCGCCTTTGTACGGAAACACACTGTTCCCTCGTGCGGCATCTGTATTGACTCGGAGCCAGCTCCCATGTGATGCACGACATTGACACGAGCACGTGACACGGGCACGTGATGGCGACAGGTCCGGCCTGCCGCCACACGCCATGACGTCACCGATCCCCAGGGTCGTGACGTAACCGATCCACCACCTACGGAGAACACCGTCGTCAGCTGGGGAACAGCTGCGAAAAGAAACCGGTCGGCACGTGATAATGAATAATGCACTTAAATACAAACAACCCAGCTCTTCGAGAGCGTTATGCGCTAACTAACCCTATTCAAACTAACGCGTAACACGCAAGATTGGCAATGATAATTTCACCGGCTCACTTCTCAAATAAATATTAGGATTGTCCAGCTTTGGACATCGCGGAATACAGAGAAACGCAAATGGGAACACGCAACCGGCGTAACTAACCAATCACCACCAAACTTTGGAAGAAAGATGAGGTAGACGAACAATTTTTGGTACCGCCAGATGACTCATCACATAATCATCGAGCGGCGTACAGAAAGAGCATCACCTCGAGAACATTGCGCTGTGTATGACGAGAAAACAATGTGCAAATGGGTGATCGTAACTATGGTGCATGAAAGCGGTGCGTCCGCACATACACGCACCGCAAACCACAATCCGTCCAGTGCGTGAACAACGACACCCAGCTCGCGTCCGCTGGGACCAGACGTAGCTGCCTCAGTCCATCTAAAGCCTCCCAACGGAATCCCTGAGTTAGCCGACCCACGCTGGGTCGGACCCACGCACGCCCGCCTGGCCCCGAACGTGCGTGGGCGCAGGCGCGTGTCTTTTGCGATATGTCTAAAAATCCTCGTCGCAAGAGCGCCAGTGCCGCTGGCAGCAGAGCTGGCCATCTTCATCAGAAGAGCGTCGTGAACCGCGGGAGTCTGGCCGATCCCTTCCGTGGTGCATCGTGCACTGTCCAGAGACCGCCTTCACAGACCACCTGGCATACTTCGCTGTCCACCTGACGCGTCCTGGACTCCTGACGCGTCACGGACTCCTGACGCGTCCTGGACTCCTGACTGGACTCCTGGACTCCTGGATGTCTGGAGTTGTCGGACAAGTCTCGGATTGAGGAAGTACTTCCGGAGTTCATCAGGCTGTTCCGAAGTGCTTCGGGAGCTTGGTGACTGCCAACCTATTGCCAACAGCCTTCTACAGCTGCTTACAGCCTTCCACAGCTGAAAAAAAGCTGTCTCAATGCACAGGCTACCCCAGCCTGTCCGCGATTGAGTCAAGGGCGTCACGTTTGGCTCACTGGACTTCAGGGTGACTCCAGTAGAACCCTCGATACTTCAGGACCTTTGTGGGACCCCTGGGGCGCTCAGTAGAGCTCCAGCGGCACTGGGGTCGTAGTTTCTAGACTCCAGGTCGCCCCGAAGAGTCCCAATATTTTTGGAAGGCCTTGCTGGGTCTTCAGGGCTCCCGCCCGTCTGCAGGACTGTCAGGGTGTACAGCGGCCAGCTAAGAGGCCACCACTCGGCCGCCAGTGCGTCAGAAGTGCCGTCGCCGCTGGCCGCCGTCGTCGCCACTGGCGTCGGTCGCGCACGGCCCGGCCACCAGCTTCAGCTCGTCGACGGCCAGCACGGTGGCCTGGCCAAACGCCCAGGCCGGCACGGAGGCCGCCACGCGCAGCCGGAACGGCTGCAGCACGTGCTCCAGCTGGACGGTCACCGGCCGCAGTCGGCCGCGCGCGTCCGCCTCCTCCACGTGCTCCAGCCGTCGGCCGACGCCGAACGGCTCCAGCGACACCACCAGCCGCACGGGCGCGCCGCCGCCGCGCAGCTGGTACTTCATGTAGGCGAACTGGAGGCAGAGCGTGCCGTCGCGCGGCGGCGCCACCAGGCTCTGGAAGGTCAGCTCGGTGGTGCGGCCCGACGTCACTGCCGTGCCCAGGATGCGACCTGCGACAGAGCGAGCCGGTCAGCTCTCCGGCCGCTGCTGTCCTGCCGGGGTAGTATGAGTGGTGAAGGTGGTACTGAGGTAATGTAGATAGTGCCGGTGTAGTGTAGATGGTGTAGGCATTGCTGTGGTAATGTAGGTAGCGTAGGTGCCGCCGTGGTAAGGTAGACAGTGCAGGTGATTCGGGGGCAGTGTAGATAGTGCAAGTAATATTTTGGAAGTGTAGGCAGCGCTGGGATAGTGTAGATAGTACTGGGGTAGTGTAGATAGTTTACATAGTGCTAGAGTACTAAAGATAACGTGTGTAATGCCGGAGTAGTGTAGATAGTGTAGGTAGTGTCGAGGTGGTGTAGATAATCTAGGTGGTGCCGAGGTAGTATAGATAGTATGGATATTGCCGGGATATTGTGGAAAGTGAAGGTAGTGCCGAGTTAGTGTCAGAAGGTGCATGTTTTCGATGGGTGTACTACAATGCTTGTGTGATTATTGGTACATGGGTATATGTAGCATAGATGTTAAATTGGGCAACTTTTGATATGTTTTCAAATATATATCATGCTTGCGTGTCTGTGTACATGCACGGTATGTATGACTGTATGCATGTGCTCCGGGGTAATTCTTCGCTGTGAAGTGCTCTGGAGGCTTTTCAGGGGCTGCTTTTTGGTTCCCCTCCCAGAAACTTGCCCTTGCAACAATTAGAGGTCCCAGTAGTACGAGTTTTGGCTGACGAATTGTGACATATTTTCAGCATTACAAATGGTTGCCTGCATTTACCCCATTCAGAAGAAGGTAATTCCAGAACCATTTAGTGGCTAGTTCAGATGAATTGGGGTGCAGCACAGCCGAATTATGCCCCAGATGTTCTAGGATATCGTGCAAACATGTGCAGTCGTGCATGCCTGCAACTGGCATGTAATCGTGCAAGGTGTGTGGGCATGCACAGCTGTTTCGACCGCAGTAGCAGTATGGCAGTAACAGTATGGCAATAGCAGCATGGCAGTAGCAGCATGACAGTAGCAGTATGGCAGTGACAGTATGGCAGTAGCAGTATGGCAGTAGCAATGTGGCGGTAGCAGTGTGGCTGTAGTAGTGTGGCGGTATCAGAATGGCAGTAGTAGTGTGACAGTAGCAGTATGACAGTAGTAGTGTCGCAGTAGTAGTGTGGCAGTATTAATGTGGCGGTAGTAGTATGGCAGTAGTTGAGTGGCAAACTACATGACGATCGTGTGCACTAATAATATCATGCTGAAGGCACGCCGTAGAGTCCTGTGAGGGGGGGGGTAATGCGGGCTGATGCGTACCAATGGTTACAAGGTCGACACGAGCTGGGATGAATGAGGCGTTTGCCTCCAAGTCTTTACAGACTGAGTGCATACGCGGGCACTGCATTTGAGCCTAAAATGCGTTCGATGCTTGCGACAAAAATGGAACCTAGTGTTCCTGTTTGCGGGACAGTCCAGAATGCTTGTATCGGTTGGATACAAGTCCTAGGCTGTCCGTGTTTGGTCATACTGCGAACACCAGCCTGCTTGCGTTTCCACTGGGGATGTTTCGTCTTGCTGGCAACTTCTAAAATGGAATCGGTAACGCGAGAAGAGCATCGCTTGCCTAGTCACAGATCCGCCCAAACATTAGCGCCGCCTATATTAAGCAGCTCGGAGCGAAGCGCCCCCAGCAACCACCCGGCTACGGTGGCGCCACCTGCTAGACACTCTCGACACTGACCGTGCGGCGAGTCGGTGCGGATGATTTTCCAGGTGGTGCCGACGAACTTGACGCGACAGCCGTCGTGGTCCAGGTCGCAGCTGAAGAGCCGCTGGCCGTCGGCGTTGGCCATGCCGGCGCCGCTCGACGGCCGCGTCGGCCGCGGCGGCAGCGGCTTCCGCGACACGACCGCGCTGTTGTTGCCGTCGGCTGCCGACAGAGGCGGCGGTGAGGCGGGCGACCACGTCACCGCGGGCACGCTGCCGCCGTTACCGGGGTGGCGCGCTCGCGACCGGGCGCTGTCACCCGTCGAGCGGCCTCTGTGCGATGGCCACTCTATCGCGCGCGCTTGTGGCCTGTCACACCGGGTATGTAATGCAGCTGTAAGCTGGAGCTTGGATCTGGGCAGTGCACACGACATCGAACAGTGCATCGATTGGGGCAACCTTCTTAGTTGCAGAGGTCGACGCTTGCATGCCGGGCGAAAGCAGCTGTCCTTTGTACCTCTTTGACACGACCAAGAAAAATCAACAGAATAAGCTGGCAAATTTAAATGCAAATGTTGTAGTTATACCGTTAGTTGACCAGTGCAACGCTGTTCGGTGCGCTGTGTCCTCGCCTAGAAGACTCGCTTTGCACACGATAATAAAATATCGGATCATCTATATATATTCTTAGCTGTTGCATTTATCTGCCGTGACTCTTCGAAAGCAATGCACATGCAGGTTTTGACATCTACAAATGACTCAGTTAGCTGCCTGAAGTATTTCTACAACCCGACGCTATGAAGCTAAATTTAGAAAGTGGGATTATATTGATGAATCGTCGCAGCATTATGCGTGCTTTGCCACTGCACGCACAACCACCAGCAGACCTAACTAGTCTGACTGTTGACACGCGCCCAGCAGACCTCAATAGTCTGACTGTTGGCACGCACCCAGCAGACCTCAATAGTCTGAGTGGTGGCACGCGCCCAGCAGACCTCAATGGTCTGACTGTTGGCACGCGCCCAGCAGACCTCAATAGTCTGACTGCTGGCACGCGCCCAGCAGACCTCAATAGTCTGACTGCTGGCACGCGTCCAGCAGACCTCAATAATCTGACTGTTGGCACGCGCCTAGCAGACCTCAACAGTCTGACTGTTGGCACGCGCGTCCGATGCGGTGTCCCAGCGCGTGAGGTGCCGGAGAGCGACTCACTGCAGAGGCCCGGGTACTGTTTGGAGCAGGCGGTGCCCGCCGGACACCGGCTGCACGGCGAGCCGCGCTGGTACATCTGGCCGCGCTGGAAGTTGCCCGCAGAGCCGTAGTTGCACACGTACAGCTTGGTCCACCACGGCCCCTCCTTGTACAGGGTGTAGCCGCAGCCGATGCGGCTCGTCTTGGCCCACGTCAGCTGCGTGTAGTGTCCCAGCGGGGAGGCGAACCTGGGGGAGGGGCAACGGTTAGCACACAGGACCGCCTGTTCCATGGGGGCATTGTTTCTGGTCGGATGGGTACCATCAGCCGAGATATTTGATGAGCGGAACATTCGAGCGTCCTATAGGACGTCCTTTTCTAGTCAGAGTGACACCATCGTGTTGCCACTCCGACTAGAGGAGTGGCACCGTGATGCCACTCCTCTCCCATAGTGATGTCACATCACCATGGTAGAAGAGATGGGAGAGCACCTGCCTCCAGTTATCTCCTCCGCGCCGTCCCCTGTCTTGTCTGGTAATGGTCGTAATCTGTCCCGCTGCGGTATGATCTTAGTTTTCAGTAAAGTTCGTTTTGGTTTCTTCAGCGGCAATTGGGGTTAGTTGCAGGCATAGTTCCTGCTTTCAAATGTAACGACACTTGATTGCTGTTTTGCTCATGGCACTGGATAAAACATTGGTTCGATAACCACGAGCAAGGTCGGACCTGGTGTATGGAGTATAGAACATTTCCATCGTTAAGGACAAATGGGTGAGACACGAGCACACCCATGTGTCGCAGTTTTCCACTCGTTAGAAATGCAGACATGTGAAATGATAATGTTCTCACGATTGCATAAAAGATCCATGGAAGAGTTAAAAGCATGCATTTCATCATCCCAGGCCGCACTGTTTCGGAGAGGGCGTTCGCACTGTTTCGGAGAAGACGGTCGCACTGTTTTCGTTTCAGAGAACGATTGCTAATCAACAGCATTAGCCCATACGCGACGACCGGGCAGGTGCTCTAATCGCTTGACAATTCAATCCCGTGGCGGGGCTCACTAATCCGCTTCATCTGAAGCTTCTATTTCCCGCCACTTATTTCCCGCCACTTATTTCCCGCCACGACTGTGTGTACGTCGGCGCCTGCAGCCAAGCCATGCGCCAGTTGTGCCGCGGCAGACACACGCCGCGGCGAAATCTGCGCGGCGACGTCGGTGCGCCGCCGCACCCCACGTGGCCGTACCTGTCATCTGCCACACGTGTCGCCCCGTCCCCGGAGCACCGCACACGACAGACGGCGGCCTGTCGCGCGCCAGACCGCGCCATCATTCACCGGCGCCGCGCCCGGTGCGCACCGTCCGACGGCACTCCGATTTTGGCGGGCGACAGGCCAGTTTTGGCGCGCGATAGGCATCTGTCTGGCCGAGTTAAGTGCTCGGCAAACGGAAGCCGTCGGCGCGCGACAAACTGCAGTCTCCACGGCGAGATGTGAGCATCGTGCAGCTGCCGTCTGGCCAGATAGCATCTGCGCGCCAGTGCAGTGTGTGGCAGACGGCAGGCGGCTGCAATGGGTCGGTGCATTCCGCCACGGCGCTGCCCGATGGCTGCCCGATGACGTGCCTCCACTGCCCTATGACGTGCTTCCACTTCCCGATGACGTGTCTCCACTGCCCGATGACGTGCTGCCACTGCCCGATGACGTGCCGTCACTGCCCGATGACGTGTTCGGACCGGTTGCACGCCGGCCCGAACCGCAGCGCCCTCCACACACAGCTGACCTAAAGCCAATGGCGGCACGCGGGACGCTCTCGCCTCTGATGTCCCGCGGCTCATTTTCGAGCGCTTGCTGTTGTGCGTGTTAGGTAAGCGACTTGTAACACAAAAAAGCTACCTTTGCGGAATTTTTGCGGAACCTTGACGACGAGTGGACATCACTTGCTCGGGGCTAAAAACCGCATTAAGTTTCACTCGTTCACGACGATTCTGCTTTTGCCGGAGCTTTCACTGAGACCTACTATTGCAGCCGAACACCGAGTCCAGTATGCACATTTGCCTGCACAGCAGCTCGACACACCCAGCACCACGCCAGATCTGCCCGCCCAGCACCGCCACCCCTCAATGACGTCATAGTGGCACAGCACCACGCCAGATCTGCCCGTTCAGCACCGCCACCCCTCAATGACGTCACAGTGGCCCAGCACCACACCAGCCCCGCCCGCTCAGCATCGTCTCCCAATGACGTTACGACAGCCCACCGACACCCATTACCACGTCAGATCTGCCCGTTCAGCACCGCCCCCAATGACGTCACAGCGGCTCAGCACCACACCAGCCCTGCCCGCTCAGCACCATCTCCCAGTGACGTCACAACCGCCGGCGGCACTCACACGAACGGCTCGATGTCCTGCGCGTCGAACTGCGCCACCTCGTCGTACCACGCGTAGATGGCGCGCCGCCAGTCGGAGTAGTTGTCCAGTCGCGTGCTGGACGAGCTGTACAGGTTCTGGCCGACCTTGAACCGCGCTGCGGCCGAGAGCACACTGTCAGCGGTGGCCGCCGCCGGTCCAGCCGACAGCTGCCGAGATGAACGGCCGCGCACCGTGCCTGTCCGGCCATCGGCGGGCGGCCGCCGGCGCCGACACACACGGACCGATGCGCCATCTCAGTGCATCGTCCGAATGCATCGTGTGAGTGCATCGTCCGAATGCATCGTCCGAATGCATCGTGTGAGTGCATCGTCCGAATGCATCGTCCGAATGCATCGTGTGAGTGCATCGTCCGAATGCATCGTCCGAATGCATCGCGTGAGTGCATCGTCCGAATGCATCGTCCGAATGCATCGTATGAGTGCATCGTCCGAATGCATCGTCCGAATGCATCGTGTGAGTGCATCGTCCGAATGCATCGTCCGAATGCATCGTATGAGTGCATCGTCTGGCAGCGGCCGCCGGAAGTGCCAGCCGGCGCGAGGCGCACTCGCGCCATCTACACGCTCGCCGCGGTCCGGTGATTGTGATTGGCGCCAGATTAACGCATGTGTAGTGAATGTCCGCTGTCAATCGTACGAGTTTGGCACGCACAGCATGCCGTTTTTTATGCAGCTGGCGCAATCCGATTGGGAGCGCTGCTGGGTGACAACACGCCCTCTCAGGTACCATGGCGAGGGTGACAGGAAGTCACTGCATGGGTGCGAGTTGTGCTGTTTATGTGTGTGTGTGTGTGTGTGTGTGTGTGTGTGTGTGTGTGTGTGTGTGTGTGTGTGTGTGTGTGTGTGTGTATGTTTGTGTGTGTTGAAATGCAGGAAATGTTGCTGGTATCCGTGTGCATGCTGGGATGTATATTCGGATGCTGGAATTTGTTCTCATATTTAATGTTGGGATACGAATTTTTGACGTCGTTGAATTGCGTTTCGTGAGTATTGTGTGATCTATATGCAGATGTTTTACCATCGGTGATTTGGACCCCCAGTGATTGGCTCGTCAGTGTATACATTTTCCGGGTTATTCCACACGAGTATCGGATGCTCTGTGTTTGTTCGGATAACAGTTGTTCCGATACTTTGCTCGGATAGCAGTTCAGTCTCTGAGCTTGCGCGACGCTGTTGGGTCTCTGAATACACCGGCCCGAACACACATCTAGAAGCTGTGTCCCGCTGAATGCGAGGGAGGGAGTGAGCGTGTCAGAGCGTCAGAGTGACGGAGTATCAGAGCGACAGGCTGTCAGCGCATGCGGGCAGGGGTCGCCACGACTTACCGACGCGCTTGCAGTTGCGACAGTCGTGCCGAAACACGCACTGCTCGGCGTGCCTCTGGGCCACCTCGGCCAGCTCGTCGTCCCACTCCTGCCGACGTCAGAGCCGGGTCACAGTCGGGTCAGAGCCGGGTCAGAGCCGGGTCAGAGCCGGGTCAGAGCTGGGTCACAGCCGGGTCAGAGAACAGTTCTATCTTAGCAGGACGATCCCACTCATGCCTATATCAGAGCCGGGTCAGAGTCGGCTCAGAGCCGGGTCACAGCCGGGTCATAGCCGGGTCAGAGCCGGGTCACAGCCGGTCAGAGCAGGGTCACAGCCGGGTCAGAGCTGGGTCACAGCCGGGCCAGAGAGCAGTTCTATCTTAGCAGGACGATATTAGCAGGACGATCCCACTGCTGCAGATGTCAGAGCCGGGTCAGAGCCGTGTCACAGCCGGGTCAGAGCTGCTGGGTCACAGTCAAGTCACAGCCAGGCCAGAGCTGGGCCAGAGCCAGGTCACAGCCGGGTCACAGCCGGGTCAGAGCTGGGTCACAGCCGGGTCAGAGAGCAGTTATATCATCGCAGGACGATCTGTGACTGATGACCTTCGAATGGCATGTTATCTATGGGGAAGCTGTCCCTGCAATGATGCGACTTTCTCCCGCAGCTAAGCTTCGGTCCTCATTGCTCTGGCATTGTTGCGAGAGTAAAGACGCTTTGATTCGTTCACAACTTGGCCCCACCAGCATTACCATTACTGCAGTATGCTTTCTTTGACATACCTGCAAGATGAAGTTGCCATTCAATAATCGCAAAACTCATATGTGAATTACATTGCAGCCAAACAGACTTCCTTGCCGGTCGGGTCCAATAAACCTGTTTAACTAGTCAAACAGACTTGTTATTTATGTTTATTGATGCATTTATGCACCAGACATGCCCTCACGTGGCCCTGTTGTGCGATACATAAATGCATACACTTGTAAACATAAGAATTAATGCAGTAACACTTTCTGGGTGCCTGCAAAACAGCCATACAAAATGGAAAGGGAACGCGACAAAACACGTTACATAACAACTCTTGATCTGAGAAAGCATGGTAAAACCATGTTTCAATGCATAAGTGTTTGGTTTTAGAGCACCAGCATTTCTTCTTTTCATTTTAAGGTATCTTCGCATGGAAAATATTACACACCTATTCCGGGCAGCACCTATAAATTTTGATCGAGAGTGGCTCTCCTCAGAGGATATCGTTTCTCAGGAGGAGACTAACTGATTGAGACAATTTCGATGAGGTAGGTTCGTTTGAATTCGCCCCGAGAGGCGCAGATTTTCATCAAGAGCGGTGTCTTCGGCTGATGAACTCACTGGGGGTGGGGGTGTAGCCAAACAACCACAGAAATTACCGTTTTCCAGCCAGAAGGAGGACATTCTCTTCCGATCAAAGCGCACCACCTTCTGATAGAGGGCCATGAGCTCCTGTGCCCCCGCCCCTCCCCATCGATCCGCCACTGCACCCAGCCATGCAACCATGCAACCATGCGCAGCTCCAACAAAATCACAAGTAAAAATAGTCACAACCTCAGGTGCCGGCCGCGCTCGCTAGATGGCAGCAGCGGGGCGGAGGAACCCGAGCTGCCCACTCACCAGCTGTCTCATGTTGGAGGCGGACGGCTGGCTGTAGGGCTGGCCACGCGTCTCGCGGCCGCTGGCCACCTTGGCGCGCAGCAGGTTGTGCTCGGCCACGATGTACTTGGCCTCCTGGCTGGTGACCAGGCGCGCCTGCATCTGGTCGCAGTGCGGGCCCGGACCCTGCCGAGCGCGGCACAGGCGTCAGGTCTGGTGCCGAAGGTCCTGGGTTCAACACTCGCACAGCTCGGGATATTTTCCGATCCCGTGGCCAGCCGGCGAAACAGTGTGGGCGGGGCTATTGGCGGTGAATGTGAGTCAAGTGCGTCGTGAATCACCCAATAAACAAGCAGGCACTGCATCAGGCGGCTGTGCATCACCCACGGCACAACGGTGCGCGACCACACACCAACGGCTCTTCGCCGGTGCTGCGTGCTTTGCAATGCTTCGAGGATGAGTTGGTGTGGCGCGAGTGCACACTGTCGTTGATCACGCTTGATTTCAAGTGCAGTTGAGTAGCTCCGAAAATAGCCACTTCAAACACATGCAGTGACGTTGTGTGCAAAGTACCGCAGAGTATGCACTGACCAAACACGGGGCAATACGGTGCCGTTCGACGAAGCGGTGAATACTTGAGTGTCGTCTTTAACTCGAGCCGATTATCCGAGAGTCGTCTGGTGCGCGATACATGGGAGATATGGACCCCATGAACTCCTGCCACGAAAAGCCTGAGCCACCGCCATCGGAATGCTGCCTGGGGTGTGGTCCGGCGTGAGCTTGGAATCCGGTTCCAGACTGATGCCATCGGAGCCCGGACTGCAACCGTCGGAGTTCGGAGCTGGTACGGTCGGAGTCCGGGACTGGTACCGTCGGACTCCAGGGCTGGTACCGTCGGAGTCCGGGGCTGGTACCGTTGGAGTCCGGGGATGGTATCGTCGGAGCTGCCGCCATCAGAAGTGCCGTCTCGCGACGCAGGCACGCTCAGCTTACTCAGCAGGCACGCTCGCGTGGTCGGCTTGCTTCCGGCCGGCGGTATTGTGCGGCCCGCAGCTGGCCTACCGTCGCGCCCGCGAGATTACGCCGGCGGCGAGCTGGCCGCGAACCCACGACCTCTACGGTGGCACGCGACGCTGTCGCCGTGCTGGACGACTGCGGCCGAGGCGACGTAACGGTGGCGCATTACACCGGCGCGTCGCCAGTCGGGCAGGCTGGAGCCCGGCCGCCCTCTGACGGCCGGACCAGCACGTGTGTCGCGCGGGTCGCGGCGTTCCGAGATATGCGTTCTGCAGCTGTTGCCGGTCTGAGTTCAGCACGCCTGTTGCCTCTCGCGGTCGGCGCTGGCGCCCTGTCGGAGCTGACGGCGGATGACGCGCCGACGGGCGTCCGCCAGCGCCGACGGCGTGCGCGGCGGAGCTGCATTGTGGAGGTGCGCACCCTCGCCATCATTGTCATCGCGACGACACACATGCACAGGTGTAGACGCGTGTCAATGTCACTGGTGTGTGTATCGTTCTGAGCATGGCGCGGACCGGTTGAAACAGCCGCAGGTCAAGTGCGGGAGTGCTCCGCCGAGCCGGGTCAAGTGGTCCTCTGCAGTGCGCCAGGAGCGCGGCATGATGCTCGAACCGATCCCGTGTCGAACCATGTTTAGCCAGGTGGTGACGGCATGCTTCGATCGACATATCCGCATCGGCAAATGCGCCACCGTTACGTCGCCTCGCCCGGGGCGGGGATGGCCGAGTGGTTAAGGTGTCGGGCTATGGGTACCAAAGGTCTCGGGTTCGACTCTAGCGCCACTCAGGACATTTCTCAATCCCGCGGCCCACCGGCGAAACAGTGTGGGCGGCGCCATTAGCCGCGAATTTGCATAAAGTGTGTCGTGAACCAACCAATAAACAAACGTCGCCTCGGCCACAGTCGTCCAGCACGTCGACAGCGCGTCGCGTGCCACCGGGAGGTCGTGGGTTCGCGGCCAGCTCACCGCCGGCGTAATTTCGCCGTTGGCCTGGCCGGAAACGGTAGTTGGCGTGGTAGTCGGCCTCGGCGGTGGGGTGCATCACGTGCCGATACCGCCGCCAGCTGTCGGCCGGTCCGGTCGGACCGCGTGTCCGCCGCTGCAGCGCCCGCCGCGGACACCGCGGGTCCGCCGGCAGGACGAAGACGCGGCGGCCAGATGTACGCGGCGCCACCGGCGGCGGCGATTGTTTCCCGGAACAATGCAGCCGCTCGGGGCCGTCTCATGCCCGTCTCATGCCCTCATGCCCGTCGGACAGGACAGCAACCGGTCCGACACCAGCCCCGACATCTAACCAACCGTTCCGACATCCGACCAACCGTCCCGACATCCGGCAAGCCGCACCGACATCCGACCAACCGTCCCGACATCCGACCAACCGTCCCGACATCCGACCAACCGTCCCAACAATCCGACCAGCCGTCTCGAAATCCGACCAGCCGTCCCGACCTTCGACCAGTCGTACCGACATCAGCCTCCACGTCCGACAAGCTGTCCCGGCATCTGACCAGCGGACCAGACATCCGACCGGTCGCCACACCGGAAGCGGTGCGGTCGGAGGTCGGGACGTGGGAGGGCATCCTGACCTTGACGAAGCCCCGCAGGGAAGGGCGGGTCTCGCGTTGATCGCTATCGTCTCACCACCACTCACCCCCAAGCGTGTAATGCATTATACATGGCCGTCATTCACGGGCAATATCGGCGGAAGGAGGGTGTTGTCACTATGGCGGTAAAGACGAATATGTGCATCACCTCTAATGGTAATTAAGTAGATAAGCATGCCCATTCACGATCATTTATGCACGCAAATAACAATCGAGCGGCAAGAGAGGCGGTACTTCATGTCCTTTGTCGGTGATTCAAGTCAGCGGGTTATCTTGCAGGCTTAGATGAGACTGGTTCCGTGAATTACCGGAACTCGATAGCAGCAGGGCTTTGTAAAGAAGGAATCCTTAGTGGATGTAAATGTGTGACACGAATATATTGAAATGCTGATACAACTAGCGTTAACACTGAGTAATACAAAAAATCCTTTGGTACCACCTTTTCCGAACTACCACACCGAGCAAACGATGACACATGGACACTGGTGCCATTTTTCTCTGCATTTTAGGGATTTGAAAAATAAGGGTAATTTGAGCTGATGTTCAATATTATTTTGGAAGTTGAAGGAAGCTGATGCATTCGTGGAAAAGGCAAAGTTGCCTAAAATTGTTAGACACATCGAGCATTCAACTTCAATCATAGATCGTTGCGATTTAAAGGAATCAAGAGAAGATTAAGAACATAACACAAACCAGTAAATGCGGAGCAAGTGATTCACATTCGAGAGCATTCCCACACCACCAGCAAGAAGAGGATATGTGATGACAACCACTAGCAAACTAAAAGAAGAATCAATTGGACGCGGTCACCCGCCATGCCGAGTCATAATTGAACATCTGATGTCTGTTACACACCAAGTTCCTGTAAAACTACCGAAACGAAGCTATGAAGCCGCATCACCTAACGAAAACGAAATAACGGTAGTGCCTTCCCTCGTACCCGCTTGCTGTTGGTTATAAGCTAGGCCAGCATAGGCTTGGCATTCGTTCATATCGTATAAATTACAACCAAAATTCCTGCACTGTGAGGTGGTGCCGCCCGTCGATGTAACTAGGGAGCAGGTGAGGTGATGCCGCCCATCAGTGTAGCTGTAGAGAACAGGTGAGGTGATGGCGCCCATCAGTGTAGCTGTAGAGAACAGGTGAGGTGGTGCCGCCCATCAGTGTAGCTGTAGAGAACAGGTGAGGTGGTGCCGCCCGTCGGTGTAACTGTAGAGAACAGGTGAGGTGGTGCCGCCCATCAGTGTAGCTGTAGAGAACAGGTGAGGTGGTGCCGCCCGTCAGTAATCAGTATATCTATAGAGAACAGGTGAGGTGGTGCCGCCCGTCAGTGTAACTATTGATAACAGGTGAGGTGGTGCCGCCCGTCGGTGTAGCTGTAGAGAACAGGTGAGGTGGTGCCGCCCGTCGGTGTAACTGTAGAGAACAGGTGAGGTGGTGCCGCCTGTCGGTGTAACTGTAGAGAACAGGTGAGGTGGTGCCGCCCGTCGGTGTAGCTGGAAAACAGGTGAGACGGCGCCGCCTTCTGACCTTGCCGTAATCCTCGGCGATGGAGCAGCCGACCTGGCGGCGGCCGGGATCTGCCACGCTGACGCCCACGTGGTCGGCGGGGAGTCCTGCCCTCGTGGTCACCGGCGCCGCCCCACCCTTCCCGCCCCGCCCCGCCCGAGACGACCCCGCCCCGAGTCGCCGCGATGGGTCAAGTGGGCGGGTCGACGGTCGGGCGACCGCTCCTCTCGGTTGGCAACTAGCTGGACGTCTACCGATGTGGAGATCAAAGTGGTGTCAGCAGCAGCACAGCACAGTCAGCTGTGACTTTCGCCTGTCTGTAGCGTGCACAGGCAACATCCGCCGGCTGCCGGTACGGCACACATCACATGATAGCGTGCAACCGGGTATTGAGAAACACGATGATAATGTAAGCATCGAACTCGTTAGCGATTCCACGTGATCAGGGGCTATTTCGCACTGCTCCTTTGAGGACAAGGGTTTGTTTTTGAAGCGAGACGAAAAGCAGGTGACGTAACCCGGACAGGGCGCTGGCTGTTCCGTTAGCACAGTCCGAACCCGTCTCGTCGCAGGATGCTCAGCGGCCACCCGGCAGCGTCCGGTCTCGCCCGGCACCGACCCCGTCCAGTCACGGGCACCTCCAAATATAGCGGCCCGTCCTGCACGCGGCAGCGGCGTCGCTGAGGGCGACGGCTGCCGCGACTGCAACGGGGTGAGCCCGGTGCCGACCGGCGCGGGCGGGGTCGGCGCCGGCGCCGACGTGCCAGACAGGCGGAGGAGAGCGCCGATCCGCCGCACGGCGACCTCACGGCAGCCGAGCCGACGTGCGGCGGCAACGGCGACGGCAGGCTCAGGCCATGCAGCCACGGCTTCGTGAAGCCGTAGCGGTAGCGCGGCCTCCGAGCGGCATGGAGTCGCCGTCGCGGCTGCGGTCGGGCGGGTGAGGCAGGTCGGCGGGCCGCCCGATCCGCCGGCTGATGCCACCGGGCAGACGGTGCAGACTTCACGCCGTGCAGTGGCAGACGGTGGTCGGCTACAGGCCGACAGGCGGCACGAATCTCGGCCTGGCAACGGGGCGGCGCGGTGTGCACAGTCATCGCCCCCGGCGGCCACCACCGCCGCGTCGGCGGCAGAGAACGCCGCACCGCCGGCACCACCTCCGGCTTGACTGGTGACGGGTGATCCTCACGGTCACAGCCACCACTGACCTGACTGGTGACTGGTGACCACCTGCGGCCACAGCCGCCACCAGCCTGACCACAGCCAGCCATGACAGCCGCCGACCGATGACAGCCCCCCCCCCCCTAGCTGTCCGGCCGACGCGATGCCGCCGGCCCCGCCTCGTGTTGCCACGATAGCCGTCCGGCAAAGACAGCCCCCCGAGCGGTCGCGGTCAACACGTCGCCGTCGGACCCGGCGCGTGTTGCCATGACAGCCGCGCCGCAAATGAGTTAACACGTCGCGCGCCGAATTTGCCGCACTTACCCTTTCAGATGAGCGACGCGCCGGGCGGCGGCCGCCACCAAACTCGGACGTCACCGTTGCCGGCTAAATGCACGGCGAATCGCCACCGCTCGTGCCGACCCCATGCAAATGGCGCCAGCGGCGTGGCGCGCTCCGAGTAGCAAACTATGTCCGCCGGCCGGCGCGGCGATCATAATAATAGATCAGATCGGGGAAATTCCGCGCGGAACCATCTCGCCCGGGTTCGATGAGTGCCGCGTCGGCGATGATCAGAAATGTCCGATCTCGCGATTGGTGGTATTTCGTGACTGGCTTTGCATCGCATTTGTGCATTTGTGCATTTGTGTGCGGATTGTCGTGTGGATGTGTCATGAAGCTACTCTATATATTCCGGTGGCTCATGCTCCGCGCCCGCTTAGACGAAAAAGCGACGACTTTCCGGAGGAAAAAGCTATTCTGACTGGCCACCATGCTCTGGGTAAGCATTCTGGAGTTCACGGACCAGGCAGTTCATACTGCCGCACACAGACGGGGCTTCCCAAAATTAATGGTGTTGCCAAGCCAAATGATAAGTCCATGATTTCTATATATTTCCGTAGGTCTAACGCTAAATTTAGAAGTTACCAGCGTTCCATTCGCCACATCAAACGTTCACAAAGTTCAACGCCTCCTGCTGCATCCATCTGTGTGTGTTTGATGGCCATATTTAGCGCTGGGAATACTCCTCAGTGCCAGACAGTGGCTCCTCTAGCGCCAGGAACGTTCGATTGTGACATAACAGGAGCGAAAACAACCATCACGCTGGATATCGACGTCATCGCCTCGGAACAACGACACTGATTCCAACAGCGGCCACCGAGACGACGGCAGCGAGGGGCGTCACGATGGAGCCAGGTCGCGGCCCGAGGCCACGCCCTGTCGCGCGTCACGTGTTGGGCGTGCTGGCAGCGACAGAACTCGCCTGGCATTGACCGAAGGCGTGCTTCAGAGTGGTAGCGCTCTCCTGACACCAGCAGGATGTGAGTGTGGGTGGAAAGGTCGCCGTACGCCGGACGAAGTGTGCGCCTGTAAAACTCACGTGATATTGGCAGAGTGTTTGTCTGGGAGCGTTGGGGCTCGCCTGGCATTGGCAGAGTGTTTGTCTGGGAGCGGTGAGACTCACCTGATATTGGCAGAGTGTGTGTTCAGGAGCGGTGGGGCTCACCTGATACTGGCAGAGTGTGTGTTCAGGAGCGGTGGGGCTCACCTGATACTGGCAGAGTGTGTGTTCAGGAGCGGTGGGGCTCACCTGATACTGGCAGAGTGTGTGTTCAGGAGCGGTGGGGCTCACCTGATACTGGCAGAGTGTGTGTTCAGGAGCGGTGCCCCAAAGTGTAGGGTGGGGCTCACCTGATACTGGCAGATGTGTGTTCAGGAGCGGTGGGGCTCACCTGATACTGGCAGAGTGTGTGTTCAGGAGCGGTGGGGCTCACCTGATATTGGCAGAGTGCTTGTCTGGGAGAGGTGGGGGCTCACCTGATATTGGCAGAGTGTTTGTCTGGGAGCGTTGGGGCTCACCTGATACTGGCAGAGTGTGTGTTTGGGAGTGAAGCGGCAGTACTGCAGCTGGCCGTAGCCGCTTGTCAGGAGGCCCGCCGCCACTATCATCATAGCGCCCAGCATCATTCTGAAACAGCCGGCGGCGAGGTTAGCGGTCGCCCGGAGCGATCGGCTCGATAGCGCATCAATCAAAACATCACCATCTGACGTCATCACTCAGCCGAGCTGACCTACATCGTGACTTCCGGACTGCTGCATGACCGGGCGGCGCGTGGTCTGGGCTAGGGCTGTGGCCGACGATCGGACCAGCAAATCAGTGGGCGGTGATGAGAACAATGAATATCAATCAGCCTGTTGGCGCTGCAGTGCCGTACGCCACGAGTACCTTGTGTTTGCACTGCCACCTATCGCCACAGTTAGGCACTAGCTCACTCGTGTGTGCGCTGTCACTTTTAGGTGGCGGCAGCGTAAAGCTACCGCGGCAAACTTAAAGCTTACGTCTGTCAGACGAGAAGACTGTTGTGCTGGTGACATTGACAATACAAGACTATTGAATGTGGTGACATTGACAATACTGTGCACCGATGTTCTGACAAGACAAGTGCCGCACTAAACTAGGGTGTCACCGGCCACACCCGATGACGGGCTGGTTATTTACATATGGGCGTTGGCCGGGGTCACCTTCCCATACATTTCAGAGTGTCTAGCCCCACCCCTAATGATTTTCACTCCCACCCATCACGTCTGTGGGAATATTACGGAGCTTCGAAGTCACTTCTCAACGATTCTGTCGAAGTTCCACCCCTCAGCTCTGGTATGGGTATGGGTGGTGGAGTGGAGTATGGATATGGGTGGAGAATGGAGCAAGATACGATGTTTACAGGTGGAGCAGCAGGTCGGAACGGGTAGAGCAGCCAGTGACAGGTGGAGCAGCCAGTGACAGGTGGAGCAGCCAGTGACAGGTGGAGCAGACAGTGACAGGTGGAGCAGCCAGTGACAGGTGGAGCAGCCAGTGACAGGTGGAGCAGATAGTGACAGGTGGAGCAGCCAGTGACAGGTGGAGCAGCCAGTGACAGATGGAGCAGCCAGTGACAGGTGGAGCAGCCAGTGACAGGTGGAGCAGCCAGTGACAGGTGGAGCAGCCAGTGACAGGTGGATCAGATCGGTGGCAGGTGCAGCAGGTCGGTGACTGGTAGAGCAGATCGGTGACAGGTGGATCAGGTCGGTGACGGGTGCAGCAACATGTCGGTGACAGGTGGATCAGATCGGTGGCAGATGCAACAGGTCGGTGACGGGTGGAGCAGGTCGGTGACGGGTGCAGCAGGTCGGTGACGGGTGGATCAGGTCCTAATCACGATTGTGTCACTTGATGTGGGGATCTGATAGACTGATAGCAAAACACCATATTTTCACGTCATACGTCACTAGCCACTAGCTTTAGCAGCATCCCGTGCAGCATTATCGGCCATACTTCAACACGCTCCGATCTGCGAATTACACAGATAAAGCATTAGCTTGTCCTACAGCTTAGAACGGTGCTTTGTGGGTTGCAAAGTACCCAGGTGCTCACTTAGTGAGAATGATGTTGCACGCGAAGGAGGATTAAAGAACAGGATCGGTGTAGAACTATGAAAAAGCGCTTTGTCTTGTGGAAATACTGCAGCTGACTGAAGTATACGCAGCCCTAGACGAGGCACCGTACGCTCTGTGGTGCGTCAAGTGCATGCCTTGCCAATGTCCACGTATGCTGTTCAGCGGTGTGTGTGTGTGTGGGGGGGGGGTGATGCGGGAGTTATGACCTCTTTTGTGTATCGGGGTCTGGTAAGAGTCGGCGGATGTGACGAATTGCGAAGACTGTTGCCCACTGCAACGAACAAGCTGTCACGCCTAATACGGCACAGACTGATATTCCTTCATTTCCGATGTCTTTGGAATACGCTGTTGAGATATTTCCTACTAAAGATGAACACAATTCCGGTGGGAAAATGTTGCCACCAGGGACAGCATAATCTGCATCCTTCGAATGTCTGAACCATGACCTTAATCGAATGAGGACAATTATAACGCCATCATAAATTCGTGACAAGAAGTGTATGAACGGAAAACGATGAGTGTCCAGGCGCCGCGCACTATGTAGAAGGCCCACAATGTGCGAAGTTCAGGGCCAGAGTGTGAAATTCAGGCCCACAATTCATGAAATTCAGGTCCGCAAAGAATAGATATCCAGACCAGCGAGATGCTAGCCATGCAGAACCATGAAGTACTAAGTGCAGAGAAGTGCAGATCTCGGCTCACCGAGTTACCAGCCCAATGACACAGTGACGGGACCTGGGCTAAGCACTGACACAGTGACGGGACCGGAGATCAGCGAGTCACCAGCCCAATGACACAGTGACGGGACCTGGGCTAAGCACTGACACAGTGGCGGGACCCGAGATCACCGAGTTACCATCCCAGTGGCACATTGTCGGGACTCGATATTAGCGAGTCACCAGCCCAGCGACACAGTGACGGGACCCGAGATCAGCGAGTCACCAGCCCAGTGACACAGTGACGGGACCTGGGTTAAGCACTGACACAGTGACGGGACCCGAGATCAGCGAGTTACCATCCCAGTGGCACATTGTCGGGACTCGATATTAGCGAGTCACCAGCCCAGCGACACAGTGACGGGACCCGAGATCAGCGAGTCACCAGCCCAGTGACACAGGGACTGCACCGGTGCCGGCCGGCTTTCACTGGCCATGTTGCGCCTATCTGCGCCGTGCACGCAGCCCGCGGAGAGCCAGGCGGCGTGACGGCGGCGGGTCGGACGCCCGGCCAGCATGGTAGGGCCGGACGGAGGCGGATCGGACGCCCGGGGATGGGGGCGGATCGGACGCCCGGGGATGGGGGCGGATCGGACGCCCGGGGATGGGGGCGGATCGGACGCCCGGGGACGGGGGCGGATCGGACGCCCGGGGACGACCGGATCGCGCTGACCGGCGGCCGGCCGCGTGAAGCGACCCGCCGGCCGGCCACAGCAGACCGCGCACCTTTTGCGGGACGTGTTGTCCGGCCGCCGGCGGCGCCACAGCGGCCCAGCGGCCGCGCCACTTGTTTGTCGCCGGTCACAGCACACACACACACACACACACACACACACACACACACACACAAAAGCGCGGACGTGGGGGCCGGCCGACAGTGCGTCGTCTTGCCGGCGAGGGGTCACCGCGGCTGCCGCCCACCTGGCAACAGCGCCGGCCAGACCCATTGTCATTCGTCATCCGCCGGCGGGCTGTACGGCGGTGGCGGGGCAGCCGCGGCCGCCACAGACACCGACCGCCCTCGCCCTTCACTCATGGCGTCTCCGGCGGCGCGTACGGCCGCGACGGAAGCCGATGTAGCCTCGAGTGGGCGCACGTGTGGAAGTGCCGCCGCCAGAACCGGTCGGTGGGGCGCGGACCTTGAACGGCGCCGCGAGAGGTCACCGAATCGGGGCCGGTGTGTCAGGCCGGCTGCGGCCGTCACGGTCCGTCACGTCCGTCACATCCGTCACGTCCGCCACAGCGGTTCAATGGCGCGTCACCTCAGTGTGGTAGCCCAGCCACCAAAGTCGCTGCTGGTCCGGTGTGCAGCTGGTGTCAAAGATGAGATCGGCCATCGGAGAGAAATCTGACGAGATGGGTAGGCTGCAGGCTCGCCTCCAAACGGAGAACTGACGAGATGGGTAGGCAGAAAACACGCCTCTTATCGAGGGAACTGACGAGATGGGTAGGCAGCAAACACGCCTCTGATCGAGGGAACTGACGAGATGGGTAGGCAGAAAACACGCCTCTGATCGAGGGAACTGACGAGATAGGCAGGCGCAAAAAACGCCTTTGATCGAGGGAACTGGCGAATGAGACGGTGGTAGGCACGCCGCTGATTGCAAGGCTGGGTCACGCCGCAAGAAAGTTGAATACATTTCCACACCAATGCTTGACGAGACCGTAAACCCACATCCGCCTCCACCGCCTTCACAAAGCCACTGCTCGTTTGCTTGCTGTGCGCTTGCACATGGCCTGGAAACTGAGGCACCTTGAAGGCCGAAACTCTTAGCCGACATGCTTTTGTGTCTGCGGTCGCCACGGCTCATGCGGCGCTGCAGAATCTCCTCGCTGGCTGCATGACTGAGAGATCAGCAGTAGCACCCTGCATAACCTCTGCACTGGCTGCAGCACTGAGAGGTCAGCAGTGGCACCCTGAGAGGTCAGCAGTGGCACCCTGAGAGGTCAGCAGTGGCACCCTGGGAGGTCAGCAGCTGCACCCTGAGAGGTCAGCAGTGGCACCCTGAGAGATCAGCAGTGACACCCTGAGATGTCACCAGTGGCACCCTGAGAGGTTAGCAGTGGCACCCTGAGAGGTCAGCAGTTGCACCCTAAGAGGTCAGCAGTGGTACCCTGAGCAGAGGCGGACTGGCAGGTCAGCCCGGGCGCCGCCCTGCGATCCTGACCGATCCGGTCGACGGATCGGATGGCAGCGAGATAGCGGCAGGCGCAGGAGCGCGTTCGACACCTGTTACTCGGCCGAGTGGGCGGCTGATAAGTTTATGTGCACGGCCGGCAAGCGGGTGTCTGCCACACGATTATACAGGTGCCGTCGGCCGGCTCAATTCATTGGCCAGGTCGACCACGGGCGGATCCAGGGAGCGAAATGGAGAGGGCAATCCGGCCATCCCCAAAGGCTGTCGTGAGGGAGGCTACGTGACTTTGCTACTCCCCCTTATCGAACCGGAGGATTAGGACTGCCGACTGCAACCCTACCCTGCTGAAGAAAATTGTTTTCGCTGTCCTGCTGTGTACACTGGAAACCATTGGCTGATTTTTAAGGACATATTTGACGGTTTGTAGAAGATTGATCCCCTCCCACCAAGCCAGTCAGCAGGATTTTGCTTCCAAGCCAACTGACCAGCTAGAGCGAGAAGTTCATTTGGCGGGGGATGCTGGCGACAAGAGCTGCGGGTGCGAAGCTGGCGGTGCCGACTGTTTCTGCACGTGAACCTCACTCCACCCCCAATGGTACGATAGCAGTCGCGGCGAGGGAGGGCGCAAACCACAGGAGCACCAATAACAACCGAACCAGTGTTTTATCGCGGAGTAACATCAAGGCCGCGATCGTGTGGTCTGTGATGGCATGAGTTGCATCATCCTCACAGTGACCGCATCCGTCTCTGTAGTGCAGCTCTCACAAGTTAGCATAAAGAGTGGCCAACTTGGATTGATGGGATGGCCGCAGGGGCTCGGCTGTCCCGAAATGTTCGGCTGGATAATTAGTGCGATTGGGCCATTTTCGGCGATGTGTATGATGACCCGACAGAAGATCCCCGGCGTGGCCCAGCGTCTCCATGCTACATATCCGCGTTTCCATGCATATCTCATTGCATCAGATGTCACATGGCGCGCACCGAGCTGCGAAACCAGTGCAGCAAACACTTTGCATGATCTATTGCATCAGCGGCGTGCTTTTTTGCAAAGCGCCGAGGCAAGTGGATTTTGATCCAGCTCGACCGCCAGCCGGCATTCCGGACATGTCCCGCGAGCGGCATTTCGCTATACGCCGGAATACCGATCGGAAGGGCCATGCCTTCCGATCGGCACGACGGCTGGCCTGAATCGTCCTGACCGCTAAGAATGTTCGCGGTGGCCTGCGCCCGATCGGACCGCCTGCCGCGCTTCCGTCGTCGCCATGGCAACAGAGCAAGCCGGCGCCGAGGGCTGCCGGCCGCGCGCGCGCGCTCCACCGCGCCACGTCACAGCGCGGCACATCACGCCACACCGCCGCCGCAGCGCCGACAGGGGCCCGTGACGCGCGATGGCACCGGTGACCCGCCGCCGCCGCCGCCCTGCCCACCGTCCAGTGACGTCAGAAGCCTCTCCCTGGCGCCGGTCGGGCTGCTGCATGCTGATGCGCAGTCATTAGCCGGACCGGAAGGGGGTGCCGCCGGTGGGCGACAGCGGCGGCGGCGGCCGCGGCGGCTGCACCGGCAGCCAGAGTGTCGCCGCCGCCGCCGCTGCCGCCGGAGAAAGCCGCCGTGGCGCTCGGTTCGGTCGCCGGGCCGGCCAGACTGGTGGGAGGTGGCCGGACCCACCCGACGACTAGACACCCACAGACGCCCCGCTCCCGGCAGCTGGACGGGTGATGCACCCACAGACGCGCCGCTCCCGGCAGTGGGACGGGTTATGCACCCACAGACGCGCCGGTCCCGGCAGTTGGACGGGTGATGCACCCACAGACGGGCCGCTCCCGGCAGCTGGACGGGTGATGCACCCACAGACGCGCCGGTGCCAACAACGGCCAATGGTCGCTGCCGTCTCCACTCCGGTGTGTGTGGGGGCGGGGTGCAGATAACCTTTGTGTCATGAAGCTGCGCCAAAATGTGATCAATGTGGCCCGGTGGACATGTGTGTGGTAGTCAGGAGACATCGATAGCGTGTGTGTGGCATACGAGAAGCCACGGCTAACGTGTGGAGCGGGCAGTCTTGATGGGCAGTTTTGAATATGGATGGTTAGTGTTGATAACGCAACAAGGTGACACGAATAATTTACACGGGCCGACCAGTTCTAGAGATGTCTACCCCCTGTGGATGAGCCTTGCGGCCGGGGCGGCACCAACAGAACACACAAAAAACAACAACACGAAGCATGAAATAAATCGGTACTACTGCGCGCTAAATATTTACGTGATGCGCATGGTTAAAAGAATATACTGAAACACGAAGTATCGGTGTCCCCAGCACCACGGTCCAGGTCACACTTCCATGGAGTTGCTATCGGTGCCGTTTAGCTGATGCACTCATTAGTGTAACACCGGGCACGCAGCGTACATCCGCCTCTGCGTACGGGTGGGGTGAACACCGCGCTGATGTGAACCCCACTGGGAAGTCGAGGTATCCTGTTCCTCATTTCGATTCACCGGGAGACTGCTGAGGCTGCTAGAGCCCATATGCTCTTGTAAAATAGATTCTGAATGGCGTCCGTTTCAGCAATCTAAATGGACAATCTATGGAAGGCAGAGACGTATACGGTGAGGTGCGCTCCAACTTGACGTTCACGACGGGATGCCGTGGTAATTGTCTAGCCACAAGCGAAACAAATTGGATACGGAAACACTTGCGCTGGTATAACATACATTAACTTGACACATGTTGCATCATTGCACATAAAGACCATACCACACCCACTTTTGCCACCAAAGGACGGAAATACGACAAAAGCTTAGACAAAATAGCATGCTCTTTTCTAAGGTGAGGAACAAAACGCACTCATACAAATAAATATCAATGGCAATTTGTGACTGTTTTCAGGAGAGTCACTGCCTTCGACTTCCTGGAGGAATCCAACTCTGGAACGTAGGAATAATCTTCAAGTTGGAGGGCATGGTGAAAAAATGTTGGGCGGATCCGAATACCATGGAACCCACTCTTGGCGAGGCACGTAATTGTTTTCAAGTTTAAAATTATACATATATGCAAGTAGGATGTCGGTTCCGTTACGATCGGCGACTTGTGAAATCCATTTGTCATGGCTCACGTGCATGGCAAAATATGATGTGTGCGCATTTATATGCGTGGACACGTATTTTCCATTTTCATCGCTCCTGGAGTATCGGTGCAATCGATTTAATGTTCCTGAAACCATATTGCATCCAAAATCGAGGACTGCTTGCAAACTTTTGCAAAGGTGAAATGCTTTCCACTTTCGTCCCACGGGACGAAGTTACAACTCCTCAAATTGTGTGTTTTTAAATAATAATACAAAAGTCTTATGGATCTGCCCTTGATTGGCGACACTGAAGCAGCTAATGGACTTGCTACTTGTAGCCAAAACTATAAACATCTCTCGACCTTCACGATTACCGGGAACCACACCGTCGCCTCCATTCTGATCTCTGACTGTCCATTGAACGGCGTATTTGAATGGAAATATATTATTTATTGCCTTCTATCAGCTACTAACAGTGACCGAGCATGTCGCATTGTGTTAATTCCGATCGCCCAGGAAGAAGAACGAAACGATGGTCATGAACATGACAGGCGCCACACATAGTCGCACCTCTATTCCTCTTCAGGTTTTGTCCTACTTTGGAGCAGGCAAGACGTCTGCTTCGGATAATCACCGGCGCTTGGCAAATGGACCGGGGATAGAACACTCCCAGCATCCGCTGTTGAACAAAGGTAACTCTTCGAATACTTTTGAAGGAACCGAGACCGTGCAATAGTTGGCCGTTGGAGTGGTTCGTTCAAACGTCCCCAACCGAATAACGCGTAAAGCTTAACTTACCATTTGAGACATTTCTGGGTCTTCCCAATAATATGCTAGTTTTTAGCATAGTTTTGAACAAAGTGCCTCTTCGAAGGCACATAGTAACATCGCACGGTGCGCTTTATTAGAGTAGTTACAAGTAAGCCAGGATCGGGCCACGTTTACCGAAGTTTCGAGATGCTGGCACGTGTTCGATGCGTACCGTTGCCTTCGGAGGGAAAGTTTGCGAGAGCTAAAACATTTGCGATATCGGTGACGCATTGCTTATGCAGAAAGCTGACAAATGGATCTTCACGAGGACAAAAACCAAATAGAACATAATATTCACCTTTGTGCATACCATTCAGCCTTGTATTGGTCAATGTGCATGCTAGGCAAGTGCTTCTTTTTATCAGGTCGGTTGTCTTAAACCGAATGGGAAGCTGCACGAAATCGAATTTGGAAACATAACCATTTCATTCATTGATTCCATTCCTCCAAAGTGCAACGCCGTCTGTACTCAATATTCCGGTAAAACACCGCAGGCAAGAAAACAATCACGCGGCGTGCTCAAACCGGCACTGGGCTGCTACCGCCCGCGGGAGCCTGAAGCGATCGTCGGACTCGCACAGGCATGTGTGCCATCCCGGCTGACGGCTGACGGCTGACGGCTGACGGCTGACGGCTCCGTACTCACGCTGGTGAGGTGTCCACGGCCGACGCTGAGTGCCGATCACACGGTGGCCGCCCAACTACCAGACAGTCAGTCCCTCTCTCTCTCGCGCGCGCGCTGTGCGGCCCGGCCCAGCGTCAAGCCAGCTCTGGGAGCGCGCCGGCCGACCATATCTTATATACGAGAGGCGGCGCGGCGGCGGCGGCGGCCGCCTACACGGCCGGCCCAGATTAAAAACACCGGCCGAGTCGGGCCGCCACCAGCAACTGTCAGCCGCTGTCAGATGTACCGTCATCTGCTGTCAGCTGCTGTCGGCTGCTGTCAGCTGAACTGTCAGCTGCTGTCAGCTGCTGTCAGCCGACCGTCAGCTGTCGTCAGTTGTCGTCAACCACGCCGTCAGCCGATCGTCACTAGCCGTGAGCTGAGGTGTCAGCTGCTGTTAGTCGCCGTCAGTCAAGCCATCAGTCGAGCCGTCAGCCGCCGGCATCTGCCGTCAGTCGAGCCGTCAGCCGATCCGTCAGCCGCCGGCACCTGCCGTCACCTGTCGTCAGCCGAACCATCTGCTGAGCCGTCAACCGCCGGTGAAGGGCGACGTCAGCCGCTGGCAGGAATAGAGGAAATGAAATTCAGGTTGCCCGGGTGCACCAATTCCAGCCTTCCCAGCTGAACGATATGTTTTTCTCCAGCCGAAAGCACCCGCCCAGCTGGACTTGGGTGGTGACACTACTCCAAGGAAGTGGTGCCCCCCCAGATGAATGTCCAGATGAAGATTCCTGGATCCGCCCACCGTGCCCTGCCTGTCAGTAGATAATATTTCCGTTAACCTTTGGTAATCTTACGGATGAGCACATGCATTTGACTTACTTATTCGGACATATTTAGTGAACGCATTGGCTGATTTAGACGCACAGTTGGGGCACAAACGTAAATAAGGGTTGCTCAATTTCTTCTAAAAATACTTTTATTCCTTTCAAGCATGTCAAATTTTATCATTGTAAGATTTTTTTTTTTTAATGGTCATCAGTTGCATAACACAAATAATACAATCAAAATACTCTATTATTCCTGGGGTGCCTTTATGGCGCGAGGTTGTGTGACAAACACCGAGGTTGCATCATCCACAGCCAAATCACACGATCTCCGGGAATGTCCGGAGGTTACCGGCAGATTTTCGATCAAGAGCATTACCGCGCCTCAGATTACACGACACGGACGTCGCATCGCTCCGTCGCGGTCGCGGTCTCGCCGGACCAGTTGCCAGCCGAGCCTCCCGGCCGCAGACTGAGCAGGCTCGCTGAACTGGATTGCAATCTTTGATTGTACGACGCACCCAGCAGCTGAAGCCACATGTCATCGCCTGCCATTCACCCCGGCAGGAAGGGGAACTGTGCAAGCTAGTGAAACGCGACTGGAGTCCTGTCTTGCCGGGAGAGAGGAGACAGAGTGGGACCTGAATCGATTCAGAGCTGTCGGGGCGGCTCGCCGTTGAAACACATTGGGGCGGCTGGCGGTGCCCTGCTGAGACGCGATGTTCGCGGCGAGATGCGCTTGGGACAGCACAGTCCCCATGAGCCGGTGCCAATACCAATCGTCAGATGCGAGTCCAAACATTATATTCGAAGGGAGGTGAGAGGGGAAGAGGCACTGACGGCTGCCAATTCCTCCGAGGAGTGCTAGTGATTGGCGAAAATATCGAGGCGGGTATGCGCCCAGGTCTCTCCGATGGTGGTGGTGGCTATTGGTTTTACGACACGCCGACCGTTGAGTCATGCAGCGTTGCCTATCTCTCACGCCGACTGGTCGCGGGCGAAGAGTAGCGACAGGTGAGACTCGAACCCACAATCTTTCGATTGTGGGGCGGGCAACTTACCATAGACCACTTGTCCCCTCTCTCCAATGGTCGCCACTTTCCCTCAGAGGGGCGCTTTCCGCTGAACAATCGTGATGATGCTCGCAGTCTTTCCCGGGGGAAGGAGGTCGAATTCTCTGAGAGGGGCGGCTTTCGATGCAAAATATGAGAGGGAAGCCCACCCAGACCGTCTGAAGGGGACGCTATAGCCGATCTAGGCGGGGTAGCGGACACCTCTCTCCGCTCGCTGGATCTGGGTTTGGCTGCAATGGAATTTTATGTTGACCCACATGCATACGAGCAGAGGGTGGGGCAGGGGGCAGGGTTCAGATGGTTACGATCTGAGCCATTGGAGGTATCGACGCAGCAGGACACTTCGTATCACCCATTGGAGGTATCGACGCAGCAGGACGCTGCGTATCACCCATTGGAGGTATCGACGCAGCAGAACGCTGTGTATCATTCATTGGCAGTATCGACGCAGCAGGACACTGCGTATCACCCATGGAGGTATCGACGCAGCAGAACGCTGTGTATCATTCATTGGCAGTATCGACGCAGCAGGACGCTGCGTATCACCCATTCGGCCCATGCTCCTGCGTCCATGTCCTGGTTCCTTCAGATGTTTCGCCAAATGGTTGTTTTAACGTGTGCTCCAACCTATCCAATTTCAAAATGGCGATGCGACTATTGAGGACTGCGACTATCTAGGACAAATCACCAGGGCATGCTCGCCGCACCCCCTCCGAGTTTGATTAAAATGGGTGCATGGCCGTCATTGATGGCCCGGATTACGATTCTGGAATTTTCAGTTTTCTTGGTCTCAAGAACCACGAGTCATCAAGGTCATCGTAATTTTGAAGTCAAAGAAGAGGTGCATATGAAATGCTCCATTTTTAATGGAAGCAATCGACAAACCATACTTAAGTGTCACTTGAAGGAGGAAGACATGATCAATGTAATTAAAAAAGTTGCGATTTGCTAATGCGAACTTTAGATTATGTCAGCTCACTCTCGTTTATTGATGTTCCGGCCTTCGAAAAAAAAACAGATCATTTAAATTTGTATTCACTAGAATTTCCCAATTCATTGTCCAACTTTTGGCGTCAGTATTTTGTAAAGCAATGATAGGTCACTGGGGTGAAATGTCCAGGTTTAAATTGAACTCCAGTTGGTATCATTGCATGTGACATAAGCAGAGCAGACATTGGCGTTATTTCAAAGCTGCGTGCTCATAGAACACGATGGTGATGCTTTGTACTTACCTCGTCTTGTACTCCAGATGCTTTGTACGCCAGAGATAAGAAAGATCACATCTGGGTCAGGAACCTAACCTCAGAATAGTGGGGTTGTGTGCATTGCTGTTTGTTTATTGGTTGGTTCACGACACACTTTATGCACATTCACGGCTAATGGCGCCGCCCACACTGTTTCGCCGGTGGGCCGCGGGATTGTGAGATGTCCGTTGTGTGCATTGTAAGTGACGGAAGTGGGTCTCATTTCAAAACACTATTCTCGCAGACAAAGATGGTTTCAAATGTAAGTCCATCAGAGGGCACAGAGGTCTTGCATGGGCCAGTAACCTGACTTCAAAATGAAGGCTGCATGTGCATCGTTGGTGTTTTTTATGGGTGCCATTAGAACACTTTGTTCAGAGAACACAATAGTGCCAAAACGGTGGCATGTGAAGTCGCAGAGGTCACGTAGATATGCGTGATCTTACCTTGAAATTAAGATTTGCATCAAATAAAAAACGTCTTGCATTCTAAGAAATTGTATCACTGGAATCCTTGTATTTGTTGTGGAATTTACTTCATAGCGTATAACGCATTTCAGTCACAAGTACATTTAGCTAAAAGCGATTCGTGAACATAGCAGGTGTACCTCTGAGAGAAAAAGCCGTCCCTCGTAAGGAAAGACGACAGTCGGGCCTCCCATTCCGGTAGGCCCCACATCTCAGAAATATATTTTTCAACCAGGGGCGCCCCTCCGAGAAGGCTCAAGTGCACCACTCCCTCGAATTTTTTCAGCTAGATGCGCCCCTTGAAAGGCAAAGTAGCGCCCCTCCGGACATGTGTCCTCCCGATTACAACTCCTGAATCCACCCTGGCTGAATGGTTGTCGCGATTACCTACTTAGTGGTCGGTGGAGGCTGTCGCGATATATCTCACCCTTCAACCGATCCACCAATGTCATCACATGCTTGTTTGCCTTGCTCGGTCGCAGAAAAAATAAATCCGCGCGTATCTGATGCTCAATTTGTCTAGTGGCCGCAAATATTTACAAAGTTATGTTTGCTTTATATTTCACAGCTCACTCATCCGAGAAGTCGTGAACTTTCTCCAGGTCTGAACACATCTGCCATGTGCAAGGCATCAAGGCAGACTGGAACAATGTGTGGATGCAAGAGTGTTACTGGGGGCATGTCCCCATCCCCAAATGGGAAGGTCGTGTGAGGCACATCTCTTGGAAGGCTCGGGTGCACCCCATTCGACCTTTTTTCAGCAAGGGCGCGCCTCCGAGAGAAAAAGACATTCCTCCGGGAAGGCTCTAGTGCACACTCCCTCGAATTTGTTCAGCCAAAGGCGCCCATCGGAAGGCAAAGTGGAGCCCCTCCGGACGTGTGCCCCCCATCCACCCCCGGTGACAATTCCTGGATCCACCTCTGACTGAAACACTGTCACTGCAACCGTGTTTTGTGCCACGGAGTGAGAGACCACTCAAAAGCATGAATCGCTGGTGCACAGGCCCAACTGATGAAGAATGTACTGGTTGTTTCCCGACGAAAACTTTGGGACGCGGCTTGGATGACGGAAAAATCTGGAAAGACGCCGACCGTGACCGACGCATGGTCAAAGAGGGTCACGCAGCTGCTGAAGTGCCGCGGCTGCTCCGGAGCCCAACATCGTGCAGCGACACGTCAGCTGTCACCGAACGTCACTAAACGTCACTAAACGTCACTAAACGTCACCAAACGTCACTAAACGTGGAAACATGCCCGTCGGGCGGGGAAGTACATCAATCAACTTGCAACGGTCAACACATCGCAAGCACACGCAACAAGTGCCCTGCCGTTGGCCAATAGGCAATGGTGATTCCTCAGACTCGCACACGTTGAAAATCCGATGGCAAGGATGCCATTTTCCTTCTAGCAATGCGCATCTTCGCAAAGATCGCCCGGACGTAGTCGCTTTTGTACTGCATTTCGTGCCTTCTGCATCTTGTAAAACTGTTATAACATACCGCCTCCCAGGACACAACCTACTAATGCCGTTGTACTCATAAATCTCCCTATTTTCCTGTTCAGTAACTGTTCGGGGACGTGAATGGCCCGGGCGGCTTCCACCAACACCTCCGAAAAACCATCATAAAATATTGACGACCGAGGAAAGACGACGCGTCGTTCACGCGTCAACAGGCCTCACCGTCACGAGAACACCACACCGTGACGAAATCCTACAGGGCACCGCACACAGCATACAGAAGCAAATCATCCAAACACGTCCGTCTCTTATCTCCTCGATCCTTGCCAGTCTTCAGGGTGGACGTCGTCGGTCTCAGAGACCCTGGCCTAGGTCGGCATGCGGAGCGGTTGACCACATGTTAACCTAGCGGCAGGCTAACGTGGAGTGGACGAGGATGGCGACGACACGTGCAATATTTCTGCTCGGACTAAATTTATTCACAGCTTCCAAAATCGGTCAACAAACTTGAGGGTGGCGGAAATCAAAGTTGGCTAAGCCTTGCTTCAACGTGCTCTCATTGATGTAAAAAGGCATGTTGGATGGCTGCGACGAAATCGTGACATGGGGTAGAGGAAACGTAAACAAATAACAAAATATTTGACTTGAGGTATATTGCCCCAGGTGTGCAATTTTCAAACACAAAATAAGAATTTGTACACATTGTGGTGTTGCGACACAGTTGACATTCAGCTCCAGATAAGGATACATCGTAATCTAATTAGGCACGAGAGGTCAAGCTGCGTAAAGGTAGTCTCGCTTGACCTAACCTAGGTCAGTGACATGCCATATCTTGGGTGGAAATGTTCACGACTGTTAGAAGGACGCCGTTGAGAACACACCAGGCTTCCGTCTGGGGAACACCAGGCTTCAATCCGCGGCACATCAGGCTTCAGTCCGTGGTACATAAGGCTTCAGTCTGGAGAATACCAGGCTTCAGTCCGCGGCACAGCAGGCTTCAGTCCGCGGCACATCAGGCTTCGGTCCGCGGCACATCAGGCTTCAGTCCGCGGCACACCAGGCTTCAGTCCGTAGCACATCAGGCTTCAGTCCGCGGCACAGCAGGCTTCAGTCCGCGGCTCCGTTTCGCTCACCAGCTATTTCAAAAGAAAATCCATTTCAGATATTTCAGAGGAAACACAACAGGGGCGGATGATCTCCGGACTCTATGCCACGGCGTGGGTTGGACTTAGTTGTTGGCTCAGCAGTGTCTGGACTTCGGGACGGTGTTCACCTACAGGGAGGCGAGGGCAGAGCACACCGCCATGACCACCCCTCGTGACAATGTCGACACGGCGAATCCTTCACAGGCACGCACGGGTGTCTATCTATGCAATTTTGAGGTAGCTTTAGGAAATTGACATGGACCCCCAATGTCGGTTTTCCCCTATGACCGATAATTTCACTTCTGCCATGGGCCGCCATGGACGTCAGCTACCAACTCATGTCGGTCCTCCAATTACTCCCATGCATTGCTCCCAACTAATTTTCAGAGATTGACACCTCTGTAATCGTGATTTCCAGCGACAGCGAAACACCGACGAGTCTCCTGAAGCGCATGTCGTACGAGACCCGAGCTGCCCTGCCCGCCCAGCCGGACCGTCACACTTCAGAAACAGTGTCAACTTTTTCGTTACAGTGCTTCGCGTGTTAATTTTTTCCACCCAGTCGAACGTGCTCTTTTAATTTAGATCATTTTGAAACTATTTCACCCTAATGCTATTTATGAAGAGTGCTTAATCGTGGCTAAAGCAGAGGTTTGCGATAACCAACTCGCAGCAACGCTCTACGATGTAGCATGACATTTAATGTTCCTCTTTTATCCCCACTCAATCAGATCTACTCGTCCCACTTTGCTATTCACAAACCTTCATCACAGTATCTCCCCTGAAGTACTCCCGTTATTTATTTTGGCTTTAGGGCGCATCGACCATGTTGATCACATAGCGCCCATAAGTGCTCCTTTCTACCTAACCTTCAGGTTCTGGCCAAGTTTACTTTCACGTGTAAGGAGCACTCAATATGCTGAAACCAGACCAATATCTTTACCTCCTTGGATATATGACATTAAATCGTACTTGTGAGAGAACTCAAACAGTCGTACGTTCTGAACCACACGTGACCCATCACCAATAATATGTGTCATGGTCAGCTTGGACACATCGCTTCCAAAGTATCGTCGTCGTTGGACTGAGAAGCGAGGGCACACCAGAACATGTCTCGGCCCCGGGCGGTGGACGTTCGTCATCCATGCTATTTCAAATTCAGCGAATGTTTCGCATCCGAAATCACCTCAGCTCTGCATGCATGCCTGAAGCCGCATGCCTGCATATATATTCAGTGGAATGCTGCTATGACTGACATGCCCGGCAGATTCGACCCCGGCGCGCGTTTGACACCCGCCACTCCCGTCCGGCGCCCTTATTAGCGCCTCGTACCGGCAGCGGAACTCCCTCTGTCCGCCGGTGTGGAGTGGCGCCTACGGAACTCCCTCTGTCCGCCGGTGTGGAGTGGCGCCTGGTATTCCGTTCACCTATGTCGTAGCGCCCTGAAATTGGTTTCTTGCAGAGTGGCTATAAGATGCGAACAAGCTGACTGATGCTAAAAAATGTGCGAACATACATGGATCGTGTTACTGGTTGCTTGATAATGGCGATGTCAGTAGAGTACTGGCTGCCTCTGCCAGTGGATAGTGCTTGCGCCATGGGCCTATGCACGCTTCTAATGATCCAAAGATCACTCAAAATCTGGACTAAAAATAGCCAAAATGGTACCTAATGTCGAAAATAAAAATAAGTGCCAACAATTGCCATTAAATCTGGGTCTTCACTCAACTTTCAGAAGTTTCAGATACTAAGTGGTGATGATAGTTATTTCAGTTTAAGTGTGCCTCGAGCAAATCGTGATCATGTAATGTGTGGTGTCGAACTTTCGCTCGCGTGTGCATGATGGCGCCGACTCTGGCGCTGTCGGACCAGGTCGCCAGACGCTGGGTGCAAACGGACGAGCCAGCCAGACATCGCCAGCCCTGGCGCGTGTACGTCTCCTCGGACACTCGACTGGTGGGCGTCCGAACTTCCGTCCATCTGCGCGTTCAGACTGATGACGTCGAACGCTGCGCACCACCGCCAGCGTTCCTCGCCGACCTTGACCAGTCGATCGCCCGTGGCAGCACCCGAGCAGATTCAGCTACCCAGATAGGTCTGAGTCTGGTCAACTCAACAACAGTTCGAGCCAGTTATTTGGGCTTTAGGGCGGCACGACCAGAATTGATCATTCGCGACAGTCGACCTTACGTGGGAGCACCAGAGCAATAGGGCTGAAACTGGTCAACTCAACAACAGTTCGAGCTGAGTTAAGCGGAAGTTCCACTCTCCCAGCGAAGACAATGCCATGGCTTTTATGTCGTTATATTTGAATCGTTGTAGGCTAGGTTATATACAGTAATACATACAAATTTCATCTCCTTACGACTATCGCTGTTTCATAGCACCGAATAACAGGTCAGAAGACCCAAGTCATGTAGCCGCACAGCAGGCTAGTTATGTAGCCGCACACCAGGCGAGTTATGTAGCCGCAGATCACACGGCTGCGCATCGTCCCGCTCGATCCAGCGTCTGGCGGTCGCCAAGCTCGCCCCGCGAAGGCCGCCAAGCATCACAGGTGCTACCCCCGGTACGTCGGCGGCGACGGGCCGCCTAGGCGGCGTCCAGAGCCGCCTGGCGCACCTCGTGCGGCAGCAGGCGCCGCTGCACGGTGAACAGCAGCATCTCGCGGCTGTCCAGGTTGACGATGCTGTAGCGGCCGGGCGGCACGAGGAAGGCCGAGTGCAGCGGCACCAGCCGGCTGCCGGCCGACGTCACCAGCTCGCCGTACCCGCTGGCCACGAAGCCGTGCAGCACGCAGGCGCCCAGCTGCGTGGCGCGCTTGACGCCGCCGTCGGCCGGCACGCGCACCAGGCTCACCGTCTCCATCGGCGAGCGGTACACGCGGCAGTACGACTCGACGCCGGCGTCCTGCTCGCTCAGCCACTGGTTGGCCGCCATCGGAGCCACCAGCGGCATCGCGCCGGCCGCCGGTGGCGGACACAGCGCCCCGCCGGCCGTCGGCTCGGACACGCCCATCGCAGGCGCGGACACCACGGTCGTGGGTGCGGACACCACAGACACAGCTGTTGCCGCTACGCTTGCTTCTCTTGCTAACCGACCCTGCGATGACGCTTTGGCGACTGACTCGTCGACTGCGTTGGCTTCCACGGCGGCTTCAGCAGCCTTAGCTGTCTTGGCGGTTGGTCTGCCGGTCTTGGCGGTTGGTTTCGCAGTCTTAGCGGCAGGCTTGACGACCTTGGTGGCAAGCTTCGCAATCTTGGCGCCGGGTTTGGTAGCCTTGCCAGCGACTTCAATAGAATCAACAGTGGAGCCAGTCGCTGACTCCGGAGACACCGAAAGAAACACGACGACCGGGGGCGCTGTGCTCGGTTCAGCAGCTTGGTCGAGTGCAGCACGCTTGCGAGTACTCCGGGTGATTTTTCCAGACAGGCTCCCGGTGACGATGCTGCTGTTCAGGTCAGCCTTCTTGCGCGCACTCCGGGTGACGATGCTGCTGTTTATGTCAGCTTCATCACGTCGGCTCCGGGTGACGATGCTGCTGTTCATGTCAGCCTTCTTGCGCGCACTCCGAGTGACAATACTGTTGTTTAGATCAATTTCACAACGTCCCCTCCGAGTGGCGATGCTGCTGTTCAGGTCAGCTTCATCTCGCGCGCTCTGGGTGACGATGCTGCTGTTCATGTCAGCCTTCTTGCGCGCGCTCCGGGTGACGATGCTGCTGTTTAGGTCAGCTTCATCTCGCGCGCTCCGGGTGACGATGCTGCTGTCCAGATCAGCCTTCTTGCACGCGCTCTGAGTGACGATGCTGCTGTTTAGGTCAGCCATCCTGCGGGCGCTGCGGGTGACGATGCTGCTGTTCAGATCGGACGACGTTGGTGCAGACGCACCGGGGACGACGCGAGTCGTCACGGCTGTCGGCCCGCCATCCGCCTCGACGATCTTGGCCGCTTCGTTGCACTTCGCGGGCTTGCGCGCCTTTCCTCTGCCCCGACGTACCGGCGCGGGCGCGGTGGGCATCAGGAATACGTGGTCTTGCGCAACTACTGGACACACGGTGGGAGCGGACGCGGTCGTTCCGACCCGCGCAGACGGAGCCGAGGACGAGGCGGAGGACGAGGCGGACACAGCCGGAGCAACCAGGGCGGCGACAGCGGCAGAGACATGGTCGACGACCCGCGCAGACGACGGCGCAGGCGCCGCGGCGGCAGCGGGCGGCGCAGACGTAGGCGCCAGAGGAGACACAGCGGTGCGACCACTGGCGGCCGCCACAGGACTAGTCACTGCCCACGATCCCGTGGGGCCGCGTTCGGAAGGGCTCCACTGGTCCAGCGACGACTCCTGGTCGGCGGAACAGCCAGACAGGCGGTCGACAATGGCGACCTTGGGTGCGGCAGCGCGGCGCGGAACGTGCCGGCTCCGCGGCTCCTCCGCCGTCGGCGGCGACGCTCGCCCCACGCTCGTCGACCGGCCTTGGCAGCCGGCCGTCGGCCACTGCCGGCCGGTGTCCGCTGCGGGCAACGTCGGCGCCGCAGCCTGAGCGACGGCGGGCGCCGTTGTCGGCAACTTACGCGGCAGGCAGCGCCGCCTCGTCGGCGGCCGGCTGTCCCTCCCGACGGTAGGGTCAGCGGAGACACCGCCGGTCACGGCTTCAGAGAAATCCTCGACAGACGCGGCTGCCGCCTGCTGGCTCGGCGCCGCCTTCGGCGCGGACTTGTGTTGTTTGTTGTTTACCCGTGCCGACGGCTTGATGATGGCTTCCGCCATTAAGCTATCAACGGTGTCCCGACACGTGACAGCCGGCTCCTGCTGCCTTGCCGCCGCCTTCGTCGTAGCTTTGTGTTGTTTTTTGTTGCTTACCCGTGCCGAGGGCTTGATAATGGCTTCCGACATCAAGCTATCAACAGAGTCTCGACACGCGGCATCTGACCTCTGCTGCCTCCCCGCTGCCTTCGACACGGGCTTGTGTTGTTTGTTGTTTACCCGTGTCTGGGGTTTCACGATTGCCTCCGACATAAGGCTATCAACAGAGTCCCGACACCTGGCATTAGTCTTCTGCTGCCTCGCCGCCGCCTTCGTCGCAGACTTGTGTAGTTTGTTGCTTACCCGTGCCGAGGGCTTGATAATGGCTTCCGACATCAAGCTATCAACAGAGTCTCGACACGCGGCATCTGACCTCTGCTGCGTCGCCGCTGCCTTCGACACGGGCTTGTGTAGTTTGTTGTTTACCCGTGCCGATGGCTTGATGATGGCTTCCGACATCAAGCTATCAACAGAGTCTCGACACGCGGCATCTGACCTCTGCTGCGTCGCCGCTGCCTTCGACACGGGCTTGTGTTGCTTATTGTTTACCGGTGCCGATGGCTTGATGATGGCTTCCGACATCAAGCTATCAACAGAGTCTCGACACGCGGCATCTGACCTCTGCTGCGTCGCCGCTGCCTTCGACACGGGCTCGTGTTGCTTATTGTTTACCGGTGCCGATGGCTTGATGATGGCTTCCGACATCAAGCTATCAACAGAGTCCCGACGGGCAGCTGCCGGCTCGTGCCGCCACGCCGCCACCTTCGCCACAGACACCTGAAGCTCGGCGGCGGCCGGCGGCGAGAACTCGACGGAAGCGTCCGACGCCAGGCTGTCGAAGGAGGCTAGCCCGACAGCGGCGCGGCCTCGCTGTATTGCCGGCGGCCCATCGGCGTCGGCCGTCGGCTGCCTGTTCTGGCGGACGGCGGCCGGCTCCGGCCGGACCGGGTCCGGCGCGCGCCGCTGCTCTTCCGCCGGTTCTGCCTGCGCAGAGTCGTCGTCGTCGCCGTCCGACTCTGAATCGCTGTACGCCAGTCGCATGGCCGGCTTCCGTTTGCGGCCGGCGGCGACCGGCGGCGGCAACTCGCCGGGCGGCCAGCCGGACGCCTGCGCCGGCTCGCCGACTCGCTTGGCTGCCGGCTGCCGGCGAGCCTTCTTGGCGGCGGCCGGCCGCTCGCCGCCGGCGTCGACGTCCACGTCGCGCGCAGCGGCCGCCGACGGAGAGCGCGCCGTCGCCCGCTTGCGGGCGTGCCGCGAGCGCCGCGGCGTCGGCGACGAGTCGGACACCACGTGCAGGCCGTCGTCGTCGCTGACGTAGCCCGGCTGCCACCAGAACTTGGCCGGCTGCACGGCGGGCATCTCGATCGACGTCTCGGTCGTGTCCGCGCTGCCCGTGTCGTCCAGCACGGCTGCCCAGTCGATGTTCATCGCGACCTGGTGATCGGACGACACGCGTCACACAAGGCGCACGCGCTGCTGCCGGGGTAACGCACCCGCCACACTGACGCTGCCGTCTGTCGGACGTCGTAAGATCTGACATCAGACGTCTCTCACCGTCACACAGTACTGCACGTTCGTCCAAAATGACGCACATCGGCCATGCGGAAACACACCCGTCACAAAGGACACACATCCGTCACACATTTTTGCAAAGTTGCCACATGCCATCCCGCATTGACAAATTTGTCAAGTTGTTGAATAAATCTCTCACACGTCATCACATAACCGCTGTATGCCATTGTGCAATCGTCGCACCACAGTGCCGGATGCGACATTAGTTAGCAACACACTAAATACCATTCACCAGGAACCACAACAAACCAATCGCACACCAGTCATTGGGCCATAACACGCCCAAGACGAACCAGTCCTGAAGCCACAGCACACCAATCACAGACCTACCAGAGGTACCACAACACAAACATGACGGATCTGACACCAAAGCCACAACACACCCATCACAGACCTACCAGAGGTACCACAACACAACCATGACGGACCAGACACCGAAGCCACAACACACCTGTCACAGACCTGCCACAGCCATGGCCCACCATAGGCTGCAGCAAATCCTCACAACAGTGATTAACTCGTCCTGAAATAGGGTGGAATACACCACTTTCTGAACACTGAATCATCACCCTTCCCACAGAAGTTATGACATAGTGCTTCTCGAGGTGCAGTGATGAAGCCTTCACGCCCAATTAATTCCATTCAATACCAATTCAACTTTCAAATGCAATAAATGTGAACAATTTTCTGGATAGCATAATGCTCTGGATGCCAAAAAAAATCAGGGAACAGCTTTTTCCAACCCCATAGACATATGTGAGGAATAATCAGGAAGGAACACATTACAAATTGTTGTTGTTGTCACACAAATTATTTATCGATATACTCAGTAGGAATTTATATATCAAATACATTTGTCTATTGAAAATGTTTGTGTTATTGCTACTCAGATAAAAGTTGAAGAAGTATCATCACTTGATGCTTTCAAACATGAGAAACACAAATTCAACACTCCTCCCCATCACAAATGTATAGCTACCAGTTTAATCCTTGCCTGGTTCTATGTTCTGATTCATCACATGTCGTGGCAAGCATAGGTCCTTGCCTGGACCTATGCTTGCCAGGACATGTGATGTATATGGAAGCCAACAAAAATGGCCAACACCACCAAAAAAATGAACATAAATAGTAAAATATATAAGCAAGTTGAATATGCAAAAATGGTGATACCTCATGATGCCAATACATGGTTTCATATATTAGGCCAAGTTATGCTTGATTATACTCTTATATTAATTTATGCAATAGCTGTATATACAATAGACTGACCTGCATCCAGCACATTAGGATATGTGAGACATACAGCAAAAAAATATCCTCTCATTTTTATCATTTAGATATTGAGTGGTTCTGTTTGATAATGAATTTCCCCAAAATAATGTGCTCAAGATTAACCACAAAGTGCACACTGCTTTTCTGAGGTCTGATGGAATATTTGGGCATAATGGTGCACCGACTGCACGACCATTCAGCACCCATTATATTCTGTCACACATTCCAAGAGGCATATCCTTTCCACATCTGATCACCACTAAAAAATTATATCATCCATGATTACAAAGTAAAAATACAACCCTGGTCATGGACACAACTTGATGACATGAAAATGGTGTTTGACATCATCATATATGGCTTGTTAGGTTAGGCTATGTTGAATTTTATCTATATATGAATCCTCCATGTATGTATTTCTTCATGAACATTATATGAAGTTCTATTTTTAGCACAATCCATGTTGTGCAATGATTTGCAAGAGTCAAGATGTTCCATGTTCGAGCTGTGCACTACACATTCCGAAATTAGTGAACTTTTTCTTTGGTTGAATCCTACTAGTTCAGCATTTTTAGCACCTTCCATCAAAACCCTTTTTTCTAACGGAAGAGTTGTAATCGGATAGCACTCAACGAGTAGGGTCTGGGTCCACCCCCAAAAACAACTTCCCCCAAAAGTGACATCACCAGGGGGGTAGATTTTCACAACTTTTCACAACTTATATTATGTTTTTGGCTCTGGGGAGTTCATTTGTGGATATATAAAAACAAAATGTATTTTGAATGAGAAAAGGACAGCGAAAGCGATCAGGGCTATAATTTTTTGTGCCCCCCAAACTGTTGAAATTTCAGAATTTTGAGTTTTCAAGTTTTTTAAATTTTCCTTTACCAATGGGTAGAGCAGACTGAGAAACGTTGTTGGAAGTCAACTTTCCCGAAAAAAATGCATACTGTAGCCAGAATCCTCTATTTGAGGTGCAATTTGGCACATACACAAAATATATATGTAGTCAAAAACAAAGCAAAAAACAAAAAAATACAGATACATTTCGTTGCATCCCTAAAGATAAGGAAACCCTGAAAGTTTCCTTAAAATATCTGTATCTGTTAAAGTGTGATGACTGGTTGAACTTATTTGGAGGTGACCTCACTTGACCTTGACAACTCGTTGACCCTAGATGACCTAATTTCAAAATTTTGAATCAGTATGCCAAATTAATGTGGGAAAAGGTATACCAAATTTGGGCGTGCTGCTGCTCGCCGTTCGTCCACTATCCACGAAAAACCTGTGGGGGTTGGGGCAGTTGAAGACCCCTGAGACAGGATGGGTTAAAGAGATGATGAAGTAGTAAATCATATGCAATGCACCATGCAGTATTTGTATGGAAGCCTGAGAGAAAATCAGAAAAAGCATGCAATAACTGGCTTTGTGATGCTTCTATACCCTATCCTACCAACTTCTTTTTTAACAATTATGTATTTGGGAAATCATACATCAGCAAGATATTCACAATATAAAGCTGTCACTTAGTCCTAAGCCACTTAGCATTGAGATGGCAGATGTGAACTCCTTCCTTCAGCAACAATGACCTCATGCAACCTAACACCAGTTGATTTTAGGGAATCCAACATTAGTAGACAGATTTGTATATTAGTAGAGCAGTTGGCTTAAGGAAGTCATAAGGTAGTGACTTTCAATATATCTTTGCAATTACACCAACATATTTAGTGGCTACTAATAGCTTGTACCAAAACAGCTACAGTAAGGTACTCTTGCACAACATTTTCATGTTCGGAATATGGCACACCATTACAAAATAATTGTCTGTTTTAAAGTTGCTCTTTGCAAGTGGTTGAAGGATGCTCTAAGATCTGAAAGGAACTGTTAGGAACTGAAAGGAGTATGGATAGCTTGTTCATCCTTGTGTTCTGTAAACACAGTACTATTGCTGGTTCAGCCATACAAAAGCAGCAGTAGCTATTTGTTGCATGATGCCTTAAGTGTTCAGCCGCCCTCCTCTTCCAATAAAAAAGCATGAACAAAAACAAATCCTTATCAAAAATTGGCTTCAGGCCTTTTACATACCTACCCACCACCTACCTTGGGAAGTGCCAGGGTCATTATGTATTTGGGGACCTGCCTATATATCTAGGGGAAGAGGTGTCTGAACATAAAGACATAAAAGATTAGTGCAACTATGAGCCACAAGGGCCCTTCTTGGTTGCACTCTGTACACTGAACCAGTTGCCCACCAAATCTGTCAATCAGCCCTCCCTGTAATACTGAAAAGCAAGCCTTTTCAGTATTACAATTTCAATTACAATTTCAGTATTACAATCATTATAAGAAAATTCTTATGATTGTCTATGCTGTTTTGAAAGATGTTCAATGTGCTGCTACTGACTATGTTTTCTGGCAGCTGGTTCCAGTGTTCCACTACCCTGTTGGTGAAGAAAGTTTGCCTTAACCTTGTTCTGCTGTGGTTAACTTTAATTTTGAATTTATGACCTCTAATTGCATCATTTCTGCTAAATTCAAACATTTCCCCAAGGTATCCCCTCTCCAGACCATGGACAAATTTAAAGACCTCGATGAGATCTCCTCTCAGCCTTCTATATCTAAGTGAAAACATATTCAATTTCTTCAATCTTTCCTCATATGCCAGGTTGCTTATGCCATTAACCATTTTTGTAGCCCTCTTTTGTACTCTCTCTAAAAGCCAACAATCTTTTTCATAGCTAGGAGACCAAGCTTGGATGCAGTATTCCAAATGTGGCCTGACGTATGCACAGTAAAGCTTCCTGATCACTTCCTCACTTCTGTATGATACATTCCTATTTATTGCCCCAAGCATTCTCAGTGCCTTCTTCCTGGCTTCCTTGGTCTGTTCTGATGCCCCCAGTTTTGTGTTTAGAATAACACCTAAATCCTTCTGTTGAGTCACTGATAGCACTTGGCCACCCATCAAGTATGGAGCCTTCATATGCTGCTACATGCATGATTTTGGACTTATCTAAATTAAATTTCATTTGCCATTCTTCAGACCACTTCACAAGTTCGTCTAAGTCTTTTTACAGCGAGATATGCTCATCCTGACCTGTTATTGCCCTAAAGACCTTCAAATCATCCTCAAATTTCAAAACTTTACTGCTTAGGCCACTTTCAATGTTATTTACAAATATAATGACAGTAATGGCCCTAGTACTGACCCCTGGGGGACTCCACTAAGAACATTTTGCCATGATGACTTTGTACCATTTAGCATCACTCTTTGCCATCTATCTGAAAGCCACAACTCTATCCATTTTAAGATGCTACCTGCAACACCATGGGACTGAAGCTGTATCGTTAACCGTTTATGGGGTACATTGTCAAAGGCCTTACTAAAGTCAAGATATGCTACATCAACCTGATTTCCCTGATCAAATTGTTCTGTGGCAAAGTTAAAAAAGTCCAAGAGGTTTGTGAGACACTATCGTCCTTTTCTAAGCCCATGTCGAGTATCTTGAATCAATCTGCTACCTTCCAGATAACTAACTATTCTATCCTTGATAATTGATTCGAGTACCTTGCAGACTAGGGATGTGAGACTTATTGGCCTATAGTTTTCAACTTTCCCTCTTTCTCCTTTCTTGAAAATAGGAACTACATTTGCCCTTTTCCAATCAGTTGGAATTTCATTTCGTGAAACTGATCTACAAAATATTATACTAAGTGGAAATGCCAGTTCCTTTTCAGTTTCCCACAACACCCTAGCATAAATTTCATCAGGTCCTGCTGCCTTATTTGGCTTTATTTTCCTGATATGATTGTAAACAACATCACTATCAATGAAATCAACATCATTTGTCAGATCCCATGTCACTGAACTATGGTGTATGGTCAGCAGATTGGTCATATCTTCCAATGTAAACACTGATTTGAACTGCTTGCTCAGCTCCTCAACCATCTCACTATCCTAACCAAATGTAGTCCCGTTTACTTTCAGTGGACCAATTGTGCTAGAAACTTTACTCAGCTTGTAGAAACTAAAGAACCTTTTACTGTCCCCATTACAGTTTCTAGCTAAATCCAGTTCTTTTGCTCACTTTGCTGCTCTGGTTTTTTGCTTCAGTGTCTCTAGCTTTTCGATACGCCTTTAGATTAACAACATTTGAGGCTTCTTTAAAAACTCTCAATGCAGTTTTCTTAGCCTTAATTGCTTTTATCAAGTCTGGTGTAAGCCATGCTGGCTTTCCTACCCTTCTTTTGCGTCTTTGCTTTTGGGGGACATGTCTAATCTGAGTTTCCTTCAAGTAAGATTTGAACTTTTCCCACATTTCACAGGCATTTAAATTGGAGAATTCTTCTTCCCATCTGATGGCACTTAAAGCCGCTCTCATGCCGTCAGTCTGCTCTGTTGAAATTTGGAACCTTTACCAAATTATCTTTGATAATTTCCCCTACATGTGCCTTGAATCTAACTATGTTATGGTCACTTTTTCCCAGAGTTTCGCCTACAGTCAAGTCTTGAACCAAGTCACTTAAATCAGAGAATACAAGGTCCAAGAATGAACCATGCCTGGTAGGTTCCGATACAAACTGGTGTAAGAACAGGTAAGAACACCTAAGAACATCATGCAACAAAGAGCTCTACTGTTGCTAGGGATAAGTTGCCCATCTAACAATCAAACAATTGTGGGTTTGAGTCTCACCTGTTGCTACTCTTCCCACAACCAATCTGTGTGAGTGGTTGGCAATGCTATGTCTCTACTGTAGACATATCGTAAAACCCATAACCAACCAGCTTTACTGTTGCTTCTGTATGGCTGAACCAGTAGTTGTAGTGCTTACTGAACACAAAAATGAATAAGTTATCCATATTCAAACAGTTCCTTTTAACAAAAGTCCTCTAACCACTTGCAAAGAATGACTTTAAAACTGATAAATATTTTGTAGTGTTGTTCCATATTTTGAACACAAAAATGTGCAGGATTTTCATTTTACCTGTTGTGGTACAAGTTATCAGTAGCCACTAAAACGCTGGTGTAATTGCAAAATAAAATATCAGAGGTCGTTTCCTTCTGGTTTTATTAGGCTTACTGCTCTCAGATGCCAAAAAATGGAGCCTGCAGACTTCACTAGTTCATACGAAAAGAATAAATTGAACTATGCGATCATAACCTCGTATTTCGGTAGAAAAAGGTTCATCCTTTATGAATATCACCATCTTTTTGTTATTTACGTGCTGAACGTGACGTAGACGTCCAAAAGTATGTGTTCGGGAAATGAAACGTATTCAGATACCCCACTTCCCCACACCCAAGATGCCCAAATGGCCTACCTACCCTTCGATGTGTTTGAATACAGGTACTCACAATCTGAAAATTCTGATGTCGATGTGTAGCTTAATCTTACGCGTACTTTTGCCCTATCTTATCCTAATCCGTATCCTTCTACTTCACGCTTAGAAGCGAACAGCGACCAGCAGCAGTATATCATTATTCGGTCACGACGCACGACAGACAGCTGATATTGTTTTGGTTTTCAAATAGGCGAGCGAATATCAGCCGTTATCAAGCTTCCATATGCCAAGGGAAACGTTTTCCTTCACCACTTAACACGAAAGCTTGGATTGTATTTATACATATTCATATTCATATTCATATATATTTCGGGATTCATAAGAGGCAAGAGGATGTTTAACCCGATCGCATCAAGCTCGAACTGGAAATACACAAGGTGACTCAAAAAGCATAATACACAACACATCTCAGGATGGATAATCAAATCGCTGTTGGAACCAGAATGCGCCTATTCTGGTCTTGAACTGGTTCAGAGTATTAGAACGGACTACTTGTTCTGGGCGAGAATTCCAGTCGCTGATTGCTCGAACACTCAGATGGTTACGTCTCACTCTTGAAAATGCAGCAGGCTTCGCCACCTTCAAGAAGTGGCCTCTGGTGGACAGGTGTGGTGACAACTGAACCATGTCTTCTTGGCGTAGACCGATAAGACCATGGAACAGTTTGTACATGAGGATCATGTCGCCACGACGCCTCCTGTATTGCAGTGAATGTAGTTGCAACATTTGTAGGCGATCTTTATAAGGAAGGTGTCTGACTTCCGGCACTAACTTGGTTGCTCGACGCTGTACTCTCTCAACCATTTTCTGGTCCGCCTTATTAAAAGGACCCCAGACCGCATTACCATATTCTAGGTGTGGTCTGACCAGAGATTTGTATATTGTAGTGAGATGTATATTGTAGAGATTGTACAGATTTGTATATTGCATTGTGAGATTTGTATACTTCCTTTCATCATGTATATTTTTAAGCGTAATGGTTGGTTGGGGGAGTTGTTCATATATTTTGATCGAAAGCATTGCAAAATGATGCTGGGTTCATGATGAGCGAATATAAATGGGGAAGCACCTTGTGACAAACTGGAATTGTGATTTTGAGGTATAACTTCTATCATCGTTTTTCCAACTTTGTGCGGTTTTCGGAATAGGCACTCCATGGAATTAAGATCCCGGATACCAGATAAATACTTGCGAAGTGACGCTGGGATGTTTGTAGTTGACATCACATGCGCACTGTGTGTACATCCCATATACCAATCAGGGGCGGATCCAGAATTTGTCATGCGAGGGGAATTTGTCTGGGGGGATCATTTCTCATAATTTGTAGAAAATGTATTCTACAACCGAAAATACCTGAGGGTGCGCCTTCGACCGAAAGTCCGTTTATTGGTGGGGGATCATGCACTTGAGCGCACTGAAGGGGTGCTTCTAGTTGAAAAATATGAGAGTGAGCACTCGAGCATCCCCGGAGGGGTGTGGATCCAATATTCCATGGGGCGTATGACCCTGAATCCTCCTCCGGCACAACCATCCTGCAGGGCACGGGTTGACGGTCAGGACTTCCTTTTTAATTGCTATTTCTATCAGTCTTGGCCCCTTTCCAAAGGCGTAGTCAACTGGACGGGCGCAAATCCAAGATTTCACATTCAAGGAGGGCATGTCTGGAGGCATTGGACAAGACTTCATGGGCGCCCCCAGTTGAAAATGGAGAGAGGAGCGCACTCGAGTGTCTTGAAAGGAAGATTTCGGCTGAAAATACAAGGGGTGCGCTCAATAATTGCAATAGGCACATTTTCGTCTCGAGGGCCACTTTTAGCTAACAAATTTCAATTGGGGGGGAGCACTCGAGTCTCCCCGGATGGTCACTTTTCTCGGTGAGATGGGCGCCACCTTGTTATGAGCGGGCACCAACCTCCTTGCATCCGTCTCTTCAATGGGATGAACAGCAAGGACGCGTCGGGTCAGAGTACAGACTCAATTGGAATAGATGAGGTGGTTCTTGCCCCCACTGCCTTTGTAGATTGATGCTAACATCAGTGAAGTGTCTAAAGATCATCATAGAGGAACACGAAAAGACTCTGGTGTGGCAAGATGAATTTTCTGTGCCCAAAGCGTCCAATATTTCCCCAGCAGACAATTCGGCATGTCCTGGAAAGCAGGGTAACTGTATATTTTCAGAACATTCAGTGACGGCTCAGTGACATTATAAGATAACACGTAGCTTCAACACGTCACATTGCCACGTGAAAGCTTGCGCCATCACAACATCTCAACAAACAAACAAACAAACAAAAACACGAGGGTTCATCGTTATTGCTTGCCCTACCACCATTGCCCTAACAATGCAGGTGCACAACTTTTTTAAAACACCATCCGTGCCAAGATTACTTTACAATGTAAGTGAATACATCTGAATTTCAGATGCACTGATTACACACATCACATGGTTACATGAATTACACATGAAAATGTGTAATCACCACTTAGGATGCCTCATCACCGAGATGATGATTTCGTAAATATTGGTCGACGGTTTGGTATATATAACAGGTGCGTAAAATCCTGTGCGCAAATTATCTCGGTGTGTTTATTCTGATTCCGAAGAGGTGTCACGCCCGAATTGTATTGCACCGATTTCGGATCCTAATTTTACTTAAGATGATCATAAAATTATGATTTTGTAATTATCTTATCTCAATCTCTTTATATATGCATATATTTATATATATACTTATATATATATATAGATATATATATATATATATATATATATATAATATATATATATATATATATATATATATATATATATATATATATATATATACAACCTCCTCCCTCCATCTCTCTATCTCTCCATCCCTCCATCTCTATATCTCTTTATCTCTCTATCTCTCTCTCTCTCTCTCTCTCTCTCTCTCTCTCTCTCTCTCTCTCTCTCTCTCTCTCTCTCTCTCTCTCTCTCTCTCTCTCTCTCTACTATCTATATACATATATATATATATATATATATGTGTGTGTGTGTGTGTGTGTCTTGATCTCCGTTAGGCGTCAGATTCAATGTTAATGCGGACATCGGGGGGCTCTCCAGTAAAGAAAGAAAACAGGTAGGTTCCTGATATCATTCAAGAACCTGAAACATGCACCCGCGACAAGTGCGCCCGGATGCTCACTAGTGTGTGCGCGAAGAATAAAGTTACAATTTATGAGACTGTCTGCATAAAATCTGATGCGAAGTACATTTATGAAAGCTAGCTTGCTTTCAGATGTTAATTTCATTGCCACTTACAGTGTTATATTGCGCATATTGTTACTTTGTGCATCGACTTTTGGAACTATTTTCCTCTCACACGGCCGGCCGCCGGCGGGGAAATGAATTCCCTAAGGTAGAGCATCTCATATACAATTTGAAGCAATATAATGTGATAACTCAAGACTCAATTCCTGGACTCGAGTGCAAATAATATGGTGGGGTGCGGACCAATCTCTGAATGTTAAAACGCGCCCAAAGGGCCTCTGAAAATTGCACGCACTGCAGGAGGGCTGATTCCACCCCCTAAGATCCCGGCTCCAATTAAAGCTCGAGCAACGCAATTCGCAGGGTGGATGGGCACGATAGTTAAAATTATTTATTATTAATTAAAATAATTATATTAATTAAAAATAATTACATTAATTACAAATACAAATTATTAATAACTCTATTGTGTACAAATTTCGTGACCTTTGGTCAATAATTTCAATGTCAAATGAGGTCAAAATAGCAAAAAATTCCTGGTTTAGCGTGGCTTCGCTTGCCATTGTTATGGATTGCTGTGATTGTGCTTAAATGCTCCAAAATTGGGATTAATGATGTTTTAGACATTACTAATGATGCAAAGCATATACCAGATCCGTTATTTGACCTCAGGTCACCGATATGGGAGCACTTTATCAGGTCATTACCTGCTCCAGTTACCGGAACGGGGCTGCCCACCTGACAGCTCCGTTGGGCGGCTCGGCAAAATCGGCTTCGCAAAGAAGGGAGTGAAATACATGAATAAAGCATAGAAACTCTTAGGCGCACAATGACAAAGAGTAGATTTCCGGATGTGTAAGGAGTAATATCCAGAGTGATATCAATCACATGACAGTCATTTCCATTTGCGACAACATTGCAGTTGACCAAGTTTGATTCCATTAGCCTGTCATGATGACCTCGGTGACCTAACATGACTTTCAAATTATATAGCATAAGAATATGCACCAAACAAGTCGCTAGTGTTGTGAAGAACACTTCCCTTTTGCCAATTTACGGGAAGCGCATCAGCGCCGATTTTTGTGGTCTGGCGATGTTATTTTTTAAAAACTTGAACGGCCCATAACTGAAAAACTTGTCAGCCGATTTTCATTTTTCTTACTTTAAAGAACGTGCCGTTCACTTTTAAGCAGGTACACAAACAATAGCGTATATGGGCCAGCAAAATCTGAAGTTATCTACGAAAAACAGGAGGGGTAGGTGGATTTCGCCCCTCCCACCCTTCAGGGCGCGTGTTAACGGATGCAGATATTTTAATGAAACTTTCAGCGTTTCCTTATCTTTACGGATGCAACAATGCGTACGAGTTGAATTTTTTTTTTCGTGTTTGACTACCTATAAATTTTGCGTATTTGCCAAATTGCAGCTCAAATACAGGATTCTGGCTAAAGGAAGCGTTTTTTATTAGGGAAAGTTGACTTCCAACAATGTTTCTCGGTCTGCTCTAACCATTGGAAAAGGAAAATTAAAGAAAACTTGAAAACTCAAAATTGTGAAAGTTTAAAAAGAAAATTATTTTCGGGTGACCAAAAATATAGCCCTGGTCGTTTTCGCTGTCCTTTTCTCATTCAAAAAAGTTTTTTTTCTCTCATATATCCCCAAAATGAACCCCCCAGAGTAAAAAAAGCATAATGTAAGTCGTGAAAAGTCGTGAAAATCTAGCCCCCTGGTGACGTCACTTTTGTGGTAAAGTGTTTTCTAGGGTAGACACGGACCCTACTCGTCGAGGGCTTTCCGATGACACCTCTTTCGTTTTCGTGCGATGCTTAGTTTGGATTTTAGAGTGTGTCTTCAACCGCCCCCCCCCCCCGAGACGGGGTGGGAGAATTTGACAGGAAAGACGGCGCGGGTGTACCCCAACGCGAAGGTTACAGGCAGATTTTCAAATTTGAACAATAGGCAATGTGCTTGGCATGAGTTCAACCACGACTGCAGTTGGGGCCGACAGGCTTTCTCGATACTGTTTAACCCGCGCCATCTTTTCCCACATCATCAATTTTGCATGTTGTGTCAAATTTTTAAAGTCGGGTCATTTAGAGTCAACGAATTAGTCTAGGTCAAGTGAAGACACCTCCAAAAAAACATTCAACCAATCGTCACGCTTTAACGGATACAGATATCTTAATGAAACTTTCAGCGTTTGCTTATCTTTAGGGATGCACTAAAACTTAGAATATTTTTTTTTGATTTTTTTCACGTTTTTGGTTACTTATTAGTTTTGCATATTTGCCTATTGGAGTTCAAATCGAAGATTCTGGATGAAGCAAGCATTTTTTTATTGGAATAAGCTGACTTCGAACAATGTTTTTCGGTGAGCTCTACCCATTAGAACAGGAAAATTAAGGAAAACGTGAAGACTCAAAATTGTGAGATAAAAAAATTGTTTTTTGGGTAGCAAAAACAATGTTATGATCCTGGTCGATTTCGGTGACCTTTTCTGATTTAAAATAATTGTATTTCTTCAAAAATCCCTCAAAATAAACTCCCCAGGGGCAAAAACATGATGAAAGCAATGAAAATGTCGCTTTTAGATATTTTTTTTTCCAGATGGTGTCGGTCCCTACTCGTCGAGTGCTTTTCGATGATGCCTCTGTCGTCATCGTGCGACTCTTAGTTTGGATATTAGAGGGGGTTTCTATCAACCCCCGAGACGGGGTGTGAGGATCTGACCGGAGAGACAGGAGAGGGTTAAGAACATTACGCTTATGAGCGTTCAGCGTTCAGCTTATGAGCGTCTTCAGTTGGGGCAGAGTTTTTCAAATCCGTTTACTTTGATAACATGATTTCAGTTTTTGTTATAAAATTCGTGTAAATTGAGGTACGATCGCATATGCCGTACATCTACACTTCCTAATGCATAGGTATCAATCCGGGAGGCTGACCTTGCCACCAATATCAGTTGGAATTCTGAACTTGCGGTGCACTTGAACGCGATTCCCTGAATTTTATCATGTCCAAATTAAGTGCCGTCGGCCTGCGCACCCGAGGCGAAGCGTGCAGTCCCGCGGGACACGGTTCGTTGATCATGCGGACAACATCGGCCCGCCCAATCGACACCGACGCGGTCGCAAAAGGCACCGGCCATCGTGCCGTTTCAGCTGAATTTCGACCATTGCTATTTCAATGAGATGCACAGTTCCGTTCGTCCATTGATATTCGGATCGGGGCGCTATCGGCGTGTCTTTGCCGCACGTTTGTCGTGTACGCGCCGGGTAAGAGTCGCTGGCTGTCGAGAGCAGCTGGCGATCGGCGACCGACAAGGCCGACCTCCGAGGCGACGTCATTTTTCAACCGTTAGCAACGACGCATGCGTTCAGCCCGACTGACAGTAAAGACGTCGCGATGGACGGAGTGGGGGGGGGGGGACATCGTGTCAATGAGCGCGCCGAGATAGGAGTGCACGTCGCCGTCGAGAGGCCCAGCGGCGGCTGGCGGTTGCTAGCGTGCGCGCAGCCAGCGTGCTATGGCGAAGTGTGTCAGCTGGCGGTTGGTCTTGACCCCGACACCGCAGCTGTCAGTGCCTGTCTCCGTCACCACGGGAAGTACATGCACGACGCCGCCAGCTACATGTGTCAGCTGGCGGTTCGTCTGTATCCGACACCTCAGCTGTCAGTTCTCGTCTCAGCCACCACGGGAGGTACAGCTACATGTGTCAGCTGACGGTTCGTCTGAACTCCGATCCCGCAGCTGCCAGTGCTTGTCTCAGTCACCACGGAAAGCACATGCACGACACCGCCGCCATAAAGTTGAAGGAGATATTTCGCCCTCAACATTACATAAAGCGACATTACGTCTACAGGCGTTGCATGCAAAATGAAACTAATGGTTCAGATGTCTTATCAATTGTGCTATGAATAGCATTTAACGCACTCTCCGGCTATTAATACTCGCACGTCCGGAGGTCCGAGCCAACTTCGCATGTCCGAGGGGGCAGATGTCTGCCCCGTTAGATCTCTAGAACTATGCTAGCTAGCGACAAACGGAAAAAGGCGTTAGATAGCTGGTGACGTGCTCTATCGAAAGTGGTTCGGTCACTTTTTCGCTCAGGTCAACATTCAGGTAACTGAGTCATCATAGGTCAAATTCGACCAGATCAGGTGGGACTCAGATATCGACACATATCTCGGGACCTGGTTGGTTATTGGCTTTACGACACATCGACCGTTGAGTCATGCAGCGTCGCCAATTTCTCACGCCGATTGGTCGCGGGCGAAGAGCAACGACAGGTGAGGCTCTAACCCACAACCTTTCGATTGCGAGGAAAGCAACTTACCCCTAGACTACTCATCCCCTATCTCAGGACCTGTAACAGATAGAATCAAACGGCGAACGCTATTCGACAGTCCTTGAAATGCGCTACTGACAATAGGCGGTGTAATTTAAGGTCAGGTCAACCGAAACTCAGGTCAAGGTCATGAAGTCATGACCTCAGATCAAGGTCATGAAGTTATGACCTCAGATCAAGGTCATGAAGTCGCCTAGGGAGGTCATGCAATGCATCAATCCACACGTCTTGGCGATGCAAGCACAATGACGTTAATTTCAGCCTTCTAGCTCAATGTAGTGCGATATAATGCGCACAAATGTGTAGTGATCTTAGGTGACCTCAGATACCTTGGTGAGGTCACTGAGCAAAAATATCAGCGGTAACATTGAGCATAGCTTCCATCTACATGCCACAACCATTGTGAGATCATTCCGAGCGCAAATATGTAACCAGGAAACATTTGTATATTTTACCATAGCCCTATAATGGGGAAGCCATGGCCACGACCTGACCTAAGGTCAATGCTACGAAAAAAACGATATACATATTATGGACCCTGATGAGATCATGACATGTTATAAGTTTGAAATTATTCGCCCGATTACTTTGGAAGTTATGGCACCTAGAACGCCGAGTATAGTTGGGTCACTTCGCCTGACCTGATGACCTGACCTGAGATGACCCAGGATAAAAAATGTATGAGAATATGCGGAAAACATTAATGAACAGCTATGGAGGTTTGGCCTTCCTATCCCGATTAGTTTGGCGGCAAATGAGGAAAAACCGGAGGGGGCAGATATCTGCCCACGGACGTGCGCGTTCGTCCGCTATCCGCGAAAAACCTGATGGGGGGGGGGGCGGTTGAAGACCCCCCCGAGACGGGACTGGTTAAAGCACGTGCTCTCAACTGAATCACTCCATGGCTAAATCTTAGTGAATGCACCGGAAATTATATGTCAGTGCCTTCATGGCTTAACGCACCGAAAAATTGAAACTTGGGATGTTAGTCCGACTACAGCAAAGCATATCGCCAGACACAGATTGACTGAGGATAACTGAGGAAAACACTGCAAGGCAGAATAGAGCACACATTTAACACGGATGAAATTGCGCCGGTAGTTGAGACTTGTGTTACATATATTACTGTCTGGCTCCTGGCTATTGCCAGCAAACCACCGCATGTTCGCCTGCCTGGGGCGAGCAGGGCTGAGTGAGGATGGCAATGCGCGACCAACGTGACACGTTAACTGCAAGCTAAGCAATGTTTGTCCCACAGGCGCTCGGATAAATATGTTATACATGGATAGTGTGCATAGAGTGGGAAAGCGGTGTAGTCACTCTTCTAGAAGTTCAGGAACATCTTTCCCGAAATTGTGCAAGGAATGATCTGGGACAAATCCTGTTTGCGTGGAAGTTGCCGTCGCTTTTGCAGAAAACTAGATTAAATTAAAAGACACTGCGTTTCGTATTGCATGGGTGGAGAAGTTGAAAATCATGGCGGGGCATAATGTATGAAGATAATAGGTGTTGCTAATTTGATTGGTGGGCCCATCCCATAGAGACAATGCTCAGACACCAAGACGTCGGTGAGACCAAGGCAAAAATGATGGGGCTCATGAGCCCCATCGTCTTTGCCTTTGCTTTTGCCTTTGCCTTTGTCTTGGGTCGGGCTTGCAGGCGCGATCAAATGCTGAAGGAGCTTCACCCTGATCTTATTGGATATTATACTATATTGTAGCACATTTTATGGATTTTGCGGACAATATTTCCTCATCTCCACTCCTGCCCCGAAAAAGGGAATTTACCGCCTATGTCCCTAATGTTCACGACGAAATTTTCAGTCATTAATTGAAGGTTGTTGTCATCGGTTGCTCCTGACGTTGCTGATCGAAATGCTACGTCATGAAATTTTAACTTTTTGTTTCTAATGCTCCTGATCTCCACTTCTTGAATATATTATTTTAGCATTGTCTGTCAGATTAAGTTTGTAATCCTTGCATTGATTCTAACATCATAATCTGGCTGAACACGTACCACAATGCAATTTCTGCAACAAGTGACTGCATGATTCAACGAGAACCATCTAATGTTGGTGAAATACTTATATGTTCTCAGAGATATTACGATTGGAACACCGCAAAGGAATGCGGGGAAACGTCACTCAGCTTGGAATGCGACCATCTCACATCAACAATGCATGCATTTTGGGTTAGTATGCTATCACACTCCATGGTTGATAACTGTTCAGAATGGGCACACAAGAGTACTTATTTTCGGATTTCAATAATAAATTAATGGTTGCCAGCAAGAATGGTTCGCATGATTTTCAACGATTAAGACGATCGTAGAGTAATCCTTCACGTCAATGGTCTTGTAGCTACTCAATTAAAAGCTGAATCATACCTCAGGACCTATGGCCAATGGTTGAGCTATAAAAGACTCGCTGTAGCCGAAGCATCATCTGCAAATATTATACATGCACATATACTGAGGTAATACAAAACAGGATTTGGGTAATGGTTCCTGAGGTTGTGTAGGAATGTATGATGCATTAATAATACAGCATTGCAATTGTCTCAATGTTCAAAACAGCAATAGTGGAATGTCAGAAATGTGCATCAGGTTCTGAGGATTCCCGGGTGTTGCCAAATCTTCTGGCGGGTCACATGTCCCTCAAATACGCCCATGCTGACAGGACGGCGGTTGCATAATATCGGCACGAAGCAGACACAAACAGGGGTTGAACAACCTCGGCAGGAACCAGACCGAAAAGAACTAAAAGAATGTGCTTGCATTAGCGGCACCCGCTGCGCCCCCTTCTTTCGACTGCTGAGCACGCCTCTGGCCGCAACACTGTCGCCTGGATTCGAACCATGGCTCGGGGGAGGACAGTGAATTGGTGTCAGGCAGGATGGTGACCTGGCGCCCGGGCAGGACGCTGACCTGACGCCCAGGTAGGACGCTGACGTGGCGCCCAGCCAGAACGCTGACTTGGCGCGCAGGCAGGACGCTGACCTGGCACCCAGTCAGGACGGTGACCTGGCACCCAGGCAGGACAGTGACCTGGCGCCAAGGCAGGACGCTGATCTGGCGGCCAGATGCGGCGTCACGTCTCAAGTGCCAGGACAGTGCCGGTGGCGGTGAGCGCACTGTCGGTGGCGAATTAGCGGGGCTGCCACTGCACGGTGGAGGGCCGGTCTACGTGACTGCTGGCGGCGCGCGCCACGATCGTCCGCACGATAGCGGCGGTATGGAGATGCGACCGCACCCGCGGACGTGCCGCGCGCTGGGAGCGGGCGGCGTGACGTCCGTGGCGGCCGTGACGCACAGGTGACACGTGGCCACCCCGCGGACCGCTGCAGGTCAGACCACAGACTTCACGTGGCGACCCCACCACCAGCTGCAGGTCAGACCACAGGCTACATGTGACCACCTCACCGCCAGCTGCAGGTCAGGTCGCAGGCCACGCGTGCCGACCTTGCCGCCAGCTTCAGGTCATGGCACAGGCCACACGTGCCGACCTAACCATCAGCTGCAGGTCAGGTCACCGGTGTGTAAGTCAGGACGCCCGGCACGCTACCGGCGGATACCAAGCGCAATATCTCGTGGAGCCAAAGGTCAAGCCAGAGCGGTGTGTCAACTTCGACAAGCAGCTGACAGACTTGAGGCAGGTAGGGTACCATAGAGTCGTCGTTCGTCAATCCACATAGGACTGGGACGTGACGCCTCTCGCTTAATTTGACGGTTCCCGATCGACTTCGTTTAAAAAAAATAAATATTAACGATCCCATTGCATCGAAACACATCGTCTGGCTGCTTGTCACCTTGCTCTACCGCATACGCTTTTATTTTAGTCTGCAGTAACTGCCCTTCCATATTCCACATCCCATCATCTCAGCATTCTGCAAATTATTTTCCATGACAAGTATAGGTTCGCTCTTGTTTTCGTGGACTCCACGTGCTTAATTCGCGTTCGCGTGTTAAATAGTAATTTTATTGCTTTGTTATTGATTTTTAAATTGATTTCCATTTAGCAGCACCTTTTCGACTGCACATATTTTGGTCCACGTAAAGCATCTTCATAGCTTGACGAAGACAACATTTGTGTCACCCGCACGCGGGTAACCCGCACACGCGGGTAACCCGCACACGCGTGTGCTACCACCCGTAGCCAAACTCCTGTTCAATCCAGCCTTTTTTTCAGCTGGCCCATGTACGAATAAGGTCGTCGCATGTGCCACCAATATTGCATATCGCTTCACACTGCTTGGTAGGCACATTCATTACGAGGTCATTCACCGAGAAATACGCCCGCTCACAAGGAAATGCAATTTACTTTTTCTTCAAATTACCGCCCACTCCACGCTATTCCGCAAACGCCAGTCAGCTGTACACGAAGCGGCACTGGCAGAAAGTGGAGGGCGACAGAAGCAATATACTTGATCTTCTGACAAAAGTAGCTTTAGTTTGACGGAAAGTTGTGCCGACCTCCCCTATATCATGCAACCCAGGCATCCCGTACCATTGGATACTTGTAGAGATATTTTTAGAAAGAACAACATTGCCTTCATGTTGCAAAATAGAGTAAAATATGATGAGCGTTAAGCTCATTTATTGATTGCGGGACTGGTAAGGAAATATTATGGCACATTTGTAATGCTCAGCAGTCCTTGTTGCTCAGCTTTTGCACTAAATATCCCAAATGCAGTTACACGTGAATGGTGACGACCATACGTGACCTCTTCTATGGAGTAAGTATAAATATTAATAATTGAACAAATATGTATCAAGATATCTTCAGTAAGTGTTCCCGTCAAAGCGAAGCCGCATATTCGTTAATGTTTTCTAGCTATAATGGCCAGTAAACAGATGTTCAATAACATGTGCATTGGTGTAATAATCACTTGTGTATTGGCCATTTTGATAGCACGACACTCACACATTTCATGAAGGAATGTTTGCGTGATGCCATTTCCTGTATTGAAATGCATACGGCTATTTCATGTGCGTATGCCGGCTAGCTAAGGTATCACTTTTTAAAACATACTTATTGTGGTTCCGGTTGAACATGTCCTCCCGACATCGGGTGCCACCATTCCCTTCCTCAACTTGAAACGTATGGTGGAGCTACTGACTTAATTCATCGGACTTCTGCACTGGTGACGTGCAAACCAAAAACGGAAGCCGATGCAATTCGTCAGCAGTTCGCACGTGACAACGGACCGCATCGTTTGGAGCACCCCGGCTCCGGAGATAGTCTTGTCTGTTCTCGTCGGCAGGATTGACGGCACAGTAGTCGGCTTTAGCGGGGCGTCACAGAGGGGGAGCGGCTCACTGTTGACGCTGGCACAGAATCTCGGAGAGAGCTGAGAATGATGGGGAAGAGTTTCGAGTGGAGCCGATTAGGGAGGTCAGTAGGGAAGCTCAGAGCTCAAGGGGAAAATTATGGGAACACCCGCAACTCGGAAACCATTCAAAGAGCACGAAAGAAAAGCGGGAGAGCGTGGAAACGGGACAAAACGAAAACGACAATCGGAAGACATGGGAATGTTTAGCAAGATGGAGAGAAACGAGAGGGAGAGAAGGAGAGAGACAGAGGGGGAGAGAAGAGGAAGGAGGAATTAGAAAATGACTTGCAAACATAGACACCGAAAAGAAGAAACACCCAGGGAGATACTTGTCGAGACTATTAGACGCCTACGACCGGAACGAGAGGCGGTGGCGCGCGTACGAGCTAGACGACGGAACAGCGCTGGATTGCAGACGGGGAGAGAGAGAGGCGAGGAGAGAGGCTCGGTTCCACGCCGTCTGGCGGCGCGCCCTCACCCATTAGCATGTGTCCAGTTGCAGGTGGCCAGTGGTCGGAAGTGCATCGGCCCGCGGCCAGGCTCAACCCGCCCGCGCTGACCTCACCGCCTGCCACCTGGCGGAGGCGGGCCGAACCAGGCGCACCGTTGTACTCCGCAGGATTGATTCCAGTGCACGGCTTCAGCTTCTGAACCGAAGATAAAGAGTCAGGAGTCAGGAGACGGTGGGGGAATGGAGGCATGCCCAGCTCGCAGAATACAAAATAAACGTGTTCAGCTACATATCGGAGAGGTGTGAAAGGCAGGCTCGTTCCTTCGCTGGAGGAAAAGTTGGAGATGAATGGTTCATCATATCTTCCCCGGATGCCTATGAGGAGAATCTCAAATAGTCCATGACATAAAGCCGAAACCCTATGAAATAAAGTATGCTCAGAAGGCTAGAAAAGAATACGGAGTGCATTAACTAAGTAAGCAATGCCATCGTATAAGCTGCTGATAAGTTATTTCTTCTCAGGAAACATCTAGGCTCATCGGACGGCAGAGAAACGACCATGATATCAAGTATGTTGTGTTTGCACCAGGGGAACCCCCTTCCATATGCATTCGCTTAGTCTACATGGTTACTGCAGGTGGGAGAATGAGAGGCAAGCATCAACATATATCCAATGAGATAAGATATGCATTCACTATGCAGATACTCTCATTACACTTTTTAATTTGCATTATCTGACATGTCATTTCCATACACGAAGCTGCCATTGCACATCGTATAGCTACATGATAGCATCGTTACTGTGTGTCCCATAACTGGAGCCGACTCCCGCTGCCAATATTTTTTGTGTCCCATAACTGGAGCCGACTCCCGCTGCCAACCGTTACTTTGTGTCCCATAACTGGAGCCGACTCCCGCTGCCAACATCGCTACTCTGTGTCCCATAACTGGAGCCGACTCCCACTGCCAACATCGTTACTTTGTGTCCCATAACTGGAGCCGACTCCCGCTGCCAACATCGCTACTCTGTGTCCCATAACTGGAGCCGACTCCCGCTGCCAACATCTTTACTGTGTGTCCCATAACTGGAGCCGACTCCCGCTGCCAACATCGTTACTGTGTGTCCCATAACTGGAGCCGACTCCCGCTGCCAACATCTTTACTGTGTGTCCCATAACTGGAGCCGACTCCCGCTGCCAACATCGTTACTTTGTGTCCCATAACTGGAGCCGACTCCCGCTGCCAACATGTACTGTGTGTCCCATAACTGGAGCCGACTCCCGCTGCCAACAATCTTTACTGTGTGTCCCATAACTGGAGCCGACTCCCACTTGCCCATAACACTTACTATGTCTGTGTGTCCCATAACTGGAGCCGACTCCCGCTGCCAACATGTGCTGTGTGTCCCATAACTGGAGCCGACTCCCGCTGCCAAAATATGTGCTGTGTGTCCCATAACTGGAGCCGACTCCCGCTGCCACATATCGTACTGTGTGTCCCATAACTGGAGCCGACTCCCGCTGCCAACATCTTTACTGAGTGTCCCATAACTGGAGCCGACTCCCGCTGCCAACATCGCTACTCTGTGTCCCATAACTGGAGCCGACTCCCGCTGCCACAATATGTACTGTGTGCCCCATAACTGGAGCCGACTCCCGCTGCCAACATCGCTACTCTGTGTCCCATAACTGGAGCCGACTCCCGCTGCCACAATATGTACTGTGTGTCCCATAACTGGAGCCGACTCCCGCTGCCACAATATGTGCTGTGTGTCCCATAACTGGAGCCGACTCCCGCTGCCACAATATGTGCTGTGTGTCCCATAACTGGAGCCGACTCCCGCTGCCACAATATGTGCTGTGTGTCCCATAACTGGAGCCGACTCCCGCTGCCACAATATGTGCTGTGTGTCCCATAACTGGAGCCGACTCCCGCTGCCACAATATGTGCTGTGTGTCCCATAACTGGAGCCGACTCCCGCTGCCACAATATGTGCTGTGTGTCCCATAACTGGAGCCGACTCCCGCTGCCACAATATGTGCTGTGTGTCCCATAACTGGAGCCGACTCCCGCTGCCACAATATGTGCTGTGTGTCCCATATCTGGAGCCGACTCCCGCTGCCACAATATGTGCTGTGTGTCCCATAACTGGAGCCGACTCCCGCTGCCACAATATGTGCTGTGTGTCCCATATCTGGAGCCGACTCCCGCTGCCAGCATCGTAACTGCATGTCCCATCGCCGGAGCCGACCACCAAACATCAGGAGCGTGCCACCCCTTAGCGGGCCTTCGGACGGAGCAGAGCTGCGCGCCGGGCCACCTGACGTTCAGTCGAGTTCGTCTCTCAATCCGCCCGGCCGACCCGGGCGGCGCCGTGACTGACCCGACCGGACGCCGTCCACACCGCACGACACGTCACAGACGGCGCCGACGTTAAGTAATCGTGTCCAGCCGGAGGCGTGCATCACACGGAGGTGTGCACCACACGGAGGTGTGCACCGGGCCGAGGTGCGGTCGGCGCCGGCTTCCGCTCGCCGGACAGAGGGTGTCGGCGGCGGGTTCCGGCAGACGTGCTGCACCCGCTCGTTACTCAGCGTGACACCGCGCCGCGCGGTACGGCACACAGACGCCGGCGGCGGCCGCCGGCAGGGTGGCAGTGCACGCCGGCCACACACGTGCACCGTGCGGCCGGTCCAGCTGTGCTGTATGGAGAGGACAGCGTATCGTAACCTGGTTATGAGCTGTGGAGGTTATGAGCTGTGGAGGTTATGAGCTGTGGAAGTTATGAGCTGTGGAGGTTGTGAGCTGTGGAGGTTATGATGTGTGGAGGTTATGGTACATCTCTGTGGCGAGGTGGTGGGCTGACTGTGACCTGCTCTGACCGCGGGAACGTGATAGATTGATGCGGCCAATTTATTATGCCATATTCGCCCATGAATTGTCGGAAGGCTTCCCACCTGCTGAAGCGATATCTTGAACAGCGTGGGTGCTTTCTAAAAAACAGGTGGTCTGTCAAATTGTCTATATTCAAATTGCTGTACAGCGAGACATAAATAAATGGCCTATATAGTGATGACAAATTATGACCCCACATGGGCTATACAGTAACAATCAGATCCGGATGGAAAACGAAGATTCAGGTATCGATATTTTCTGCAGTTCGTCTATATCACACACCAGCCAAATAGACGATGAATGGCGGTAGTGTAGCAACGTGGACGCCATGTGCAAATCAGTTCACAGCATTATTCGAGCATGATCCACCTTCACCTTGAATTCTCCACGATCACACGTATGTATTCATGTGAAGATCCGCAATACACAGGGGGCAAATTTAGGAAGTAGCAAGCATAGCCCGGAGGCGGCTGAACCGGCTGTCTTCTGTTCTGTATTACGTGCATGCTTTCACACGTAGCGCACTTCAGCGTACCTTGGAACGTGAACAATATTGATAGATATATCTCCGCATCCTATACTCTGTAGTATTGTCTGGCCAGATGCATACCCCACATCTGCCATGCTGCAGTAATTCGCAGCGAGATAATGATACCTTCATCTTCTACGCTGTAGCTTCGCCTGACGAAAGACATATCCTTACGTCATCTACGCTGTGGTACTGCCTAGCGAGGGAACTATCCTCGCATCCTCTGTGTTGTAGCATTGCCCAGCGAGATAATAAACCATGCGTCGTCAACACTGCAGCACTGCCTTCCGAGAGGCCTATCCACGCAACCGCTGTAGCACTGTTCAGGAAGACATGCATCTCACATTCCCTATGCCGTAGCATTTGACCAGCGAGATATATCCCACACCTTCTCTCGCTGGAGCGTTGCCAAGAATTATAATTACCCACTATCTGCCGCTGCTAAGTGAATATATTTTCCATTAGTGTCGACTAACAATCACATCGATGCAAAACAGTGTGCACAGACTTTATTGTCGAGCCGCCCGGTAACCAATGATGTCTGGCCCACTAACAATCCCAAACGTCCCGAACGACTTCTGAACGCGACTTTTATGAGCGCATGCATCGTGCACCATGACGGGTTTGGATGGGTGCTGGTCCAATTGAGTTGTACATACCAGAAGTGCACTGCGAATTTGTGATGTCATCACTCTCTTCACAGCCAATTCCATGAATTTCACTTGGGCCATTACGGGGTGGAAATGTTCTGCCCAACGGATACGTCACCGTCAGCGACTTCATTAAGTATCAACACGCCCGTGCTAACCGCCAAAGACGCTGCATGGGACGCATCCGGAATGTAAAATACCACCGCGCCACACGAATGCTCGCAGCCCTCCCCACCCCCCAGTGTATGTGCAGACGTGACTGGCCGGGCACCCGCGTCATAAATGACGGGCCAACCACCAATCAGCGCCAGCGGCTGCCGTCGCGAAATTGCGCCGCAATGACGCGACACGCCGCTGCGTGACACCTTCACGGTGCCCACCCGCGCTCACCAGTGGCGTCGCCACGAAATCCTTCCAGGGGGGGGGGGGCGAGATCGAAAGGGGGCCTCCTCTTCCCCGAAAAGGGGCCTCCATTGTGTTAGGGCCTCCTATTGTTTTTAGGCCCTTAGTATGGTTCGGGAATGGGAAACTGAGGGCTGGAGGGCCTCCTTTTCGTCCTGGAGGCCCTCCTTTACGTCCTGGGGGCCTCCTTTTTGTCCTGACGTACCTTCTTTTTGTCCTGGGGGCCTCTTTTTCGTCCTGAGGGCCTCCTTTTCGTTCTGGGGGTTTCGTTTTCGTCCTGGGGGCCTCCTTTTCGTCCTGGGGGCCTCCTCAAATTTCAGGGGGGCGCCCCCAGTCTCACGGCAGGGGGAAATTGCCCTCTCTGCCCCCCCCCCCCGGTGGCGACGCCCCTGGCGCTCACGCTCGTGACTTGCGCAGTTGCGGTCCGTCGGCGCTCAGCTACCAAGATAATAGTGTCGTCGGTTTAAGCTTTCTTCTGCAGTGTGTGACTTTCGAGTCGGCGCTCGTCTGGAATCTACTATGTCCGCGATGTCTAGTCGCAATGAAACTTTGGAGTCGGCGCTCGTCTAGAATATAATGTATGCACGATACTATGTGCATATCCAGTTGTAATCAAATGCGCTTCACTGATGTCATATTACGAGGTGCACATCTTCGGAAACGTGGTTGCAAAGAGCAACAGGGGTGTGCTTTGTGGAAACGATGTTGCAATGATCAGAGGTGTGCAAACACGGGACGCATGGATACTATGAATGATACAATTGAAATATGTGCTATGTGGGAACCAGCCCCTGTCTGGGTAGATGCTCTGACGCTTCTCTGACAGATGAGACATTTCACATCAGGAGACAACAAACTACGTACAACAAACAAGCCATAACACTGGAGCAGGCAACATTCTTTGTACGAACGTTTGATCGTCAGGGCGAGGGGGGACTGTGAGTTGAAACAAATTATTGCCTTTTTGCCTAAAAAGGCGCCCATTCCTCTGAAAACAGCGTTTTTGGCTCAACAAAATCCATTGAAATGAGGGAAAGGCACCCGAGAGTTCCTAAGGGGTCACATTCCCCGGTCGGATGGTCGCCACCTAATTCTATGAGGGGGAGGGGCATGCCTCCAGTGCCCCTCCGTATTCGTTCCGTTCGTAAGGTGCCAGTTTGACGCGCAACGCCTGTCCGCTGAATAAACCGGCTGCTGAAATCGCTTCCGAGAATCATTCCTCACGCGCACGGCGGCAATGCAACGAGACGCACGGCTCGGCGAAGGAGCGGGCGGCGGCTCATCACTGCCGACGTCACTGCTGACGTCACTGCTGACGCGGCACACCCGCGGCCGGTGGGCCCCCGGCGGCCGTAGCCTGGCCGACTATGAGCCACTCTCGGTGCGTGCGCCCACCGCCGCGACGCGACTGGCGCCGCCGCCGGCGGCCACTGCTCCTGCTGCCCCCATCCCGGCTGATGGATAGCGGCGTGGTGACGTGTTCGTGGCGGTGAACGGACCGGGTGCGGCGCCGCTATCCACCGCCGGACCACACACGCCAGCCGACCGCTCCCGGGGCACTCCACCGGACCACACACACACCAGCAGGCCGCTCCCGGGGCACTCCACAGGACCACACACACACCAGCAGGCCGCTCCCGAGGCACTCCACCGGACCACACACGCCAGCCGACCGCTCCCGGGGCACTCCACCGGACCACACACACACACCAGCAGGCCGCTCCCGGGGCACTCCACCGGACCACACACGCCAGCCGACCGCTCCCGGGGCACTCCACCGGACCACACACGCCAGCCGACCGCTCCCGTAGCACTCCACCGGACCACACACGCCAGCCGACCGCTCCCGGGGCACTCCACCGGACCACACACGCCAGCCGGCCGCTCCCGGGGCACTCCACCGGACCACACACACCAGCAGGCCGCTCCCGGGGCACTCCACCGGACCACACACGCCAGCCGACCGCTCCCGTAGCACTCCACCGGACCACACACGCCATCCGGCCGCTCCCGGGGCACTCCACCGGACCACACACGCCAGCCGACCGCTCCCGGGGCACTCCGGCCGCTCCTGTGGCGCTCCGGTCACTCCTGGGGCACTCCGGACGCTCCCGAGGCACTCCGGCTGCTCCTGTGGCCGCTCTCGTGGCACTCTGTCCTCTCCTGAGGCACTGTGGCCTCTCTTGAGGAACTGTGGCCGCCCCTGTGGCACTCCGGCCTCTCCTGTGGCACTGTGACCGCTCCTGTGGCACTGTGGCCGCTCCTGTGGCAGTGTGGCCACTCCTGTGGCACTGCGGCCGCTCCTGTTGCACTGTGGCCGCTCCTGTGACACTGTGACCGCTCCTGTGGCACTGGAGCCGCTCCTGTAGCACTGATCGACACTGAGTCATCTCAGCCATCATCACTATCCGGCTGGCACACACGACACGCGCATTTAGGGCGTCGGTAACTCGGTGGTCGAGCTGAGCGTATGGCATGCCAGAGGTACGGGGTTCAATTCCCCGCGATGTCCGCCCTTCCTGCCGGGGTGAGAGGCAGACGACGCCATATGGCCTCAGCTGCTGAGTGCGTCCTAAAACCACAATACAACCGACGCGTACATTTATTGTGAGAAAACAACTGGAAGCATACACGTTTTGGAGCATGTGGATGTTGTTCGGACTCGCAATGCCGAAAACACACTAAAGAAAGGCACACAACAATCTTCCAAGCAAGCAGCTAAACACAAAGGAATGCTAGCATGTGACAAGCAGGAATATCAAAATTATTCGAAGCTCACACGCCAACGTGCATGATCCGATGTAAACTTTCATTTATCACAACGAACCGTTGATGCTTCGGACGGATTCTCCGGATAGAAGGTACGAACAAGCACGGTGCAAATCTGCGCGCACAGCACATCGTGCGGCGGCGACACCCGCCGTGTTGGGCTGCTGCTGTGGGGACCCTGCGCTGTGACGCCGTCACGTCACGCCGCTCATAGCTGTCGTGTGGCGCACAGTCACGTCACGGCTGTGCCAGAACGGATCCCCCTCCTCGCCGGGCCACCAGTGGAGCTTTCCGAGCTCTTTCGGAACATTCCGGTGGTGTTTTTCTCATGGACTTGCGGCTGTGGGTGCTTTTCCGTGCACTCCACACTCACAGGTACTGGTGCTGAATTGATAAAGGGCAAGTGGTGCTCATGTACTCGTGTGTGGTGCTCAGACACCTTTATTGGTGTTTAAGCACCACTCGATAACACTAGATTTCCACTCAGGCCCGGGGTCGCGGTCGCCCATTCGGTGGGGCGTTCGACTCTTGATCGGGAGTGAGCTTTCGGGAGGAAAATTTAGCAACGGAGATCGCAACCGGGAAACTCAACGAGGCGTACGTGACTTCCACAAGACCCACCGCCGCTCCTTGGACCACGCCTGGCACCCCCTCCCCATTAAGAGTGTATTGTCTCCTACATCGTCTCAACTCAGTCCGATACTCGGCAGATACTGCTGCACAACAGCGGCTTTAGTAGCCTAGACAGTTGCATTGGTCGCTGCCTACATTCACACCATGTGAAAACGTCTCGAATTGTCTATTTCATGTTACAATAGCGTGACTAACTTGGCACTGAGCATGTGCATGCAACGACATACTGGAGGCTGATATCGGAAGCCACCTTTCCATCTTCGTACTTCACATGGTTCCGGTATATGCCACAATGGGTCATTCATGGTCTCTAAACTACGGCCGCCAGTACGCTGACGTAACAAATCGCTGATGCAATCTGTCTCTTAGGGTTAGTTTCATTGTTTCGGTCGGAGTGCTTCGCAACGCAAGCATGCCTGCAAGAGCTACTAGGATAATGTCATTCTTGACTTTGCCTTTCGGCGAGCCAGCAATACCTTTTAATGACATCCGCATTTTGAAATGAGTAGTAATAGCATGTTTATATATGTATATTTATTTATTTATTTATATACATATATTGATATATATATACATATATGTATATTTATATGCATGTATATATAAAAGTAACTATAGCAAGAGGACACCAAAATCCAGCAATCGTGGGTGGTGGCTAAATAAAAGACATGCATTCGGATATTAACATCATCTGTATGATTCTGTTGAATGAAAAGACGACTAAAAGAATGCAGCCTATAAAGCGACAACAAATGAATGATGAAGAGCATGAATGAATGGACATGAGAGAGTTGAATGTTGTCCTACCTGGCCACAGATCATGCTCGCGTACGACATTGTTAGCACGACCAGATAAGAGGAGTGTCAGCTGCGTAGTTGTTAGGTGGATGGCAGCGGTAGTGTTATTGTCGGGGAGTGTCTGTGTAAGTGATAGTGCTGTTGTGGGGAGTGTCTGTGTAAGTGGTGGTGCTGTTGTGGGGGTGTCTGTGTGAGTGGTGGTGCTGTTGTGGGGAGTGTCTGTGTGAGTGGTGGTGCTGTTGAGGGGAGTGTCTGTGTAAGTGGGGGTGCTGTTGTGGGGAGTGTCTGTGTGAGTGGTGGTGCTGTTGTGGGGAGTGTCTGTGTGAGTGGTGGTGCTGTTGTGGGGGTGTCTGTGTGAGTGGTGGTGCTGTTGTGGGGAGTGTCTGTGTGAGTGGTGGTGCTGTTGTGGGGAATGTCTGTGTGAATGGTGGTGCTGTTGTGGGGAATGTCTGTGTGAGCGGTGGTGCTGTTGTGGGAGTGTCTGTGTGAGTGGTGGTGCTGTTGTGGGGAGTGTCTGTGTGAGCGGTGGTGCTGTTGTGGGGAGTGTCTGTGTGAGTGGTGGTGCTGGTGTGGGGAGTGTCTGTGTGAGTGGTGGTGCTGTTGTGGGTGTGTCTGTGTGAGTGGTGGTGCTGTTGTGGGGAGTGTCTGTGTGAGTGGTAGTGCTGTTGTGGGTGTGTCTGTGTGAGTGGTGGTGCTGTTGTGGGGGAGTGTCTGTGTGAGCGGTGGTGCTGTTGTGGGGGAGTGTCTGTGTGAGCGGTGGTGCTGTTGTGGGAAGTGTCTGTGTAAGTGGTGGTGCTGTTGTGGGGAGTGTCTGTGTGAGTGGTGGTGCTGTTGTGGGGGAGTGTCTATGTGAGCGGTGGTATTGTTGTGGGGAATGTCTGTGTGAGCGGTGGTGCTGTTGTGGGGGTGTCTGTGTGAGTGGTGGTGCTGTTGTGGGGGAGTGTCTGTGTGAGCGGTGGTGCTGTTGTGGGGAGTGTCTGTGTGAGCGGTGGTGCTGTTGTGGGAAGTGTCTGTGTAAGTGGTGGTGCTGTTGTGGGGGAGTATCTGTGTGAGCGGTGGTGCTGTTGTGGGGGAGTGTCTGTGTGAGCGGTGGTGCTGTTGTGGGAAGTGTCTGTGTAAGTGGTGGTGCTGTTGTGGGGAGTGTCTGTGTGAGTGGTGGTGCTGTTGTGGGGGAGTGTCTATGTGAGCGGTGGTATTGTTGTGGGGAGTGTCTGTGTGAGTGGTGGTGCTGTTGTGTTGTTCTTGGGGAGTGTCTGTGTGAGTGGTGGTGCTGTTGTGTTGTTCTGGGGGAATGTCTGTGTGAGCGGTGGTGCTGTTGTGGGGGTGTCTGTGTGAGTGGTGGTGCTGTTGTGGGGAGTGTCTGTGTGAGCGGTGGTGCTGTTGTGGGGAGTGTCTGTGTGAGCGGTGGTGATGTTGTGGGGAGTGTCTGTGTGAGTGGTGGTGCTGGTGTGGGGAGTGTCTGTGTGAGTGGTGGTGCTGTTGTGGGGGAGTGTCTGTGTGAGCGGTGGTGCTGTTGTGGGGGAGTGTCTGTGTGAGCGGTGGTGCTGTTGTGGGGAGTGTCTGTGTGAACGGTGGTGCTGTTGTGGGGAGTGTCTGTGTAAGTGGTGGTGCTGTTGTGGGGAGTGAGTATATGTGTGTATGGTGGTACTGTTGTGGGGGAGTGTCTGTGTGAGTATTTCAGTTATTTTAGTATTTCAAGCATTGCAGCTGTTACAACAATCAGAACGTAAAGTAAAAGCGAAATGCATGCGGTAGCATAGGCTGCCACCGGGCGCCACCAAACACTGCGGTGGCAAAAAGGCTGCCATTGAGCCTTCTCGTGCTCTTGCCCGGGCCTAGCTTCCTGACTAGGCAGTTAATTAAAATATAGCGTACATTATTTCAATCAAAGGATCTCATAGATCACGTGATATTCGTGCTGTGACATCATCTGCCGCAGCATTGCCATTCAAGGTCTGCAGTATGTGTGGTCTATGATCCCGAGCTGGCGACATTTGACGTGACCTGAAAATTTAACCACTGGATGCAGGAAGTAGTGTCGGGTGCCGCTAAATTGCGATTATGCCGTCCGACATACCCATTTATATTCTGTATCTCTAGCTCAATTAAGGAGTACGGCGAAGGATCATACTTCCCCTTCCCTTCGACCGAGGACGTTTTGCACGAGCCTTCCACCGGCAAGAGTTCACTTCTTGTAAAGCCACTCGCGGCCCCGTTCCAGTAACTAACATAGCAAAACCTATTCGCTGCCCCGTGCCTAGCATGGAGTATGAGCATTGAGCATACTACCAATGCAGCGCCCTGGCTGGGGCGCAGGGCGTCGTCGGGCCTTGATCTCGACGACACGACGATGCGCGATGGACGACGCGCCTCGGCCATGAAGTTGATCCGATCGGTGCACTGCACGTCAGCTGCTGGGGAGTGGTCCGCTGCCGAGGCCACGCCCAGATTGTGCAATGAGCAGGGGCATGTCTGTCCCGAGGCGAAACCGGCCAGGTGGCAGGCCACTTAGCACGTCAGCTTCCTCACCCCTCACCCCCACCCAGCGGCCCCATCAAGTGCGGCCAACGGCTGCAATGCATGGACGGTGGCGCTGTATTCATTGGGCCTGCAGCAGTGCAGCCGAATTGTCACCATGGCCCGGACAATCTCAGATGTCCGGCATGAAATGAACGCTTGCCAACAGACGGGATGCACACCTCGGCCTCAGTCTCGGTCCGGGGAGCTGGCTGCCGATGCACACCCCGCCTTGAGTCGCCTCTCGCGAGCGACGCCGCTCGCCTGCGGTCTGTGCACACCTGCACCTGTGCCCACCTCTCCCAGCGGGCGCGAGAGTGCAGTGAGATCACTGGCGTGGTGGCCGCGCGCGCCCGCCGTCCAGCTGTGTACTGGGAACTGGCGGCCGGCACCTCCTCCGTCTTCGCCAGTCTGCCGGCCGCCGCACGTGCACCGCAACGGACGCGCGCTGAAACCCGTTTCGCTGCCGCTGCCGGTCCGGCAGACTGGTACCGGTACAGCGTGTCCGCCCGGTCCGGCAGACTGGTACCGGTACCGGTCCGGCAGACTGGTACCGGTACAGCGTGTCCGCCCGGTCCGGCAGACTGGTACCGGTACAGCGTGTCCGCCCGGTCCGGCAGACTGGTACCGGTACACGGACCGGTCCGGCAGACTGGTACCGGTACACGGACCGGTCCGGCAGACTGGTACCGGTACACGGTCCGGCAGACTGGTACCGGTACACGGACCGGTCCGGCAGACTGGTACCGGTACCGGTCCGGCAGACTGGTACCGGTACCGGTCCGGCAGACTGGTACCGGCACAGCGTGTCCGCCTTGTGCACATATCTCACTCGGAGAGTCGAGCCGGTGATGTCACAGCGCTCGTTGGCTAATTGGGATGCTGACCGTGCAAGTTTGAGCTCTGAAGTCAGCATTGCCCGCTGACGGTGCGTAAACCTTGTGCTGGCATTGCGCTTATCGGCTGCTTTAGTGAACTGGATAATAAGTAAGCCTGTTGGTCATTCACGCAGCATGATAGGCTCGGGTGCTTAGCACCGCGCCTTCTCTCTGCCTTCCCACCCATATCTCTCTCTCTCTGTCTCTCTGTCCCATTTTTTCTCTCCCCGTTTCTTTATCTTTCCCTCTCATTCTCGCTTCATCTTCCTTGTCCTCTTCCTCTTCCTGTGGCGCTCCCCTTTCTTCCCATCCCTCCCTTCTGATATATTTATCTGTGTCAATTACATTGTCACCGTGAATGCCGAAATTTCTGCGTACAAGTTGAAGAGAGGATGTAGACGGACAAGTACGCATGGACTCAGATGTCGCCAGATGCGACGAATATAACGCAGTAGTTCTAAGACGTCCCACATATTTCTGGAACTTTGGCGTGGCATCGTGAGCGATTGAAGCACAAATGTGCCGAGTCATCTGTCATGATATTTGGGGGATGTAATGCTGACATGTGTTACGGTCAGTCGCTCACAAGTAATGCCTCGGGAGAGAAGTGAAGGCTAGACGCGGGAAGACAACCGACTGTCGTCATTTGCGTCACGTATCCATAGACCATAGCCGTATAGCTCACTGTAGGTAAAAGTACTTTGTGCATATCACAACGCGACAATTTCCTGTGTTTGGTCGCCACTGCAGAGACACTTAGGCGAGATCCCCGCCAAATGTTTCGTACAATCACTAGTTTGCTCTTTGGGTGGCATATGCACTCCGATAACACGTGCAAGCTAGCGTAACATTAGCGGGTAGGTTTCTGAAATAATCTGACAATTATATTTCAGAAATTATCGTGAAATTATTATTGTATTGTATTAAATTATTATTGCAAATAGGAGAAAAGCGGCTGTGGTTAAACAAACATTTATTGTGATACAAGTAAAAGTCTCTGGACCAGTCCCTATGAGGCCGGAACAGATAATTGGTTAGCATGACAGTTTGTGATGTAGGGACAATTTCTGATTAAATTATAAACTTTTTTTCTTAATTTTCCAACCGACTTGTTAACATAAACGGGACGACCACCTATCGTATGCTCTACATTCGAGATCAATACTAGAGGACGTCATGCTGTTTAGATGATCGGAAATGAACAATTAGTGGTCGTATAATCAATCGTATAATTGTTACATAATCTAGCATTGCCCGGGGTAGGGGGCTAAATCTGCCACTTCCCATTGTTGAATACTCGCGATAGCATAACAACGCTTTGACGTATCTCCGCTTAGTTTTCAATAGCTGTCACGTGAATAATTATATCTCTTTTGCACACAAAAAAATACGAGGTCGTGCGGGATAGGTGGGGAGTGAGTAAGTGGCGTTACGTTTGGTGATGTTTGACAAGAACGCGTCGGGACACATACATTGACATAGTAGATAGAAGTAGATACGCCCCATCGCCGGCGATCACCAGGAGAACCTGCCGTCCACCGACGTGTACAGAACTGTAACAAGTGCAGTAAGTGATTCAATTGAATTATGCATCGACGGTGATATCTCCTGGCTTGACTGATTACAACTGAGGTTTTGCCAAGGACATTTGACATGGTACTGCCATTTTTGAGTCAGGGTGAACATCACATAAAGCGTTCGCAAAAATATTTCGCGGTTGTTTTCAAAACGGAAACGAAAAGCTCTAGACAAATATTGATATATTCGATACCTTTCGATTTTATATTTTTCCTCAATTTGTCTTTTTATAATGGGTAGAGCGGACCGAAAAAAAAAACTTTCTTTGAACTCAACTTGCTCTCGTAAAAATGCTTATTTTAGTCAGAACCTTCGACTTTAGCTCTAATGGGAAAATATGCAAACATAAAAAGTAAACAAAAACGGGGAAAATCCTCTGGTGCGTTTTGTTTCGTCCATAAAGATGAGCAAACGCTGGGAGTTGTATTGAAATGTATTTATCCCTTAAAGCGTGACGCTTGGTTGAACTTTTCTGGGGGTGACCCAACTTGACCTTGACTAACTCATTGAATGGGCGCTGTATAACTTCTGCAGTTGATGCCCCACAAAACCCAAATAACAACGACTAACTCATTGACCCTAGATGACCTGACAGCAAAATTTTTACAAAACATGTCAAATTGATGTGAGAAAATGCATGCCGTATTTTGGCGCGCTGTCGCGCGCCGTTATTTCATTATACGCTGAAACCTTAGGGGGCGGATAATCCCCCAATACTGCGTTCAAGACGGCTAAGACGATTAAGGTTGATTATGTTATGTTGAGCTGTTTTGTTGACTATGCTTAAGGACATTTTTTCCAATGCAAACCTTGACATCCTATTGCACTTGTTTCAACATCTCACACAACAAAACACTATTATTTGAACCCGCGCCGTCTCGGAGGGGGTTCTTCAATCGCCCCCCCCCCCCTCAGAGTTTTCGCGAATAGTGAAAGAATCGAGCGCTTTCTTATGACACCTCGTTTTCGTACAACGCTTAGTTTTGATACAAGAGGTCGTTCCTATCTCCCCCCCGAGACGGGATGTGAGGATCTGACCGGAGAGAACACTGGCCCATTATGATCATTATTTGTTAGTGCATATACGTATGCATACATAAACACATGTATATGCATATGTACATACACACACACACACACATATATATATATATATATATATTGGTATTTTACTATCCTGCATAACCTCTGGCATTGCACACAATATGCATGGTGTGTAACCACATAATTCATCTCATGGCATCTTCCCTTTAACTCAGATGGACCCTTGTGGCTCGTATTAATACATCAAAATCACTTAATGACTTTTGGGCTTGAAATGAAAAGAACACACACACTTGGTCAAACATGCAAGAAATACTGTCCCCTAACCTCGAAGTTTTCTATCCACTCTTCCGGCTACTAAGGAACAATATATTCCAACCACACCGTGTTCATTGGCCTGCTTGGTCCTCACTCGTCTATCGCCCCGGTGCGGTGGTAAACAAATTATATTTGCTCCACCAGAGATGTTCACATCCAGGTATGCACCACTGCACCTACATGCGCGTAGGTGATACACATCAAGAACAAAACAACACTTGGACCAATATTTATAGACCCCCGTACTTCAACGGCCATATTTCACACTTCTTGTCAACTCGAAACCAAAAACTAGCTGATGAATAGAGATCACCCACGAAATTGGGAACCTCCTACCACCCACACAAATGTGAACTATGGAAACAAAAACACAATTGTATCACCGTCGCCATTATTGCCTTCCATCATTTTTATACTATTTCTTACATACTATAATAATACCATAGAACTAGTACTTTTCTGGTAAGTACGAACCAGTATATCTCGGTCCCACCGGAGCCGAGATTGCGTCGTAAACAGCGTAATACACGCTGAACGAATGAAGGTGTGTGTGGTCTGTAAATGGGTAGAGGGAGACAATTTGGTGACACTAAGCACGGTATGTCGCTGCTTTGCTTTAACCCGCGCCGTCTCCCCGGTCAGATCCTCACACCTCGTCTCGGGGGGAGGGGTGGGTGGGGAGAGCAACCCCTTCTAAAATCCAAACTAAGCGTCGCACGAAAACTAAAGATATATCCAGGAAAGCGTTCGACAAGAAGGGTCCGGATCCACCCCAAAACAATTTCCCCAAAAGTGACCCCACCAGGGGGGCTAGATTTTCACGACTTTTCACTACTTACATTATGTTTTTGGCTCTGGGAAGTCCATTTTGAGGGATACATGAAAAACAAAATTGACTTGGAATGAGAAAAGGACAGCGAATTCGACCGGGGCCATAACATTTTGTATTGCTCCCAAAAAATAAAAATATTTTTTTTTAATTTCAAAACTTTGAGGTTTTAAGTTTGCTTTAATTGTCCTCTTCCATTGGGTAGGGTAGACCGAGAAACGTTGTTAGAAGTCAACTTGCGCTAACACAAAATGCCCAGTTTAGCCAGAATCTTCTATTTTAACACAAAATGCCCAGTTTAGCCAGAATCTTCTATTTTAACTGCAATTGGCAAATATACAAAATATATATGTAGGCAAAAACAAAAAAAAGGAGAAAAATTCCACTCATGCATTTCGTTGCATCCCTACTTTCGGTATCGATCCTTCTCTGTTAACACTTACGAAGTCCCAAACTACCTCCCGCGGATTTTCTTGTTCCAGCTATGCGTAATATTTATAAATACTCTTATTGTTCTGTTTTGTGTGCCAATGGGTTAAACACCCAGTCTGGTTTAGGTTGCGCTTTTGTGAGTTGTGAGATTTAAAAAATGCATGCTATACGTGCTGAGTGCTCTGTCGTTCCTGCATAATTATTCGCAATATGAAGGACGACGCTCTGTTGTATTTTTAGACACTATGCAAATGCATTAATCGTCTCAGACTCTGCCCCTTCCGTCCAAGTTCTCATCAGCTCAGTACATTCATCTTGCTTAGTGTCACGAGTTTTCAATGGACAGACTTTTCTGGTATAGGAACAATGCCGTATCAGTTTCATATGGGTACCAAATCACGCTGGAGTTCATGATAGTGGAAGGACAGACGCTGTTGCCAAGGCGACATCACAATTCCCTGTCCCAGCTAGCATAAAGGTACCGGCAGCAGGGATGACTTCGAAGGTGGGTAAGGTAAACATTGCTCACCCACACGAAAGGTGTCATGTTCAGCATCATTTTTATGATAAATATGACTTCAAATACAACTGAAACATCGAAATTTCTGGAACAAATGTCATCTCCTTTCAGCCTCACACACTAATTCTTCCCAAAAAGTGGCATGAATGCAAAACAAACCTTTTTGAACGTTTACCTCGCAGACTAGAAAACCAACTAGATTGACAGTTCTTTTCCAGATTCCATGCAGATTCAACGGAGGCTACAAGTTTGGAATGTAACTGGTACGCAAGCTTCTAGGATTTCAAGACCACAACTTGTGTCTCAATAGATGGCATGCTAATGCAGGCTATCAGCATGAAGTTGTCCCTGGAGGTAGAGGAGCGCTATAAAATTAAAGCACGTGTGAGCAGAGTTTGCACCTACAATCGATTGATTGGAACAAAAGATGTACAAATCAAGCCAAAAATTATTATTTTTCCTGGAACCCATCAGTAGCGCTCAATTTTTTTTTGCAAGCCAATCACCAGGGAGTATTTTGCCAATATTTGTAGAATGGCCCATAGATGAGCTAGAGCCGCGAAACAAAAAACGAGCGTATTGTTTGTTATAAGAGAAAACGCATAGTACCCGGTTTTTACAGTTTTCGGTCAACCAGTGACCTTCCAGGTCAGGCCAATGACCCGAAATTGGCGAATATCGCGAAACTTTTTGTTTGGGAGGACCACATAACAAAAGGTTTTACAGTTAGAGACGCCGGAAAATAAGAACAGGATTCACTGAAGCCCTGCGAATCTGATGATGCCCTTCGTCGTCACCCCCTGTCAATTACACAGGTCAGGTCAAGTAAAAACTTATGACCGGCAGTAACGGCATAGCATATAGAGCCCCCGACCATGACGAAATGAACCTGAATTAGTCGGAATGGTGCGTGAAATGTTATAATGATAATAATATTTAATAATATTGAATTCAATAATATTGAAACACATTTAATATTTCATGCACCATTCAGACTAATTCAGGTTCATTTCATGATGGCCAGGGGCTTGACAACATGATAGAGTAGCGTGGTTCAGTGTGGCTTGCCCGAGCTGTCCATTATTTAATAGGCAATACCTGTGCTTAAGTAATGATTTTGTCCATACCCCTCCGTAGATATCTCACCACACCATTAGAGTGCATAATCAAGACGATGTTCCTTCATGCATGGCCTCGATCGCGTCAACTACTTATGTGATTTTGATCGTGTGAACTACTTATAACGGAGTCTTTATGTATTTTAAGTCCATTATATACGATAGTAAGCTCTGATCAAGTAATGTCTCTTTCCCATGCACATGTGATATTGACCTTCATTTCCTATCCCGGACTCAAGGATATGGTAATGCAATGTGTGTACCAAATATGGGCATCTCCACAATGGTGTACGGGGGAGACGTCTCCCCGCGAAACTTCGTAAAATGTTGCATTACGCCTATGACGTTTCACTGATAAAAATCGACTCCAGAAACTCGTTCTTTTCTCCATCGAACATCAAAAACCTGCATAGACACCCAAGGTATCAAATTGGATGTTCTAAATAATAGAGTTCACTCCCAATATACCTACTCAGGGTTGAGTGTGGAACTCACCGGAGGCCCCAACCCTGAGATGAAACATTATGTGATGGATATATATAGGCATATGCACGTAGATATACCTTACATCCCCACATTCGATTTCATCTCGGAATTTAAGACCTTAGTATGCTTCACACTGAACTATTTTATATTATGCAATATTGTATATTATATTCCAGTGTATATTGCATTACTCTTGTACGTTACATTGAGCATAGTAACTCAACAGTGAGTGTAATATAAATACATTCCAGTGGAGCTGCTTATTTCAGGTCGTTTGCCCAGATTTGCGTACCCGGCGCCGCCGCTGACCGGCAGCAGACCTATTCACCATGGTGAACTCAGCAATCTTGGGATAGCGACAGCATCGGTGATGTTATGAAAAACCGTGTATTATAAAGCAAATAAAGCCATTTGGGGGATACTGGTAGTCTGCATGGGACGGGGTGCAATGCGATTTTCAGGGAGAGTGGCACTTTCTATGGGGAGCACATGCCCCCAGCACCTTCCTCTATACTCGTCCCTTCCTCACCTGGGGTACCTGTGTGCTATCATATGGCACTTCACATGGTACCACACAGTCCCCAACAGGATCGTAAATGCAGGGCATTGCTGGATTAATTATCAGAACAAAAGCCGGACAAGCCTCCTTGCACGCGGCCACTCGATCCACCTGCTAGCCCACGCGACTAGGCATCCACCCGGATGGCGACCGGTCAAGGTCAATAGGCCGACCTTGCCACGACGCGCAAGGACTACCCGCTCGTCCTCCCCACAGCTGAAGTCCAGGATGATCCGGTGTCGACCTTGCCACTACCTGCTCACCCTCTACATGGCTGAAGTCCAGGATGATCGGGTGTCGACTTTGCCACTGCCCCTCGTCCTCTCCGGGCTGAAGTCCAGGATGATCAGGTGTCGACCTTGCCAAGGCCGCTCGTCCTCTCGGCAGCTGATGTCCGGGATGATCCGGTGCGGCCAGCGCCGGTCGCAGGTCGGTGGGCAGCATGTCATCTGAACGCCCGAGATAAGCCTTATCCGTCAACGGAGCGGGCCGGCCATGCATAACGCGATGCGGCGCGGGCTCGTTTTCCAGCATCGGTGCGGCGGCGAGCGGACTCGACCGCACGAAGCGGTCGGCCGGGGAGACGTGCGGCGCAGCCAACGAATACTCGGACCCTGGTGACGGAACGACGCGCATGGGGCACGCGACGGTGCCTCCACGGGCGGTAATCATGCGCCGTGGCGAAGGCGATGCTCGGTGTGAACGATCAAACCGCGACTCGGCTCAGTTTAGCACTCGGTGTATTCACGCGCCAGCGGGATATAGACTCACGACAGATGCGCACGTGCTGTTGATGTAGTGACGATCGATCTAGCGGCCTGGAGGGCAGCAGCACAGAGATCAACACACCGACAAGGGTAAATCATTGGCTCCAGCCGAACTCCATCCCAGAAACCGCACCCGTCGGACTTAGGGGTGAGCCACTGAAACCAGCCGATACACCGCGAAACGAGCAACCAACCGACCAATCCGAATTTATGCCGCACGGCAAGAAGAGTATACCGAGACGGGGTGCGAGCCACCGCAGACGATACGGTGTTCGGGTCAATGGCAATTGGCTCATCATAGAGCGCGAGTAACGAGTGCGGGGTCAGCCATCACCGGACGAAAACGCTAGCAGGATCTAAGCTTTGCAAAATTATTATCGGAAACGGTTTGGTGCTTTTGAACAAGTGCTCTACTCAGCAGGTGACTAAAAATGAAAATGCATCCGTACAAACCGAAATATTCTGGTTTTACCAATACTCTACGCGACCCTAATTATACTCGGTAGCTTCGCAAGATGCTTGTTTGGGTTTTGATGCGTGTGCTTTGCAGGGCATCAGTTGCCATAGATAAACACTGCCGTACACTTCGGATCGACATCCACTTCATCCAAACTGATTCTGTACCATCTGATCCCGCACCATCAGTGGCAGTGCGACTGCCACTGCCAGCTTCCCAACACGACAAAAAGGAAGTGATGGTCACGTGAGCTGGAATGACTTTATTGGAAGTACGACCAAGCATCGAAACAAGATCGGCTGATAACACATGTCCGCGCATGCGCCCGTCGCGGTCCGACCGGACACCGAGTCCAAGTCTGCGGGAGCCCAGAAACAATCTCCCAAGCGGCCCGGTCGGTTCAGGTGTAAACGCTACACCGACACCACCGGTCCGGTAAACACAGTAATACCCTCCGCATGCAGCACACAGGTCAATGGAATGGTCCTTCAGATGGAACGACGGCAACGTGAGTATTACATTATTACAAAGCTACAAACCGGGACCGAAAACACAGTGTGGAAGACGACTCGCTTTGGAGGACGGCGGCGATTGGGTCGGGACGGCCTCTGCCGACACATCGAAACGAGTTCGCATTTGCTGCGATCAACGGCGCGCGCGCGCGACGCGCGTCGGCGCACAAACAATGCCAGCAGTCGGCTCGCCAGCGGCCGCGCCGCGAACCGGTGGTTCCAAAACCGGCCGCCAGGTACGTCTGTCGGACACATTGCGTTGAGCAAAGCCTCGTCATGGGTATAACGGCAACAACACCGCCTGTACAAAACGCGGAGCGGGCCGTCCGCTAAGGCACCGTCGGACGGTCGGGCGCTCCGCTAATATCGCACACACCTGTACAAATCGTCTGACGGCGGGCCGCCACACCCGCCCGATGGCACTCCCACGCTCACACGCGGCGCACGACCGGCGCCCCGCCGGCGCCGTCCAGCCGAGCCGACTCGAGCTGCGCCGAGCACGCGGCCGACCGGCTACTTTTTGTCCAGGTCCTTGCCCTTGTTCTCCAGGCCCGGCGAGCCCAGGTGGATCTGGATGTTGGACGGGAACGTCTTGTCCAGATACTTGATGGACTCGTTCAGATAGTTCTGCCGAGAGGGGCGTTCGCCATCAGCTCCGGGTTAGTGCACGTGCAGTGGCCCACACGCACCACAGGCTAACGATTCGCGGTTTGGAGAGCCGCTACTTCCGCGCTATAAGACGTCATTAACCCAACACATCTCGCAGGCGCCGCCCAGCATCCACAAACGATCTCGCTCCGTGGCACACTTCTGCACCAGCTAGAATCCTGATACTGCACAGCAAAGGAGAGGGCAGACACGGAACAAGACATACAAAATAACAGACAAGGTACAACTGCGCCTAGATATAATGAAAGTCCAGTCTTATTATGAAGTTGTTCAGCACCATATTACCAATTCACGATTGCAAGCAAATATTTCACCACCTGTACAGTTCCCTTTCCCTCCAGGCTTAAGGACGCGTGTTACGTATTGGCTATAGAACATGCATGTTGAAGACCCCTTGAAAAGCGTTAGGTGCTGAACGCATCCGTAAATGAGCGCAATCATGACAATTTATACAATCTTTAGTTAATATCTGATTCCTTAACTACAGAATAACCACAGCTAACCTCGTTTGAAACGAGATAGTCGTGTCGGATGAAAGTTCATCGGCGTCGTCACAAGATAATACTGGACGCTTCATTAGCCCCGAGGAAAGTCTGCCATCGTACCATGTCTCCACGGAGGAAGCGGCCCAGGAGCATCACCAGCGAAGCAGTGAACGTCACACACGACAGACATTTCGTATCACGATGCAGCAACGCCCCAAGCCATCATCACCAAATCTGAGACATTAGCCGACAGAAGCTTCTCCTTCTGCCGCCACCATGCGTCGTGCACGTCACACCGGCAACGTACTGCTTCGCTTTGTCCTGGCGGGGCATTGGTGCTGCACTGGGATGGCAAAGCCCTGTCCGACGCAGCAGGCAGCAGGTTCGCCGACAGAACCGCTGTTCTGGCCGCGGGCGATGGAAACGAAAAGCCTGTTTGTATATTTGGTGTTTCGCGACGCACTTTATGCAGGATCACGACTAATGGCGCCGTCCACACTTTTTCGCCAATGGGCCACGGGATTGAGAAATGTCCTGAGTGGTGCGTGTGTTGAACCCGGGACCTTTGGTACCCAGAGCCCATGACCTTAACCACTCGGCCATCGCCGCCACCTGGAAATCGTTTGTCTCGTTTGTTTATTTGGCGTCCCGCGGTTGCGACTTTACAACGCACTCAGCAGCTGAGGCCCTGTGGCGTTGTTTGGCGTCCCGAAAGTGGTAGCTGGCAGCTGGCCTAGAGATAGCACGTGGTGGTGGGGAGTTGGTCTGAGAACATGACTTGCTGGAAAGATTAAAGGCGTTTCCTTTGATGTGACCGCCGCGAACACCGGCTTCCGACGGGGAGCCTGTGTGACGGTAGATACACTCATGGAAAACGATGCGTCAGTGGTCGCACCAGCCCGTGTCTTTCACTTTGTCACGGGCTCTTACTCCAGATCAGACAGCAGGCTCTTCAACTAGTTTCAAGAAGAGTGGGCCACAATCGATAAGTTTGACGTAACGACCGCGAATCATTTCCCACTCATCGACATCGCAACCAGCGAAACCTCGGTGCGGACCTGAAAACTGGACCGGTGCGCCGCTGATCCAGATTTCCGCCTTGGTTCGCACCCAGCTACCGGTTGTGTTTCAACAAGTTGTTCACAAGTTGTGGTTCCAACTTGCCCATTCTTTCTCCTCGATGAAAGGACTATCACTGCGACGGCCCTCACGGAGCCTGGGGCGTGCTGTCACCCGAGGCGGATGGCGAAAGCTACATACGAGCTCAAGATTGTCCTGCCCAAAGAACTATTCACAGCGGTACCCAATGAATTTCAGGTGAACTCTGCGCTGAGCCTCTCAGTTACCTTGGACTACTCCAGGGTGTGGGCCCGGGCGACTAGAGCGAATGTCACACCGCGGCTCGAGCTGCAATTATTCCATGATCTAGAGGCGATTACACTACAGGAAGGCTGAGCCGCTACGCAGACGCCGAGTGCTTCGAGGGAATTGTGACCGAGGGGAGGGGAACTGCCATTGAAGGTTGTGGGACCGCCATCCGAGCGGACCAGACTCCGCCCCTTCAGGAATGCTGAAGTAAAGGGAAAATGCTGTTGAGGGTGTCTAGTTAACAGTAAGAGGGCCTGCTGACAGCCCCGGGAAGTCTGCCCCGACGAAGGGGTTGAAGCGCTTCGAAGGGAAGAACCCGGGGCCGCTTAGGGAAAAACGTCTCTCCAATTTCGTGGCCTCTAAGACAAGGAAGCTTCTCGAAGCACTGGAACATGAACAAGAATTTCCTGGACAATCAGTCCGCGGATGAAGACCAGCTCTACAGGCGGTGGAACAGACGAGGCCAGAGAACAGATGAAGCCAGAGGAGAGAGCGACATCATTACCGCTTGCTCCCTTGGCTGTTGTCGGTGACCAGGCCGAGAGGGCAAACGTCCGCAGCAAGAAACTCAGCGCTACTCTGAAGACAGCAGAGGACAAGAAGCAGCTCCTACTGACGGCGATGAACCGCACGCCGCTTACTAAAAGAAAAACACCGAAGAAATCTTACGGAAACTATGTGCTACGTCCGCGCTACGTCAGTTAAGGCCAACATGATCAAAGCACCACCTGCATGATCAAAGCATGCATCTGCATGATCGAAGTATCCATCTCTATGGTCCAAGCATCCACTTATATGATCCAGGTGTTCACCTGTATGATCGAAGTATCTACCTGTATGATCGAAGTAACCGCCTGTATGATAAAAGTATCCGCCTGTATGATCGAAGTATCCGCCTGTATAATCAAAGTAGTATCCACTTGCAAGATCCAGGTGTTCACCTGCATGATCGAAGTACCCGCCCGACTGGCGGCCACGGCCGCCCGTGTCGCGGCAGCGCCCACCTGTAGTATGGCGACAGTATACACCTGTAGTATATCGACAGTACACACCTGTAGTATGGCGACAGTACACACCTGAGGTATGGCGACAGTACACACCTGTATGGCCGTGAGCGCGGCGACGATGGCCGGACTGCCGAAGCCGTGCGTGATGAGCGAGAAGTGCGTGAGGTGGCGCTGGATCTGCGGGTCCAGGATGATCTGCGGTCGCGTGTTGCACAGCGGCGACCGGTCCTGGTTCAGCAGGTCCATCAGCTCCTTGGTGATCTCCCTGCCGCCGTGAGCACGGCCCGGTCAGCACCGCGACACACGAGCCGTCGGCGGGCCTCCAGCGCCGCCGCCCGTCGCAACACAACGCGTGACGGTGTCCGACAGACGCCAACAGCGGCTGTGGTGCGCAGGCACCGAGGCCAACTGAGGTTCACAAGTGTAGTAGACTGGTATTGAGGGCGGATACAACCCTCCCCACCCCAGGACCAGCCGGCACCACCCCTTGTTACTGAAAGATAGATGTGTACACATGGTTGGTTGGCTATTGGTTTTACGACACAGCGACCGTTAAGTCATGTGGCGTCGCCAATCTCTCACGCCGATTGGTCGCGGGCGAAGAGTAGCGACAGGTGAGACTCGAACCCACAACCTTTCGACTGTGAGACGAGCGACTTACCCCTAGACTACTTGTCCCCGTGTTCACATGGTGTGCAGTGCCAAACTCTAGATTTCACTCCCGGCATAGTTCATCTCTATTTCACAATCGAAGTGATCGACATCCACGAGGCTCCAATGAAGATCAAGCACAGCAATACAATACAACTGGCGCGCAAGACGCACCCAAGGTAAGACGAGCCGCTACTGGACATTACATCAGCGAACAACGAACATGCTCAGCTGATGGATGGTTCACCTATCGCCAATGTCGACAGTTCTAACGCAGGCACACCAGCCAGCACACGACCAGGGAGACAAGATAGACAACGGGTAGCGAATAGACAGACAAGGGGGACGAATGGTTGGTTGGTTGGTTATTGGTTTTACGACCCATCGACCGTTGAGTCATGTAGCGTCGCCAACCTATCACGCCGATTGGTCCAGACAAGGGGGACTCGAACCCCCCACCTTTTAATTTTGAAGAAAGGAAATTTCCCCCAGGCTACTCGTCCCTCCGGAATACAGGGGTGCAGCAAGGGCATATTCGGTTATTGGCTATTGTTTCTTTTTACGACACGTCGACCATTGAGTCATGTAGCGTCGCCAACTTCTCACGCCATTGGTCACAGGCGAAGAGTAGCGACAGGTAAGACTCGACCCCACAACCTTTAGATTGCGAGACGGGCAGCTTACCTCTGGACTACTCGTCCCCGACGGGTGGATTCTGGAACAGACGACGGAAGATCGCACAAACACATCACAGCCACGCACCACATCGCCGCCGACAACACATCAGCGGCCACATCTTCCACCCTGGAGCACACCGCCGCCGCTGGCCCCGCGGCCATGACCCGCGCCCGGCCGGGCGGGCGCCACTCACTTGGTCGCCTTCACCAGCTCGCGCCGCTGGTACTGGTCGGCCGGGTTGGTGTGCACGCGACACAGGTACTCGGCGATCTGCCGCGACGGAAACTCCGTCTCGCACACGTAGCCGAAGTCTCGCGCCAGGTGGATCGCCTCGCCTGTCAACAGCGGGCGCTCGCTGAGTGCATTGCAAAACGTCGTCTCACCTGACGAGCGGCGCCTGGCGAGGACTGCACGCGCTACTCGTGACGTCGAACACCGCACCAACAGAGCACAACGATCGGCATGTATTCGGGGAGCTTTGGGTTATCAGCAATTATGCCTCGATATATGGTGTCGTGAAAGACGAAGTTAAATGCTTCAACCTCCTTCGGTCAACAGCAGCACTGGATTTCTACCTATTTTATGACATCCCGAATGTGAAGGATGTGCATTTTTGGTCATTCAAGTTGGATAGGATAGTTTGTTCTCTTTATGGCATCATGGATTCCTTTTTATACCTTCCAATGAGTTGCGAATATTTTATCCATAGGCACTAAGTCTACGAATATTACCAAACAGCAGGATTCAACTATCCCACCAGTAAAATGAGATCATATACCGACGAGGATAATGACCCTTGATATCAAAATATCCAGACAGCCCATTTTTAGCCTGGTTGGCGGCCGATCAACCAGCGGCCGTGCCCCTCAATGCTATCTCGACAGATAAGATGATACATCTTAGTCTCCCTCCGCACCTGATAGCATGGGCCACAGGCAGAGGTAGCGACGGTGTGCCCCGTGCATACCACCTCCGCCACCGCATGCCGCACCGCACGACTTCATTGGTTATTTTGGGGTGCAATGCGCACTAAACATAGCTAATTATATAATGCCTGGAAAGCATTTGTGGAGAAGCAGACGACAGGACGACACACAAATGATGCCCCGCCCCAAGTCCTCGGGTATCCTGCGGGTCATCTGGCGGCCAAAGCGGTCAGCGTGTCGAGTGAGCCGCCACAGCGGTTGGCGTATCGACAGCCAGCGCGTCCGCGAGATGGCAGCAGCAGCGCATCGCACACCTGCCGATGACACGCCGCGGCACCGCGACTCTTCACAACAGCCGGCAAACGACCAAACGCCGACAGTACACAAACCCGAGACGGACCTCAACCCGTCCTGCGCCAGCACAGGCCGGACGTTGGCGGCCAAACCAGCGGGCTGCGCCGACGGCCGCTCGCAGCTCTGTGTGCGGCCCACGAGCGGGCCGGTCAGGCGTCGCCGGCGGCGGCGGCGACCGCGGCGCTCGCCAGGGCGCCAATAAATCCCGCGCGCCGCCGGTCGCTCCCCCTCATTACGCGCACTTGCCGAACGCTGCACGGCGCGCCATAATTGCCGGCTGCGCGGCTGCGCGGTTGCGCGGCGGCCCGGTGCCGGGTCTCTCCGGCTGCAGCCGAGTTGTTGGCAAATCCCACCGGGTCTCGAGCGCGTCCAGCAACGGGCCGTGTCAGACCCTCGCCAGCCGGCGGGAGAACAGAGAGAGAGAGAGAGAGCAGAGGGGGAGTTGAGGGAGAGCGGCGGAAGAGAGGCAGGAGAGCAGCGGAGAACAGAGAGGGAGCGGGGGGAGAGTAGCAAGAAAACAGGAGAACAGATGGAGAGCGGCGGGAGAGCAGAGGGAGAGTGGCGGGTACAGTGGTGAAAGAGGACCGCACCAGGCCCCCGCCAGTCAGCGGGAGAGCGGCGGCAGAACAGAGGGTGTCGTGGTAACAAGGCTATAAGGTAGCTCACATCGCGGCGGTTTCGCAATATCCTATTGCATACGATTGTATCGAGGTGATGTATGGATGAAATCGATCGGCACCCGGACTTGCTCCCTTCGCATTTCCCACGTGCGAGACTGTCGGTCGTGTGCGATAACGGCCACCATAGCTGCCGAATGCATCAATTGCAGACGAAAGCAGAGAACAGCACAACACGACCAGCCACGCATCACCATATCAAGAACTAACCACACAAAGTATCACACCAAGAACTTCTCATGCAACATCGAGCATTGTGATTGGTATGAGAAGCTTGGTGACTTCCACGGCGAACTTGACAAATCTTTGTGGACTGATATCGTGAATCTAGACACACCAACTACAAGCAGGTGCTCAGCACCAGCTGTCCTGATGTGTCGTGGAGAGAGCCTAGTCGAGAGCCTGACAACGCGAACTGACGGCCAACCTCCACCTCGGCATGCGCAGGCGCCGCCATGGCATTCCGCACTGTCAAACCCTTCATCGGCCAAAGGTCGACGACCTTGCCGAAACACATCCATAGCTCTCTCCTGCTAAATCGATATGCGCTGCCCCGCTGGCAGCGCCGCCCGAGAATCCCACACACGCGCGCACCCAGACATCCTTCGGCGAAGACACACCCAACTGTGGCCGAGAGCAGGCAGCTGAGAACTCGGAACTCGACACCCGTTGCACCACAACCGACATAGAAGTCACACACACACACACACACACACACACGAAATTTTACAGCGCCAGCACCTCCACCAGGTGCGCCCCCGGCCAAACCTCGATCAGCTGCTTGGCCCGCGCGTCACCGTCGCCAAAAGCGTGGACCGAGTCGGCGCTGCCGGTACCGAGACCACGTACCCTCCACTAGTGATGTGAGCAGTGTGACGTTGGCGGCTTTCCTCCGACCAGCCGGCAAGTTCAGTCCGATCTTCTCTAGGTTCTCTCGTAGTAATCTACCGCCATTCTTCGATTTCGCCCTGAAAAGAACAGCAAAAGTGAATTGGAGCAACTTACACCCTACTGAAACAAGATCATCAATGACATAACAGCGCTACGCGGCTGTTCAGTGGAACAAATTATAATGAAGAACAAAATCGTGCCAAAAAAGCTACATGCAAATAAAACACGCAAGAAAAGGCAGGTGAACAATGCGGCGAACTACACATTTGCAGGGCCAGCACACACTTGCAGCTGCACACTGGTTGCATTCTATACATACACATACACTACTACCACATTACACTCTATGCATACATACACACACACACACCACTACCTATCGCACCGTGAGAGAAACGCAGGTTCCGCGGCACACAGGACTCGCTGCCGAGCCTCACTGCCGTCAGTCGCCTAACACATGCACCTCACGGCCAGCCCTGTGTAACCGGTGGGGCCGGGGCACAGCCACGACCGGAGCGGACGCGGCGGCCGTTTGGCGGCGGCGGCCGTTTGGCGGCGGCGGCCGCGGCCGTCCTATCGCGCCGACATCGGCACCGCCGCTCGAGTTTCCATGGCGACCGGCGGAGACGGGAGAGAGCGACGGCGCGTGTCGACAGAAGCGACATGCCGGCGACAGCGCAGGCCAGCCGGGGTCATGCCGCACACGATACAGCTGCCGGCGCAAACCACGTCACACCAGACGGCATGCTTTGATATTGCAAGGAGACATTCGGCCACGCGCGGTCGACGAGTTGAGCGCCGTCAGCAGGTAGAGTGTGGCTCGGTGAGGCCAGTGCCGATGTGGGAGCAGTACGACTGGGACAGCATAGGGTTATCCTGAGACTAGAAAGCTCGCCGGGGAGGCACGTTACGGGCCTCTCTCTCCCTTTCTCTCTTGGGCTATTGATATACTTCCGTCTCCCACCTATCTCCCGTTACGCCGCCCCTCTCGTTATACCCATCCCCACGACTCAACCCTTGATCTCAATACATCCGCCAGCACTGACGCTTCCTCTATCTCCATGTCCCCCTCCGTCTCCCTTGCTCTCCCAGCACACCTACACCACCGCTTCCACGACAGGACAACTATTCACCAGCTGAGAGTTGTGTCCGGCTGACATCTACACACCTCGGGTGCCGCCCGGTCCCGCCGGACTGACGACGGGCCGCCGACGGCAGCGACGCCAAAGTCGTCACCGACGGCAGCGACGGACCGGACGACCCCGTTTCCAGGGCCGGCCGCCGCGTCGTCCCGTCTCTTCTCCCGTGCCGTGCACCGCAACGGGACCGGGTCAGAGTGGCCGGCGCCACGTCTGCCGTCCGGGCGCCACGTCTGCCGACCAGGCGCCACGTCCGCCGTCCAGGCGCCACGTCTGCCGTCCAGGCGCCACGCCTGCCGACCAGACGCCACGTCTGCCGTTCAGGCGCCACGCCTGCCGACCAGGCGCCACGCCCGCCGTCCAGGCGCCACATCTACCGACCAGACGCCACGTCTCCCCGTCCAGGCGCCACGTCTGCCGTCCAGGCGCCACGTCCGCCGACCAGACGCCACGTCTGCCGTTCAGGCGCCACGCCTGCCGACCAGGCGCCACGTCTGCCGTTTAGGCGTCACGCCTGCCGACCAGGCGCCACGTCCGCCGTCCAGGCGCCACGTCTGCCGTCAAGGCGCCACGCCCATCGTCCGGGCGCCACGTCTGCCGTCCAGGCGCCACGCCTGCCGTCCAGGCTTGACAGGCGCGGTGGAGGCGGCCGGTGTCCGCCAGCAGGTGCGACGCCTGCGGCGGGCTGGGAGCGTGCTCGTGCCCGAGGATGGCATACGTTGGGGTTGTACGCTTCATATGTGGTGAAAAACGTCGAGTGATTCGCACGCATGATGCTGCTCCTTTTCTAGTTGCAACCTGGTGGAAATGAATCTGTTGAAGAAAAACCGCAGCACAAACCAAAAACAATGCAATTGGTTGCCGCTGTCAAATAATTGCCTCCGGTGAATTTAGTATTGTTAAGAAAATACATCTAAGCAATATATATATATATATATATATATATATAACTATAACTTAAATAAAAAGATGGCACAGCATTACTTGTAATTTCCACGAATTCATCTAGGACTTGATGACTCCACTCAGATTTGCGAATCCCCGTCCGCCGCTCTTTCTCTGGACAATCCAGAGCTGCGGGCTAGGGGGCACCTGATGCTGAGACACCTGAAGGACGAGGTCGGACGGAGACGGCCCGATACGAGGCCACGGCACGTGACAACGGCCCACAGCGGAGCACCGGCCAGCGTTCACCCCAACGAGCGCCGAGTCGTCCCTCCGACGGGCCGCGCGGTCGACCCAGGAATCGCCGCGCTCCGGGACGGCCGCTGTAGCCGGGCGCTCGGGAAGCCACAGAGTGCACGGACGGTCGGCCTGCTCGATTTCAATTAGCTCGGAGACGTGCCGGCCGAACGGCACTGCCGCGCCGCACGCCAGGCCACTGCAGCAACGACGGCGTAACGGCCCGCCAATCTGCCCTCCGACCAATTACACATGCCAAAAGTAATTGAGCCAGCATGCATCTCCGCCGTAAACACAGCCGAGATGTAATTTCTGGCTCGACCGCTCTGTTTAACCACACACCAGACGAAGCGCCGCCGAGATGGAACGTGTCCAGCCTCACCGGCCGGGCAATGAGAACCGGCATCAACAGCTCAGCATAGTCCAAGCGCGGAGACCTGACCTCTAATCTCATTGAGCGTCTATCACACGGAGCTTCAGAATTGCCGCACAGCAGTACTTGCTGGCGGCAGCTTGTCTTGAGCTGCTGCAGACTTGAACGGCCTTCGATATCCAGCGTCTCACTGCCGCGTGGCCCCGGCGGATAATGGCTGCATAGTCGACGCAGGCAGACCGCCGGCGGTGGTTTCCGCACCAGGGCAACTACCGAGGCTGCCCGTGCGAACCCTGGAGTCCCCAAGTTCAATGCGGCCACAGGACCCATTCAACCAGACGGCAGGCCACGCCGGCCTGCTGCAGCTTCCGCTTGAACCACAACCCGAGTCGAAGTTAGCCTAGGTGCCCCGGGCCATCCGAAAATCCGACAACCGAGTCAACTGAGTCAGCAAGTCCGACATCTGAGCCGGTCGGCTCGGCACAAGCAAGCTAGGTCCGACAGTCGCCCGGACTCACAACCGCGGGGACCGGAGCAGCAAGCGAGGCACCGACATCACAAACTCTCCGCTCAAAGGCACGCCGCGGCGTGGTGCGACCGCCGCCGCCTCGTCCGCCGCCCGCTCGACTGGGCCACCTCACCTGCGAAACACTCCGCCGAGCAGCGAGGCGTTGAGACACTCGGGCGAGGCGAGCCGTCGGCGCACCTCGGCCACGGTCACCTTGTACTTGGAGGTGGAGCTGAGCAGCGACAGGCGGCCCGGCACCGAACTGAACACGTCCGTGGGCGCCAGGTCGCGCGACAGGCCTGACAGGCGGCGCCGGCGGCGGTCAGACGGCTCGGTCGGGTCGGGTCGGGTCGGCGGCCCCAGGTGGGACCGGGATCAGGACGAGGTCAGGAGCAGGAGCGGGACGCGTCAGTCGGCCAGTCGGCAGTCGGCACCCACCTGCGGATAATGCCGCCCAGCAGCGAGGCGTTCAGGCACTCGGGCGGCGCCAGCCGCCGCCGCACCTCGGCCACATTGACTTTGTACTTTGAATTGCTGGCCAGGAGGGACAGTCGGCCAGGCACGCTGCAGAACAGGTCGGACGGCAGCAAGCCGCCGCCCAACAGCATACCCTCGCCGTCGTCCTCCGGCTTTACGCCTGCGAACGCGCCGCGCCGCCTGTTAGTGGGCCGCCGGCGCCGGTGGTGCGCCTGTGGCGGCAGGCGCCGGACCCCGACGGCGTGCCGCCGGCGTCCGGCCGGGTGGTGTTAGGCGTCAAAGCGTCGGTGACGTCGAGGCGCGCGGGCTTGCCGGTGAGCGCGCGCGCGCGAGAGCTGGGTTAGCACGGCCGCCCGACTGGCGCCGGCCGGCAGGGTTCAGAAGGCATGCGCGGACGGCGTGCTGTGTGCACAAGCAGTCGCGGCGTCGGCGGCCGGTGGCCAGCATCCCCGCATAGGTTCGTTCAGTCATGTCATGTCCGGGAGTAGATATTACTTCATGCAGTATTTGCCCAGCTGCATATATTACTCCATGCAGTGTGTATCCAGTTGTATATACTACTCCATGCAGTGTATCACGACATGAATGCCAGGACTCGATCATGCTGAAGCTGTTAGTTGTCTGAGGACTTTTTGAAATTGCATTTGCACAAATATCAGGTTTTAAATATTAGGCATTGCTAATGTCTGTAATACAATTCGTCAGAAAACGTCGGTCAATGATGAAGGGCAGATCGTCTGGAGGAGGCAAGGGATGGTGAAAGAGTACAACATAACAGTGTTCAAACGTCCATTGATGCATATACAAACACACCAAGAAGTATGGATGCAGAAATGAAACTGGGCACTCTAATAAACTGAAGTAGCAAAACAATTAAACAAAGGTATAATAATAAAATACAAATTACAATGTAGCTGCATGCAACAACCATACCTGCAGCAATCACATTCAAGAATTAGTCTGAACTTCAATATATTATACAGTTTCTATGGTATGCTATATTTCTCTCTTTATATCTATGTCACTCACCTGGAAATCCGTCATTATCCAAGCCAATTCCCTGAAAGAGAACACAAGGTGATTATTAGGTATGCTATATGTCATACTAATATTTTCAATCTTAGACATTGGATGACAACAAACATAACTTCCACCAGCACTATACTTAACATATGACCTTCACTATCCACCCCTTGGCATCTGATATGAACAGAAGCAAAGATCACACAATGAGCACATCACCAAAAAAAAACAGAACAAACATCAACCCAAATATTGTCTGAATTCTACACAGAACTTTCATTATCTGATCTGTGTAATTTGGGGAGAGGGGAGTGGAGATGCTCCAGATCACATGTAATGATATTTGAATTCTCAGCAACAAGACAGCTTTCAAATACTTATGCAAACATTGAGCATATACATAAAACAAAATCCAGCATGGGATACAGAGAAGCATCATAATGAGCAAGCCAGCACATTTCCACAAAGAAAACCACCACATCCCACTCCTTAAGGCATAGCTGGCTGATGTGCATGCTAAACTGACTTGGGGCATGCAGTGATGGAGCTGGTCAGGTATTTTGTTGTCAGATAGCTAAAGGTTGCCATCCTAGGCAAATTCAAGCAAGATAACCTCCAAATAAACTTTTTGGAGTCTAAAACAACTGTAGACACCTAAATAAAGATATTAACATGAACCATCCAGCATTGGTTCTGGGTAACTGATGCAAAAACTCAGATCTAAAAAAGAATAATTATCTTAGAACAGAAAATACTGATTATGATTACAACAGCAAAAACTATGCAAACCAGTGGACTTTTCCTTGACAAAGTGTGATAAGCATATTCCCAAAACAAAAAACTTGCATAAGTAAAAAATTGGAAATCTCTTCCAACAGTCATTTCCACTCTTTTTTCCTTTTTTGTTCCTTTTTTAGTGAGGTGAACAATAATGGCAAAATAAACAAATAATATGCATGACCCACAGCACTGAACATACCATGCAGCTTAGCTGCCTTTTTGGTTAGTTATTTGGGTTTTGGGCATGCAAATGGCTGTGGTTATTTTGTACTCATAACTCAAGTTAGCAAAGTGCAGTATCAAGCTTCACATGGTGAGCAACCACCCACCTGGTCCTATCATGGTACAATGTTTGCATGGTGTGCACACCAGTGAGGGGTATATATTGATAAGAACAACAGCCCTGACAAAATCCATCAATCATCCTGGCTGGACAGTGGACGAGTCTTTGAACCTAATATTACTAAGGGAAGCCATCCGCCATTTGTTGTCACTGTACAGCAGATAACTGTATGTGGCATAAGTGTGCCCTACACAGAGGCAGCAGAGTGTCACCTCTTTCTGTCTTGATCTACTGCAGGATGAGCTCCATAAACACAGACATTGCCTGATTGAGGACAGCATCCCACAATGCCACCACTTGGCTGGGACGAAAATAGATACTTTTCAGCAATGTTCAGTGGCAAGGGGTGGTAATGACTGAGCATACAGGGCATGTGCTGCTTGCTAACTGCCTATTCATGAAGATTGAGCACATGTATCTGAAACATCATATTTAGACTATTTATGCTATGCATGGCAAGCAAGTCATGGAATGACTAGAGCACTGCTGCCAGAGGTTCAATAGAGTATTTACTAGCAACTTCATTAGGCACTGAGAATGGTCGGGGCAATAAATATGAATGTATCATATAGAAGTGAGGAAGTGATCAGGAAGCTTTACTGTGCATATGTCAGGCCACATTTGGAATACTGCATCCAAGTTTGGTCTCCTAGCTATGAAAAAGATTGTTGGCTTTTAGAGAGAGAGTACAAAAGAGGGCTACAAAAAATGGTTAATGGCATAAGCAACCTGGCATATGAGGAAAGATTGAAGAAATTGAATATGTTTTTACCTAGATATAGAAGGCTGAGAGGAGATCTCATTGAGGGCTTTAAATTTGTCCATGTCTGGAGAGGGGATATCTTGGGAAATGTTTGAATTGAACAGAAATGATGCAATTAGAGGTCATAAATTCAAAATTAAAGTTAACCACAACAGAACAAGGTTAAGGCAGACTTTCTTCACCAACAGGGTAGTAGAACACTGGAACCAGCTGCCAGAAAACATTGTCAGTAGCAGCACATTGAACATCTTTAAAAACAGCATAGACAATCATTATAAGAATAGAGGGCTTGCTTTTCAGTATTACAGGGAGGGCTGATTGACAGATTTGGTGGGCAACTGTTCAGTGTACAGAGTGCAACCAAGAGGGGCCCTTGTGGCTCATAGTTGCACTAATATTTTATGTCTTTATGTCTTTATTATGCCTGTGCCAGGATGATACTATATGAGGAAAAGAGATAAGCCTCCTAACAAGTACATAAGTTCATAAGAAGTGGTAAAAGATGCTGCCACTCTTGTAAAATATTTTAATTAAGATTTGATGAAGACATTACAGTTTGGACCTTATACACATCTACCAGTAGGGTCATACATTTCCAAAAATAATTGGGGATGGAAAACTAATGCATGCAGGCAATGACAGGATACAAATTAACTGTGGGAGGCACCACCCATATGTCAGACAGAAAAGTACTGAAACCAACTGAATGAGGTGCATCAACCATCTTGTGTGCAAATTGTCGGTATAATATTACAACTGCACAAGGCATCTATCACCATGCCAGCCACACCACAGTTGCATCTCTTGCTTCACACCAACAAGATCTCATAGGAAGAGAAATACTCTGCAGCCTGGCCAATATGGGCAAAATTATAATGAACTCATTGGTTATGTTAGGCGGGTACATATATTGCAACATCAATCACTGCCTTTCTGATGCCAGTTGCACAACCTTGATCAACTGTCTTCTTATTCACACCCATGACACCTTGAATCCCACAACTGCTTTTCTAAAAAGGAAATATGCCAGGTGGACACTTTTTGGAGGATGTCAAAACAGGATTATGCAAGGTGCTGGTTCCCACTTATGCAATTATTGTCGAAGATAAAGATACCTGCCAAACAAAATGGTTGAAGACCAATATACATACCAAAATATACCCCACATCCTCATCTGAATCCAATTCCACTTCAACAATTCCTTCTGACATTGTTAAGTCTTCTGTGAGATATTGATGTGTTTTGCAGCGTAGGTAGATTTTCGAGTAAACAGTGCCACCACATGAAGAGCAAATTTCCGCTTAATTGGTGTATCAAATGCAATGGATATTCCTTTTGTAGGCAACCACCCGGGTTTTTGTACACAGTTTTAAAGACAAAATGTCTTGCATTATCGGTGTGTGCTACGTGCACCAGATTTGCCGAACGTATTGCTACCATATTAAAATTTCCTCTGTCTACCAAAAAAGAAGTGCTGTCGATAAATTTTACAGACTTGATGCTTTTTAGTGCTCGTCCCCAAGATTATCATCTGCTTGTGCATCAGGAACGGATCGAAATATCTGAGTTGATGGGGATAAATATAGTTTGTGAAGAACGATGCCCAAAATAGATTGGAATTATCCAAGCTGACCAGGCCCGAATCAGGGGCATACCCAAAGGAGGGTCAAGACGAGAAAGAAGGGGAGGGGTCGCCCCCTCCTAGATCTCTCACGGACCGCGACAGAGGCTCGTGTGCAATCCTCTACGGGATCGCGATGGCGAATATATTAATGTCAATAGTACTTCCTACGGCTGTTGTCAAGCCCCTAAGAATGTCCGAGTCCTTACAAACGTCTAAGTACCTTTGCGAACATCTACGGACGCTTACGGACGCTATACAGGCTCTTACAAACGTCTGCTGGTCCTTGCAAATAGGCGGGTCCTTGTCCAAGGGTCCTAACCGACATCTATGGCCCCTACGAACTATTACGGCAATTGTGAACGTCTATTGGCGTTTACGAATGCTTGCGGAATTTTACGTACGTGCACGGCCCCTTACGAATGCCCGCGGGTCCTAACGATAGTTTACTGGCCCTAAAAGCGTTTAGGTACTTACCCATCACTTAATACTGAATCAACGTTGCTTTTAATAAAGGTTTGAAATTTATCGATCTATAGTTTTGTATTGATTTCTCGATCTATATTATCTTATAGTTTTGTTTTACATCAATAAATTTCATCCGGGCAGATTTGGAACAGCCCGCCGTCCAGACATCTCCACCGTCCGGACGTCTCCGCCGTCTGGACATCCCCGCTGTCCAGACATCTCCTCAGTCCGGACGTCTCCACCGTCCAGACATCTCCGCCATCTAGACATCTCCGCCGTCCAGACATCTCTGCCATCCGGACGTCTCCACCGTCCGGACATCTCTGCCGTCCAGACATCTCTGCCATCCGGACGTCTCTGCCGTCTGGATGTCTCCACCGTCCGGACATCTCCGTAGTCCGGCATCCCCGCCACCGACCGCTTGGTCTCGCAGCGCGCGATTACATCGGCCGCCGCTGACGCACGGCGCTGGGCGCGGCGCGTTCACGGCCGCGCCGCCGATCAGATCGGCAGCGCCGAGCGCACCAATCAGATGGCGTCCGTCGCGCGCGCCATTAGCCGCGTCTAGCGCCGTGGCCGCGGCGGGCGCGTCCCGCCCCGCCCCGCACCACACGTCGCAGCGGTGACGTCCACGTCCCGCTCTGTCGACGTCCGGGTGGGTCGGCGGCGAGGCCGGGGCGTCCGCCCGCCGTCGGCGCCGCCGGCTGACGCATCCGTCGACGTCGAGCACGTGTCTCGGTGAGCCTGCCTTTCCGGTCGGCGGTCCAGCCGTGGGTTAGTCCGGCCGCCGCTCGTGTGCAGGTGACGCGTCGTTCTTCCCGCTGGCCCGGGAAGCCCCGGAGCGGCCGGACTCCCGGTGACAGCGAGCGCCTCAGGGCATGGTCATCGGTGACGGGCGCCGCCGCCCCGGCCGACCAGTCGAATCGGTCGGTCACTGAGGTCGCCGAGGTCACAGGGCCGCATCGACCACACCGGCCGTGCAGCAATCATCGGCTGCCTGTGTGTCACTCCCACCCGACCGACGCCGGGCGCCGCGACGGCCTCCGTCGCGACCATCAGGTGTGATGACGTCACTGCGGGCGGCGAGCGTGACGTCAACAGCGCAGCCGTCCACGTCACCGTGACGTCACGCCGGCCAAGGTGGCGGCGGGTCGCCAGTGCCAAGGTGGTTCGTTGGATGCGGTGCTCATGTGGAGCGGAGCAGCACCCCGCGCCGCACGCTGCTGACCTTGACCTTGACCTTGACCCTGACGAGGGTGCCACCCGGCCGACCGGCGGCTCTCTTTACTCGAGACTGTATTCGTGGGTCGTCGAATTCAATGGATGGAGGTCAAGAACGAGGTGAACACTGGCGCCTCGAACTGCTGAGACGGCGGGCTTATGATCGGTTGTTTCCCAGTTCGGCTGATGAATTGAGTACACTCGTGCCGACGAAGACTTTGATTGCCACGAGCTTCACGCGAGTTTATTCTGACTATTAACCGATTTCATCGTGAAGGGACCTTCGCGAGGTGTCACCAAAGCAATCAGGAGGAAAACGACTATCTGTTGCAGAAGAAGGTGCGTTGAAGCACCATATGCATTGCTTTCGCTAAGTTATTTGCTTTAGAGTGTTTTCATTGTTTGCAACCAGCTAAATGAAGCGGCCTGCCACCCATCATATGGCGTAGATAACCTTCACACATTCAAATGTAAATATATCTAGTGTTACTTTGGTTGTATATGCAGTATTCTTCTGAGTGTAAGAATATTTTACATTGCAGCACTAATAATCAGACTAAAGAAAGCATTGCAAATCATGAAGCCTCTCCTCCACATAATCTGTATTATTGAAGTATATGCTTTGCACTTTGTTTGCTCTTGATACGTGAAGCTTAGATGACGTGGGAACTGGCAAGCCAATTACAACACAAGTATGCTAGAAAACCCGCGCCCACACAGTGCAGTGGGAGCGCACGACGTAGGCATACAAAACACAACTTTTGCATTGCTCTTCCACAAAACAGTCAATATTCCACAACCACATCATCGGCAACTTTCTCCGGTGCCCGGAGTCCACATTTGGCGCGCTTCTGGTCGACCAGGAGATTCCGCACGGACCCCCCGCGCGCGCCAAGTCGCCGCCAGGCCGTCCCACGGGTGGACTCCTGTTGCAGTCTGCGCGTGAGAACACCGCACATTGCCGACAGTCACGCCACGACAGGCCGGCGGTCGGGGCGAAAGTGTGACGGGTCGTGGCGGGAGCGAGTCGCCGGGGCGCGCGGCGTGACTCGCCAGCCCTGATTGGTCGGCAGTCGGCCCTTTGTCGGGCCGCGACACACCCGTCCGCCGGCTGAATGCTCGTCCAGCCGACCGACACGCATCCCGAATTCAGCTCCAGTTGGCTTTTTCAGCTAACTAACTGAAGTGACACGCACTTTTTGACCAGCTACAACAAGCAGACCAACAATCGAAAGGGGGGTTGTTGGGACCACCGTGGCGATCTGTCGTGCCACGTCACAGCTCCCAAGGACCGAACAAAACCAGCACACGGGAACGTGTGCGCTAGATCGGTTGCCCTGTCAGAATGGGCAACCGATAGGGTGCGTGGGAGGTGGGGTGCTGGGGACAGTGCCTGAACAATTGCCTATATGGTGGTTCCGGCTTCAGAGTTCAAATCACCAGTTCCAGCTCTTGTTTTCGTTGGGAGCGTCCTTGGCGGCAACCGGCAAGAGCTAAACATGATTTATAGAGTTCCTTGCCGTGGAACTCGGCACGGGTGCCAGAGTTTCATGTCAGGTCGGAGGTGAATCGCCGGGTGGAAGTGCCAAGAGCATGTGCCCGCGCATGGTGCACGCAGTCGGCACAAAAACCGGCCTTGAGAGCATCCGCCTGCGCCACGCCTCATCCCAGGTAACGGTAGAAAAACAGCGTCGCGGCATCAGAAGGCCGCTCCCCGCACAGTGGAAGGAGGGGAGGGGGGGGGAGAGGGAAGGGAAGGGGACGGGAGGGTGAGGAGAATGTGGCGCAATGCTGCCTTGCTGAAACCACCGCACAAACTGACCGTAAAGCCAGTGGCGGATCTGAGCTCTGGGCAAGGGAGTGATCCAAAGTATCGATACTCCTCGGGATTTCAGTGCCCTTTTCTCTCCGATAGCGTCGCTTGAAATCCCCCATGAAACTGATGGCCGAAGGCCGGAAGAGGCATCCATTGGCCGAGGTATACTTCACATCGTCTCGGAGCCTTCTCCGACTGTCATGTGTCCTCTCTGGCGGCTAGAGGCCGCTTCCTTCTGCCTAAACACCCTTGACTAACTGCTGCGGGGTCAGCACTGACCACTGTGGGGCCAGCACTGACTGCTGTGGGGTCAGCACTGACTGCTGTGGGGCCAGCACTGACTGCTGTGGGGTCAGCACTGCCTTCTGTGGGGCCAGCACTGACTGCTGTGGGGCCAGCATTGACTGCTGTGGGGTCAGCACTGACTGCTGTGGGGCCAGCACTGACTGCTGTGGGGTCAGCACTGACTGCTGTGGGGCCAGCACTGACTGCTGTGGGGCCAGCACTGACTGCTGTGGGGCCAGCACTGACTGCTGGGGGCCAGCACGACGCTGTGGGGCCAGCACACTGACTGCTGTGGGGTCAGCACTGACTGCTGTGGGGCCAGCACTGACTGCTGTGGGGTCAGCACTGACTGCTGTGGGGTCAGCACTGCCTTCTGTGGGGCCAGCACTGCCTTCTGTAGGGTCAGCACCGACTGCTGTGGGGCCAGCATTGACTGCTGTGGGGCCAGCACTGACCGATGTAGGGCCAGCACTGACTGCTGTGGGGTCAGCACTGACTGCTGTGGGGCCAGCACTGACTGCTGTGGGGTCAGCACTGACTGCTGTGGGGCCAGCACTGCCTTCTGTAGGGTCAGCACCGACTGCTGTGGGGTCAGCACTGACTGCTGTGGGGTCAGCACTGACCACTGTGGGCCAGCACTGACTGCTGTGGGGCCAGCACTGACTACTGTGGGGTCAGCACTGACTGATGTAGGGTCAGCACTGACTTCTGTAGGGTCAGCACTGACTGCTGTGGGGTCAGCACCACCGACACGTGTTGGCCGGCGTGTCGCTATCCACCCCTGGTGGCGGCGGAGAGACACCGCACCGTTATCGGCCCGCGGCCATCGGCGACCTCCAGGCGTCCCGCCGACGTCATCGGGCCGGGGTCAGCCGGCTCGTCTGGGGTCACCCGCCCCGTCGTTGGGTCACCCGGTACGTCGAGGCGTCAGCCGACCCGCCGATGGGTCACCCGACCCGCCGATGGGTCACCTGGCACGCTTCGGATCACCAGATATGTCCAAGGGTCAGCTAGCACGCTTGGGTCATCCGACATGTCTGAAGGTCACCCAAAGTGTCTGAAGGTCACTCGAGGTCACTCGGATGTCTTTGGGTTAACCGGTACGGCTGGGAGTCAGACTGGGCAAGTTTGGGGGTTAGCCGGCATGTCTGAGAGTCACCACAGAAATGCCGGTCAGACACTATCGGCTATCAGTAGTGTCTGACCGTTAGTGGTGGACTATCGGCAACATTTCACCGTTAGTGGTGGTAAACTATCGATGACGTTCGACCCTTAGTGGTGACAGACTATCGGTGGTATTTCATCGTAGGTGGTGAAAGACTATCTGTGTTGTCTAACCGTTAGTAGTGGGCTGTCGATAGCGTTTTGCAATTAATGGTGGTAGAATATCGGAATTGGTTGACCATTAATGGTGGCAGCTTATCTGTGATTTTTAACGGTTAGTGGTGGTAAACCATCGGCGGTGTGTGACTGTTAATGGTCGTAGACTATCGGTGTAGTCTGACGGTTAGTGGTGGACTGTCGATAGCATTTGGCCGTTAATGATAGTAGACTATCGGTAGCGTTAGCCCGTTGGCGGTGGTAGACTGTTGGCGGCGTTTGACCCCGGTCAGCGTTGGTGGGCTACCGACGGTGCTCGACCTGACCTCCTATGACCAGGCGTCACACCTCACGTGCCGAGAGCCGGCGTCCGCCGCGACCGACATGACCCAGCAGGCGATCGTTCGGGAGATTCCGCGCCGCGGTGGCAGACTCTGCAGGTGCGGGGTACGGCCGAGGCCCGCGAACTCACCCGGAAGCGCTCCTCGCGACCCGGCACCGCATGCTCCGCTCGGCTATAGTAGCAGTCGAGAGGCTTATTCAGATTCATGCTGCAGTGACGGCCGGTTATCAAGCCGTAATGCTTCCTGATGTTCAGTTTGAAACATTATTTCACTGGCTGGGTCAGCCTGAATATTTGCCAGCGAGTGGCCACCTGCACACCACACCGGTGCACCGTCGACGGTGCACCCATCATTAGTGCGCCCACCCATTGCACTTTGTATCTTGCAATCATCAAGTCAGAATACCGATTGCCTTGCCGACGGACCATTAAAAATCGGCAGGCTACTTAGCGCACAGCCCACAACATCCGCTATCAGTGGAGCACAGCCACGGTGCCGGCGATACATGGCGCCGAGTTCGGCACGGCGCCAAACGTTCAGACGACGCCCGCTCGCGGCCCGCCCGTCCGTGGCAGGCACCGTGACCTCTCACGGCGCGCGTTATGAATGCACGCGCGGCGCGCGATGAGTGGCCCGATGGCCGCTGGGGCCGTCGTCGCAGGCGTGCGCACTGCGGCATGAGTGTCCGGGCGCGTCTGCTGCATGATTCATGCCCCGCTCAGTCGGCCGGCGCGCCGAGTTCGCCCCGCGCACGCCAGCCACGCCGATCTGCGACCGGCCGCCGTTATCGACGGCGCTGCCAATGCGTGCCGGCCACTCGCGCCTCGCATTGCGGATGAGATCCGGCGAATGCGGCGCACGAAACTCAGGATATTGATGTCAATAAAAGAATTACGACGCAATGATCGGCTGTAACCGTGGCCGGAATCAATAGTCAGGGTCTATCTCTTCGTCTAGATACGAATGATGCACGAACTATGTCTACGAACGATAATTCATGTTTTAGCTTGCGCCTTGGGACGCACCACCTCCACTGTTTGCACAGCTATCAAGCACAATTTGGATATCCCAGTAATGCGCTCCATTATCTCACAAAGCACAGCGGGGTCCTTCAGGTATCGTCCACCGAAGACATACCCGTTGCATGATATGCTGACAAGATAAGATCTGCCAGCATCTGTGGTCCACCTCGCGCACGGAAATACGTCAGCCGACCTTAGGTCAGCAGCGTGAATTCCATTGCAGTATGCGCGACATCTCCTCGCTACTCGGAACACGAGACGCGCATTCGTCTTATCTGACCCGTTCCCGGTGTGGGTCTCCCAGAAAAAACCGGCGTAAACCTGGATCAAGGTTTCTTGCGTGCTACAGGTCAGATAGACTCTCCTCTGTGTCACCAGGCATGCTCTGTGCGAGTCCGGTCCGTGTAGCGGAGATTTAACACCAGCCGAACTTCGTAGATATCCCGGTGCACCATGATCATAACTGGGGAGTAGTTGAGTACCACACCCCGTTGAAGTATTCAATACTATTTACGACGCGCTTGGCAGCGTCGTCATCTTCCACCCCAGTAATCCCCCGCGGCTACCCCCGCGGCTATCCCGCGGCTACCCCCGCGGCTACCCCCGCGGCTCCGGCTGCGCCACTCACCTGCGCGTCGTCCATGGCGTGGATGGAGTTGGGGATGACGATGGCGTCCTGGCCGTCCAGACCGTGACCGGTGCGCATCAGCACAGTCTCCGGCCGCGTGCCGAACCGCGCCGAGTCGTACATGTGCAGGTTCGCCGCCTGCGGTCATTTCGGGTCGGGTCAGGTCGGGCGGGTCAGGTCGGGCGGGCCAGGTTGCGCAAAGCCGTGCCTATTCGTACATGTGCAGGTTCGCCGCCTGCGGTCATGTCGGGTCGGGTCAGGTCAGGCCAGATCAGATCAGGCGGGCCAAGTTGTGCCGGACTGTGCCTAGTCGTACATGTGCAGGTTCGCCGCCTGCGGTCATGTCGGGTCAGGTCAGGCCAGATCAGATCAGGCAGGCCAAGTTGTTCCGAACCGCGCAGATTCGTACATGTGCAGGTTCGCCGCCTGAGATCATGTCGGATCAGGTCAGGTTATGCAGGTCAAGTTGTGTCGGGTCATGTTGAGCTAGTTCACTGGGTTCACACACGTTGGGCTGGACTAGGTTCAGCTAAGTTAGGTTAGGTCCTGTTAAGATGAGTCGGATAATACAGGTCCGATTGGATTAATTCCTGTTCGGTTAGGTTACGCCAGACCAAGTCAGATTACTTCGAACCAGACCAGATCCGATCATGCCAAATCAGGTTCGGTCAAATCAAACTGACTCAAGCTAAGCTGGCAAATACAAAATTAGCTAATGTTGAGTTGGGTTAGGCTAGCTTATGTCAGGCCAAATCAGGTCAAATCAGGTCAATTAGCATAGAGTCCAATCAGGCCAGGATATGTTCATCAGCTTAGAGCAGGATATACAGAGTTTGATTAGGCTATAATTAATACTGTCTAATCTAATCAAAGCTTACATCGAGCCATTTCCCTGCTGCTGGTTTCGGTCAGAATAGTTCTGTGGCAAGTAGTTTCCACCAGGCTTTCTTCGGACGCAGGCAGGCACATCGGATAAACACACTATCTGAGGTGTCAACATCAACAAAGCTCATATGATCCAATCTCAAAAGATTCACGACCATTTGGGGCATGTTTCATTACACATACGATCACAACTTGTACGCTTGGTAGCTCTATGTTCAGGAGGCTTGCACTCAGATCGCACAGGTCGACAACGTCACCGGGAAGTCGTGCAACTCCACTGTGCATTTCTGAGAGGGCATAAACTGCAAGTCACCTAGGGAACAGACAGTTATTGCATGGTTCTGTACTGCCGCTCCCGGGTCACATCTCGTTTCGTCACGGTTGTGGCTCTATGGGGCTTGGTACGGCGTTTCCCTGCAATAATGCCAGTGGGGTAAATTCCGGTGTTTGACTGTTCGTCCTCGTTATTAGCCCAATGCACATCATTGCGTTGGTGTTAGCTACATAAGCATGCTGGTCGTTACATGAAGAGCATGAGAGTGAACACATTCAGTAGTGATTCAGCACTTGCATTTTTGCATACGAGAAATGCCCATGGCTTGTCAGACCAAAAGTACCTCCATGCGACTAGGAGCAATCAAAGTGCTACATACCCGGTCCCAATGAATACCAAACGAGCTGTCGGCGCAACAATGCGCCCGGTGACTTCGCAGCTCGCATTTCCTTTCCTCGTGAAGCGACAACTGCTTCGGACACACCAACTACAGCGGTCGTGTACGACGACTTTTACTCTTAAGCATCCTGCACGATTTCCTCAAGTGACTAAACGTTTTTGTCTGATTGAGGCATCGAATTCAGCCTTTCCGCGGCTCGGCAGCTAACGACCACCGGCTGCCAAAAAGGCTGTCCGCCTTCAAACAGCACGGGGCACCGACAACTTTCTCAAGAACTGCATGACAAGAGCTGCCTCAAGAGCTGCATGTCAAGAGCTGGAGGAGCCACCGAGGAGCCACAGAGGCGCAACCTGTGAAGAGCTGCCTCGGTGACCGCCCGTGTATCCATAATAGCCACTGCACGTGGAGGGCATGTGTTGTTAAATAAATAAATAAATACATACATAAATGTGACAGACACAAGAGTTCCCAGAGAATCGCCAGACAGAGCCCTCAGAGAATCGGCGCAGGCGCCCGGCCGGCATCGGCGACGAGCCATCTTTTTTTTGCGCGCGCCATTAATGCACGAGCTCAGAGCGTGCCAGGAAGTTCCAGCGTTCGCTTCCCACCCGACCCGTCGCCAGGTCATTGCTATTCCGCGCGCAGCGCGGCCGGCGCTGGAGGCCCGCCTCGGAGACGGCCGACGAACGGCGGCGGCGGCGGCGCCGGCGGCGGGCGCGGATGACTTGCCGGGTCGTTCCACCGGCCCGCCGTGCCTGTGTGTCTGTGCCAAAGTGGGCCGCTGTGTGCTGAACGTGCGCTGCGGGGGCCTGTAGCCAACGACATCCGCCGACGCATGGCTGTGCTCACGCGGGCGGACAACGGTACCGCTGGCGCCTGCCTCAGGCAGTGTCGGAGGTACCCTCAGGATGACATGTGTCGGAGCGGTGACTACGGTACCGCTGGTGCCTGCCTCAGGCAGTGTCGGAGGGTGACCACGGTACCGCTGGCCCTGCCTCAGGCAGTGAGGTACCCTCAGATGACATGTGTCGGAGCGGTGACCACGGTACCGCTGGCGCCTGCCTCAGGCAGTGTCGGAGGTACCCTCAGGATGACATGTGTCGGAGCGGTGACCACGGTACCGCTGGTGCCTGCCTCAGGCAGTGTCGGAGGTACCCTCAGGATGACATGTGTCGGAGCGGTGACCACGGTACCGCTGGCGCCTGCCTCAGGCAGTGTCGGAGGTACCCTCAGGATGACATGTGTCGGAGCGGTGACCACGGTACCGCTGGTGCCTGCCTCAGGCAGTGTCGGGGGTACTCTCAGGATGGCATGTGTCGGAGCGGTGACCACGGCACCGCTGGCGTCTGCCTCAGGCAGTGTCGGAGGTACTCAGGAATGTGTCGGAGCGGTCGTGCCTGCCTCAGGCAGTGTCGGGGGTACTCCCAGGAGCGGTGACCACGGCACCGCTGGCGTCTGCCTCAGGCAGTGTCGGAGGTACTCTCAGGATGACGTGTGTCGGAGCGGTGACTACGGCACCGCTGGTGCCTGCCTCAGGCAGTGTCGGGGGTACTCTCAGGATGACATGTGTCGGAGCGGTGACCACGGCACCGCTGGCGCCTGCCTCAGGCAGTGTCGGAGGTACCCTCAGGGTGACGTGTGTCGGAGCGGTGACCACGGCACCGCTGGTGCCTGCCTCAGGCAGTGTCGGAGGTACCCTCAGGATGGCATGTGTCGGAGCGCTGGCCATATTACCGCTGGCGTCGACCTCAGACTGCGTCGGAGGTACCCTCAGGGTGACGTGTGCCGCAGCGGTAGCTACAGTACAGCTCTGTTCGGCCTCAAATCGTGCCGGAGGTACCCGCAGGATAACTTATTCACGGTGGTGGCCGCATCGCACGCACCAGCCGAGCCGACTAGGCGGCGGACATGCGGTACGCCGGAATGCCCCAGGTCGCAATCACACCGTGACTCTGTGCCGCCGGCAGTGAGTGTCACTTGGCCTTGCTCTTGATTGATGTATGCATGTCTCGCAGAGCAAGCCTTCCTCGTTCGGTGGCGTGCGGTGTGAAAATCCCATTTCTGATTATTGTGCGCAGTGAGCCGCGCCATCGCAGTGGTTAAAATACAAAGCAAATAAATTTGTGTACGGAATTGCGAGGCGGATGAATGAAGCAACTTCATCACGGCCATCATCAGCAGGCTTAACGGGACTTCATAATCTCCAATGATAGGCCAGCATCTTGATCGTTACTCAAGTATAACCAGACGTCTTAATCCTGGAATTCCGGAGGAATTCACCCCTTAATAACTCATTTTTTTTAACGGGATAACCGCTAAACGTATAGTGCGATCGCACTTCATTTTATAAATTATACACGCACACACACACACATATATATATATATTCAGCAAATTTAGTTAGAATTCTTGTTGGGATGAATTTTTGCTCAGAGTGCTGTTGCTAAGGAGAGCTTCTTGCATTAACATTGGCACAAACATAATTGTAGCCGAGCATCTGACGTGCCGTCAATGCGCCGACATAGCCGCTCCGGTGGCTCGTACCCGGCCTTATCCGGCCAGTCGCCAACTGACCCTCACAGGGGCCAGGTGCGACCGCGTGAAGCGACTCGAGCCATGTCTTGTCAGGACGGGAAGGCGAATGCAGGTCAGCGCCGTTCTGACAAACTGAGTTACCTTCCAGGGCGGCTTTTGACATGCATTCTAAAATTGATCGGCGGATCTACTAATGTTCGATGTTTTGTGGTCCGATGGTCACCGAAATAGTCGAAATCAAAATCAGATGAGCAGTTTCCAATGTCACTTTTGAGATGGGCCTCCAGGAGCTTTTGAGAATAAGGCTAAAAAGCACCTGAGCATCTTGCATATCCATGTGTGTAGGTGTTTGTCGATAGAGACGCACGCACAATTTGTGCAACTTCACATCAGATTACGAGGTAGTGTCCTTGTCAGATATAACTTTTCCTTCTATGCCTACAATTTCCACCGGATCGCTCATAGCGCAAACTTGGAATATATGTGATATACCTTATTGTTCTCGATAAGTGAACACAGTATCATGGTACTATAGCAGGTCAGGTCATGGAAAAATGACATGCATCTGCATCTCTACCACGGAAATGGTGATTATTTCAAATGTCGTTCATCATCCTATGTACGAAGCTAAATGGTATCACATGCTCTTATTGCATCAGTTGGCATGTCTACTACATGTATTGCAATGCTTACACCCTGTCATAGTTATACAAGGTCAATGATCCATGTTAATCTGGCTGGCGAAAGTTGTTCCTTTTAGAGATAATTGGCATCCAGGATAATTGTGAACACTGGATTCAAATCAAGTGGTCTTTTCCAAACTTGGTGCCAAAAGTATAGACATAGCATACATATCGGGGGTCATTGATTCCGGTGTCCTAGTGCGATCCAAGTTGATCTTTTGCAGCAAATTGTTTACTAGGATCATTTGCAAGCTGAATTAAAATTCATCATCCTTTTTACCACACAAATGCTACAAATTATAGAACTTGGTAGGCTGTGAGAAGTATACCACTGCATGACATGAAGTCATAATGTCATAATGGAGCGGGATGGGTGATGGACTCTGGGTACCAAAGGTACCGGGTTCGACACTTGGGCCGCTCCGGACAATTTCCAACCCCGCGGCCGACCGGCGAAACAGCGTGGGCGGCGCCATTAGCCGTGAATGTGCATAAAGTGCTTCGTGAACCACCCAATAAACAAACCAAGGAACATGATGTCATAAGGTGATCAGACTGAATAAGAGCCACAAGGGCCCATCCAGGCTAAGTCTATAAATGTCAAGGGTCCGACGTGATACCATGACCCAGGCAAAAAGACACCATTCACCCCAGCCATCACCACATCTCTAATTCAAAGAATACCTCCACCAACAAGCCCCACACTCATCAATGTCCATCTACCTTACCTACCCAGCTCAATTCACTCGATTCAGTGCACACTCTGCTCAGTACATAACTAATGCCAAAAGACCTTCCCCATATTCAAAATTACCTAGTCCAATGATAAGTCTAGTGGCTTTACGCTGTACTCCTATGTTTTTTTTCTAAGTAGGGGATCCATACCTGTACATAATATTTTAAGTTGGGTCGTACATGGCCGCTTAAATTATTTTCATCACTTCCTTACCCTCATACCTAACAATCACATTAATGATGCCCCTCATTCTGATTGCTCTGTTTCTAGCTGATGTCCATTGGTTTTTGCTTTAAAATCATTTGAAACTAACACACCCAAAACTCTTTCCTCTTCAGAGTTTTCCAAAATTATACCTCTAATTGTATGTTCAAAAGTCTCACCTCAGACACCAAGTGCATAACCTTACACCTGTCATAGTAGAAAGGCATCTGCCATTGATCAGCCCACTTTTTGGGTCTTCCAAGTTAAGTTGAATATTACTAGATTGATCTCTCCAGTTACCACTCCTATCAATTTCATGTCATCAGGAAATTTGAACACCCTATTCCTCAGCTTAATGTTATTTACAAGGATGATAAAAAGAAGCGGCCCTACAAGAGAGCCCTGTGGCACTCCACTCAGAACATCCTTCCATTCAGATCTATATCCATTTAACACTACCGTTTGTTTCCGTCCATTCGACCATACTTCAATCCAGTCTAGAATCATATCATCAATCTCATGCTGCTCTAGTTGCTGAATTAGACACCTATTTGGAACTTAATCAAAAGATTTGCTAAAGTCCAAGTACACTTCATCCATCCTGCTTTGATTGCCCACTTCTTCAGTTACATACTACATAAACTCCAATACATTAGTTAAACAAGATCCTTGAGATCGAAATTTATGTTGGGTATCCCTTAGAAGGTTACGCCTATCTAGATGAGTCTGAATCTTCTGCTTGACAAGTTTGTATAGTATCTTCCAAACCATCGAAGTCACACTGACTGGTCGGTAGTTTCCTACATACCGATCATCCTTCACGCATTCTACGCATGACCGATACCATTGATTCGCATTTTGATAATACCATAGTACTTGTGAAAAGCTTAGCTAGCAATTTTGTCCAAGTGCATCCGAAGATGTTGTTTCGTTAAGGGCTAGGAGTCGTAACCCGGAACCATCATTTCACTTAGTCGCGATTGACTCAACATTGACCTCATTGACTCGATATCATAAATCAGCGAAAGATCGATAAAATTGATTTACACCACTGCACAGAGGAAGGATAGTATCACGTGTCGGTGACAATCGCGTTCCTTCATGCGGTCCCAAACAAAAGTTGAAATGGGACAAAATTCCCCAGCAGCAGAAAGGGTACGGTCTGTGAGTGGCAGTTCACTGTCGGCTAGCTCGAGGTCAGTATCCTTACGTTGGCATTCGCCACTTGCTCTGTGTGTGCCCCGATTCTCGCCACCAGCCGAGAGTTGGCCATTTCCGCTGTGTGTGTCCCGACTTTAACCACTAGCCAATAGGTACCCACTACACCAGTTCCGCACATTGTGCGACATCTGCCACTATCATGGCGCGCCGTTTACATCTGATACACCGGACCACTTCACCAGGCAGACAAAGCTTCCATGGCTGGGCGACAGAGAGTGAAACGGCAATCTCACCGCAACGTCGGTCCCCACAACGGAGGATGGCACAACACCCACACCATTACTTCGGTCACCACAACAAAGGACAGCAAGATAAGTACACCACTACGTCAGTCACCACAGCACAGAACCACACGATTGCACAGCACCTTGAAACATCACAAGCGAGGACCACACGACTACATAGCACAGTCAAACATTACAACCGAGGACCACACAACTGCATAGCACAGTCAAACATTACAACCGAGGACCACACAACTGCATAGCATCGTCCGACATCACAACAGAAGACCACACTTCCCACATCACAACAGAGGACCACATGGTCGCATAGCATCGCCAAGCATTGCAACAAAGGCGGCAGGGGCAGTGGTGGGAGCGGCGACGGCGGTCGGCGGTGAGCACTCACGCTGACGGTGAGCCCCTCGGCGTCCGAGCGGCGTGTGAGCGTGGTGATGGGGTAGCTCTGCTGCTGCAGGCTGCTGCTCAGCTGGTAGGCCATCTCGGAGGCGTTGACGTGGTGCAGCTGGAACTGGTCGGCCGCGCTGACCGGGTTGTACGGCGGTGGGAAGTAGGGCGGCTGGAAGTCGGAGGAGGGCGTGTGCGCCAGCCGGCCCGAGCTGCTGAACGTGGGCGAGCCGGAGAGCGACGTGATGGGCCCCATGCCGGCCGGCGGCCCGCCCACCCGCTCCTGCAACAAAGACACGCTGGTGTTAGTCGGTCCGCGGCTATCGTACGGATGGGGATGACCGACACAGACGCACTAGCGCTGTGCTCCGGCCGGGGAGGGCCGACACAGACACACTGGCGGCTGTGCTCCGGCCTAGGACCGACACAGACTTACTAGCGGCTGCGCTTCGGCCGGGGAGGGCCGACACCGGCACACTGGCGGCTGAGGCCCGGCCGGGGAGGGCCGACACAGACACACTGGCGGCTGAGGCCCGGCTGGGGGAGGGAAACACAGACACACTGGCGGCTGAGGCCCTGTCAGGCCGGGGGAGGGCCGACACCGAGACACGCTGGCGGCTGTGCTCCGGCCTAGGACCGACACAGACACGCTGGCAGCTGTGCTCCGGCCTAAGACCGACACAGACACGCTGGCGGCTGTGCTCCGGCATAGGACCGACACAGACACGCTGGCAGCTGTGTTCCGGCATAGGACCGACACAGACACGCTGACGGCTGTGCTCCGGCCTAGGACCGACACAGACACGCTGACGGCGTCACGTGACCATTAGCGAGGGCCGTCAGCGATGGTATCAGCAATGGCGAGCCGTTGATCTGCTGGATATCGCGCTTGTTTGCAGCCGTGAGTCCTCGAGTTCAAATCTCACTGGCTGCTCGGGCTCCTAGATCGATCGACGTGGCCGAATGGAGACGCTAATTGGTCCACGAGCTATGCGCGGTGAAGAGACCCCCTGACATGCTTGTATGACGCCACCAACGTGTCAGCTAACTGTGTGATGCACGTGGTCCGAAGAGGACCTTGGCATGGTCGCGTGGTCAGGGGTGGAAATAAGGTCCGACAGAGTCGGCGGAACGCAGGCATGCTGAATGCTATAGCAGAGGATGACTTCGGCCGGTTTCAGGCATCCTCTCTCGCCCCGAACGGTAATCAAAATACAGCTAGCTCAGCAGGGAGGGAGAGTGATTGAACTAGCACCACAGCGTCTGAGTGCATGATCAAACTGCAATCATGAGTGCGAGGCGGGGGGGGGGAGGTATGACACGAAGGTAAGAATGCAGCCAACCATGTCCGCTGGTGATCATCGAAGGCCCAGCTGAGGAATATCCAAGCAGCTTGCAGAAGCACCCCGTAAAGACATCTCCCCCAGATATCAGACGCTCGCTGCCGAGTTGTTGAGCCACACCGGCGCAAGTCCGTTAGTTACGCCTGAACGCCACCGGTGGTGGGAAGCATGCGAGGCGGCACGCACAGGTGAACTCTCCAATAATTTAGCCCCACATGCGCTTCCAGCCAAGCCTGACCGCCTACCACCGGGGCGCGGCCGGTACGCTCTGTCACACGTTCACAATGACTTGGATTGCGACGCGTCTGCAGGAAGTCAGCGCCAGATACTGCATCATGCCACGCCGGATTACCCGCCGTCGAGCACTCGGCGCCACCCGATCGTGCGACTCCCACTGGCCATGTCCAGCGCCCGAACACCGAACGGGTGGCTCACGAGCGCCCACATTCGCCACCTGTCCGCAGCGGTGGAACAACACCCGAGCCTGCCCCCTCCGCCGCCCCGGAGAAAAGCCGGGCGCGGCGGGCCGAGGCCGCTCCCGCGCTGCGGGTGGCGCGCCACCTGGCCGGCCAGATGGCGCGCCGACTGCCCGTGTTGCTCGGCGGCGGTTCCTCCCGGTTCCTCCGTCTCTGCCGGACCACGTCGCACACGCAGCCGACAGGTGCCGCGGGCGGTCGGCGGCACGTCAGCGGCCCGTCACGCGGCGCCCCGCCCGCGCATTATCCTGCCCGGCGCGCCGCGTCCGCGTCTGACGGATGCCCGGCCAGATAATTGGCCGCCGGACGGTCGGCCGAGACGCGAGACGCGGCCGGCCGGCCGACCGCCGCCGCCGCCGCGGCTCCCATGGACACCGGCCCGACAGTCGCCACCGCACTCGGCTCGAGTTTCACGCCGATCTCGCGGTTTCCCAGACGCATTCACGAAGCCATCCCTCAACCGCCGTCAAACACCAGCGACTTGTCCGGATGATATACGAATCGTGTTGTAGGTCGTGGACGGAAAGCATTGTTCCATGGAGAAAGTGATGGTATATTGTACTGCGATTCTAGGGAAGCTTATGCTGATGTAGCAGGGTATATTGATATACCATGAGATGCTTCACATGCATGGACAAGTTGTGCCGCCTTCGCTGCATAACGAAACCGAGCTGACGGGAGCCCTTATCCGGCACTGTACATACGCACCGCAAACACAGGCTTCCGGTTGACTCTCGTGATACTCAAGTTGCAGCGAGATGCCGGCCACAGCGCTTGGCTGCGGACGGCACCGCCGCACCTTACCTCCACTGATCCCGTGGACATTCTGCTGTTGGCCTCCTCCTGCTCCAACATGACCAGCACACTGTGGCGGCGTCACGCCTGGGACGGCCCCACCGCGCCGTCGCTGCACATGAGCGTCAGCTCCGCCGCATCACCGGCGCGTGCACACTGCCGCAGCTCTCGGCGACGGTGTCGATGTCGGCCGCCGCCCGGCGACGTTCCCACAGCGGCGCGAGTCGGGGGGTGGCGCCGACGTCGGCCGACACTCGGGCACGTGCCGTGACGGGCGCAGTGGCGGCGGCGGCGGCAGTGGCGCGTGTAGAGCGGCGAGCGGCGGCGCGGCCACCCCCTGGCGGCTGCGGAGAGCGGCCGCCGCTCGGGGCGCTCCCGTAATCGCCGCCGACCGCACGGTCGACGAGAGCTCGGCGCGTGATCCACGCCGCGGTGTATCGTCACAGGTGGCAGCTGGGCCGACGGGCTCCGCAGCCTCTCCAGACTGGGGGAGCCCACTCGACGGAGGACACTGGGTCAGGGCTGAGCCACGTCGCCACTCCACAGCGATTCGATCTTTCCGGACTGGAGGAGCCCAGTCGACGGAGGACGCCGGGTCGGGGCTGAGCCACGGTGCCACTCCACAGCGACTCGATGTCTCCGGACTGGAGGAGCCCAGTCGGCGGAGGTAGCAGGGCCAGGGCTGAGCCGCGTCGCCACTCCACTGCGATTCGATCTCTCCGGACTAGCAGAGCCCAGTCGACGGAGGCGGACGGGTCAGGGACGAGCCAGGTCGACGCATGGCCATATCTCCACTCCATTGTGATTAGCCCGATTGCTGTGTCAGCTCTCGTCACACAGCGTGCCTGTCTCACGAGGACTAAGCTTGCCTCCTAGCATTTAATGGTTTTCATGCAAAATACATCTGATATCCGACTAAACTATGGAACACAATTTGACTTGAAATATCTTCACTTACATGCTACGCTGGTTGTGCCAATGCATAAGTATGAGGAACAGGCATACCCGTTGAAAAATGGTGGCTATTCCTGGAAGAATTCATCCATCACGCCATTAAATGGAACGTCCAATTTCGAACAATCGAACAGCAAATGTTGACATTACAGCAATAGGCGCATCAAATGTGCATGGAGTGGATCCGACGTTATTACTCAAAGCTTCGGAACATATTCTAAACATTCGCAGCATTAACGTGTTGGAACGATTGTTCGTAATACATGCACAATACGTTCTGGGTGAAAGCAGCCAATGCTGAAAAGGCGTAACTATGTGCTTTGAAAGGCATACCTTCTACTCTTTCACTCTTTAACATCAATGTCCATGCCACCATGCTTTGGCAAGAATGATTGTGCATATATGAAAAAGTGACATACTCCCGACACCAGATAGTGTCACTATGCCAGTGCACAATCCAAAAGCATGTCATCAGTCCCTTCCCGTAACCATTCGGCCAATAAGGAGAGTCGGCTGGGAGCTTTATTGGAGGGCAGTATGAGCAAAGTGCGGTATCGTTTATTGGCGCACGATTTCCCGTCGTAAAGCGACGCGCCGATCCGTGTGGGCGTGGCCGGCCGTCAGCTGCTGCGACGGCCGGACCTGGCCGCCGACCGGCCGCGGCCGCCATTATACGGCGCGACAGCTGACAGCCGAATAGAAAGCCGTCCTGCGCCGTCCAGGTAGAGCACTTTCTCGAGCCGGCCGCGTCCTGCCGCCGCCCGGCCGGCCGCGTCCTGCCGCCGCCCGGCCGGCCGCGTCCTGCCGCCGCCCGGCGGCCGCGTCCTGCCGCCGCCCGGCCGGCCGCGTCCTGCCGCCGCCCGGCCGGCCGCGTCCTGCCGCCGCCCGGCCGGCCGCGTCCTGCCGCCGCCCGGCCGGCCGATTACGCGGGCATTTCCAGTAACGGCCGGCGTCTGGGAAGCCAATTAGTCGGTGTTGGCGCAACGCGCGGCGGGAGGAAACCTGCTCGGTCGTCTTCGGCAGGTGTTCTGGACAAACACTGGAGCACACGTCAGCGCGCAGCACTCCGCCTTGCGATTCACTTCACTGGTCGTCGTGCGGACGCTGTACAGCCCGTGCAGCTGACGCGCCCTTAACCCCCAATAACAACTCCAAAGATCGTACAATGCGCTAGACGTACAAAACGGGGGACCAAGGTCTTGGTAGCCATCTCTGACCCACCGACGGCGCCAAATTCGACTTTTCTATGTGCCAGCTTTTCGACTAACAGTGGAAAGCTTTTGATGCAGTCCTGCCGCCCATCCCGAAACCCATTAACATTCTGGCTGTGACTCGGTGTGAGCCCGCCGCCCTCGGCTCGGCCAGATTACCGTCAGCCCGACGTGGTAATTATCGGGCCGTGCTCGGCCATTTTTCTCAGCCTGCCATGGTCCCGACGGTCCGCGGACTTCACCGATCCGACTGAGGTCGCTACTCTCGCGCTCCTTCTGTCCCCCTGTCTCTATATGCTGTCTGTCTTCCTGTCCTCTGTTCCTCTGTGTGTCCATTTGTTGCTTTCTCTCTTTATTATCCAATATATTTCTCCCTCCTTATCTCAATTCCTCTCTTCTTTTTCTCTCTCTGTCTCTTTCTCTCTTTCTGTCTCTTGCTCTCTTTCCTCCAATTTCCCCCGGTATCCTCACGTTTGAATCTGGTTAAGATTGGAGGCAGAGCCGGTTCTCACTGAATTAATGAGTTATGAGTTTCACTGGCATCCTTCATGGGAATGTCGCTTATTTCCTCGAATTTCCCTAATAAGAGGCGCATGCATACATTTTGTGCCGGGGGAACTGTGATTTTCTGCCGCTATGCGTACTTTTTCTCATATCATGCTTAGAATGCCCATCTTTAACATGCTCCTGGCCTTTGGACAATGTTACAATGTTAGCTGGCGATCCTCATAGACTCCAACTATGCCACTGAGAGGCCAAAGAATGCAGTCAGAAGTCGCCGTTGTGTAAATGTGCTGTTCTGACTCAGCCTTGTGTCGACACCCAGGACAACACGTGACCGTCGCCTACCCTCCCTCCCCCAAAAGAGGTGGCCAGGACATCATCCGGAACAGGAGACCGTCACCAGCCCCCTCGCTTCGCCTCGGTGAGATTGTGAGGACATCGTCCAGAGTCGCTCAGGAGACCGGCACGTTTCGCATCAGTTGGCTTGGCTGCAAGACGGAGTTACGCCGCCGCGGCCTTCCCTGGAAGTGCCAGGACCCAACATAAAACATTACTACTGAGTCATCCTGATGCAGCAAAATAAATGGAACAGTGCTGAATCACCATTGGCATGTGCACGCTGATCCGTGCAATAGCAGCCACATCACCATTCCTCGATCCTGAACTGAAACGCTTTCCGCAGCATTGGACGGTGACTACACAGACCGAACTCTAGACTGTATCACCTATTTTCCATGGACCTAGCATGCACCGCGCCATGGATTGAGTCGTGGACTGAGCTTTTGACTGCGCTATGGATTGCACTATTTTGTAAGCCATCAGCTAAGACATGAACTGAACCATGGACTGAGCCATAGACTGAGCCATGGACTGAACCATGTACGAGCCACGCACTGGACAATGCACTGGGCCGTGCACCGATCTATGCACTGAGCCCTGACCTGGTTCCGAGCGTCTCGTGTGAGTGCACCTGTCACGTGACCGGCCCCTTGACCGCCAGACAGCGGTCCGGCGACAGGTGGTGGCGCCCGCGGCGCGGCCGCCGGCCGAAGGTCGACACGGCCAGATGTGTTCGTCTCGTGGCCCGCCGCAGACTTGTGCCGACCGCCCCGATACAGGGCGGCACCAATGTGGTGGCCCCGCCCACCACGGGAGAACGACACAGGCGGGGAGCAAAACCCCGCCAGCTGGTGCTGCGGCGTGTGCTGCCATTTGCGGATAAAAAACTTCGCGTTTTTCTTGCGATACGCTGGCACAATAGCTATCACCCAGGCTTCGAAATGTGCATCAACCTGCTTAGGTGTGACATAATTGAACTTTGCGCAACACGGTCATACTTAAGTGCTGCCGGATGCCTGTTTTGGTATAAAAATATATTACTTTGGTACGGATAATCTCGATCTTCTTCTCATAAACCTTGCTCGACTCCAATCAGGTAAAGCTGGACGATTGATCTCGAGGACTGATCTGTCACCTGAACTCTGGCGCACCAGAGGCCCACACTCGCCAAAAAAAAACACGGAAGGAACCCGGCACATTACCTCGTCAACACTCGCAGACTGGCCTACTATACGGAAAAAGTATTAAGAGACTTAAAATTATCGAAGCCCTTCTTATCTGCCAGCTACCTATCCCTGACTTCCAACAGGGTATAAAAGGAATCCTCCTGTTATGTGATGTTTGTCCAAATATTTGTTGAAAGCAATCCCATAGATGAAAGCATTTGCACAAACCCAGCATGATACGAATAATTCGAAATACTTCGTATTCATTATCCATTCTCATTCAGCTTCATGATGTGAAAAGCTTCAAAAAAGCGTTTCCATGAAACATCATGGAATCAACGAGAATTATTTATTATTTTCTACCTTTCCTGAGTGGCGGCATGACGTGCAATACCCAAAACAAGATAAAAGCTGAATAATGCCGAAGAAGATATACATATACATAAAGGTTGACAAGAGACAACACAACAGAAGTCCTTTCAAAAAGTGCAGACATGAAAAGCTGGGAAGCTCGAGTGGAAAGTGCTGGCTTTGAAAAGTGGCACGGACATTCTTATTTAATTAATCCGCTTCAATTCACCAACCTTCCACCTGTAGTTCTCTGCTGGATAGCGGCTCAAGTAGCGCATAACTTGAACGCGCGTCAGATGCATCAAGAGTTTTGAATCGAAGTGTGGAGCTCATGATAAACCAGGCGTATGGGACTGACAACATATAGCACGAAACAATCCGACAATTGCCGTGGCACATCCGTATTCTGAATTACTCGGGCCATAGGCATCACCATCCTGATGGACAGGTTCCAACGCGTTCCAACAAACTCTATAAAATCTAGCATCACGCCTTTCGCATTACACGGAAACAATGAACATATACTCACTCTTCTCGCCCTCTCCCCTTTCCATCTGCATCGAAGCCGATGACCACAAACCCAATTAAGAAACGTAACGTGTCCCGACACTATCATGGGGGACGAGTAGCCTAGGGGTAAGTTGCTCGTCTCACAATCGAAAGGTTGTGGGTTCGAATCTCACCTGTCGCTATTCTTCGCCCGCGACCAATCGGGGTGAGAGGTTGTCGACGCTACATGACTCAACGGTCGATGTGTCGTAAAACCAATAACCAACCAACTGACACTATCATGCCGTCTCTGTGCTTTGGCTATTTACCTGATGAATTACGGACAAGTCTCTTAAGCAGTTCCGGAATTCGGTTAGGAGCTCTGGCATTCTGACATGAAATTGCCTGTAACCAAGCAGACTTGTGCTCGACTCAAATTTGTTTAGTCGACTCACATGTGACTCATAGATCTTCAGATCCGATTCGACTCACAACTCAAACAGACTGACAGAAATTTGAATCGATTCAGGTCCGACTCAGTGCTATCAAACTCGTGAGCTGTATGATTCAGTGTGCACTGACTGCACATGATATTTGAATGATTAACTCATGGTTCGACTCATTGTTTAGAAAGATGTTATTCAACTCATGATTCGAGATGTACTTTGGGGAAAAGAATCGATTCGACTTGCGACTCCTCCAAAAACGATTGATCCATGAGTCGATTCTCGATTCAACTCGAGTCGAGCACAAATCTGTCACCAAGACACCCATCGCCCATCGACCTGGCAAGATATTTTTCGAATCAAGTTCGTACTCAAGCCTCAGCTACCGTGGTAGAATATTAGTTTTGCGTTGGGTGTGAAACGTGTACAATGTAATGTCGAAGTTGGCCATGGAAACATGCCACTTGAAATGTTGCTCCAGTCCTCCAAGCTCAATGCTGAGCCCGTAGTGCACTGATGGTCGCGTGTTTCCCGTTGAATTTTGGGGACACGCAATTCACGGATGCGTATGCTGACGATAACGATTCCAATAACTTGGTTTGAACAGATGGCATTATTTAACAGATCACAGATGATCCCTTTTCTTGGAATTGTGCAACGAGATGTTCGTATCACAATATGCAATGGCGAGCATATGGATGATGCCTATTCACGAAGTACTCTTAAAACAATTCATGAAGACTTCACAAACACAATCAAAAGCACGATATCAATACGTCCTTGGAAAGGAAGTATATTCAGTGCTCATAAAGTGACATATTCCGTTCTACTCCACGAATAATGTATCACTGCTCAGCTAACAGACCTGCTAGCAACCGACCAGATGGTAATGGAGATGTGATAGTGGGGTGGCCACGTTGAATCGAGGACGACATATTAAATTATTTTTAAATATGTCGTCTTTATTAAATATTGAATAAAGACGATATTAAATATTTAAATATTTAAATATTTTAAATATTTGTCTTAAATTATTTTTAAATTAAATACATAATTATATTTAATTAATCGACTATTTTTTGTAGCAGAACCAGACTTATCTGATGTGGAGGTGAGCTCGGCGTCTACACAGCAGGCTTTGCTTAACAAGACTATCACTCCATAGGGAAACCGGATCTCGAATACTAACATCAAGGAACCGGAGCAAAACACTGTACCCGATCACAAACACCGACGTGTGCCGTGTTTTACGGTCGCACATCGCGGCCACTCTCAGTATACAAGATCCTGATCTCCTCAGCGCGGGTGCACGTGCTGCAATAAGCCGACAGCGTCCAGCGGACAGATCGGGCCGGCGCCTGTCAAGACAACGTCCGTGTCAGCCTGCACCTGTGACGTCACACCCTCGAGGCGCAGGCGCACCAGCGGCACCGTGCAGGTGACGCACCAGGTCTGCCTTACCCACTGGGGAGCCAAGGCTGACGTCGGCAGCGAGAGAAGCGAACACCTCCACCCGACCGTTCAGGACGCAACATCGGCAATACACTCTGCGCGGTTTGAGAGTCGGCGCGGTTCCTTCGCGACGCTGTTGGATTCCGAACTCGAATTGCATTCTGCGGCGCGGGCATCGCTGCGCAATAGGTCCCTCCGGTGCGCGATTCGAGATGGTATCATCGCAGCTGAGTTGAAAGGAACCGCAGGACACCGGGACACCGACATCCAACTAGAAAAGAGGGAAATAGTCCTCCGTGGCCTCGTCTTTTGTGTATCGCACGAAGGAAGCTAATTGGCCGATCCAAATTGCGACACACCAGGCAAGCTAACTGACCCTAATGATGACACGCAGCGTGAAAAAAACCTACTGTCACCCGCAGCTCATACCACCGCTACGTGGTTAATGGTACATGGTATGTCGCACCGCTTTGTAGATTTGTCACCGCATACAGACAAAATAATCCAATTCCACTTTTGATAATCGTGCCCATTCTTCATTGTCCTTAAACTCACGCGCCAGAGACCCTTTCACATCGCGCGCACCAGAAGGGGGGGGGGGTGAGGAGGGCGGACTGAACCACCTTCTATGATCTCGGAAACTACAGAAACTAGATGCACACACTTTTGAAAGTAGGTTACGACTGCAAACCCGATTCAGTATAAATTTCATTACCAATCCTTCAGGGTCAAAGAAAGTCGAGATTACCCTCCAAACTAGCAGCCTGCTACTATAGACATGCCTGGTCATGTCATGACAGGCGATTTATTTTGGAAGAATATTGGGGAGGGGCGGGGCTCATAACATGAGGGCAAGGGCGGGGCCAAATCGATTGCGGGTGGGTGAGTGGGTGTGGATAGCATGCCCCATAGGATCCTATGCTATGCTAAAAGTTGAAATTAATGAGGGGGAGCCAACACTGAAGGTGTGAATTCCCATTGAAAAGCATACAAAACAGCACCCATGTGTCATGGCGAGATCTAGAGAAGGATGTATGATGCTTCCATTTGTCAATTTCTGTTGACACCACTTTGTGTATTTCAACTGGAAATTAAAGTGGGTAGAAATGATCTGAAAGTTTAATTTGCGATTACAACGCTCGTCACTTGTACCACAAGTATTCTCCGCTGTTTTTGCCACCTTAGACCGTAAGGACGCGGGCCAACATAGCGATCTTACATGCAGAGAATCAGCCAGGAAACGTTCTTCCATATGCCACGACGAGTAACCATAAGTACTTGAAGGACAGCATGGTTGTGCCTTGGTAGGAACTCGTAGTTGTATTTTTGACATGCTAAATCAATGCTGCCACTGTCACTTCGTGCAAAGCCAGTATTTATTGGATTTATTGGATGGATATTTATAGGATATTTGAATATTATCTGAAGCTATTCGACTGCACGGTATTCTGGAAGCTATCTGTCTGGGGAAATCTTGAGCACGAGTAAATCTTGTATTGCCAGACGCATAGCACGGAAGGTTGATGCAATGTGTTCAGTTTTGCATAGTCGCGCCGTGTTCCGCTGTAACTTCACTATGCTTAGTCGTGCCGTGCTGCGTTGTGAGCTGACTTTGGAAGCACGTGTCGTGCTGTGATGCTGTGCCGTGCACCGAATGCTACCGAACATCGCTGTATTTCGCGTAGGGCCTCCTAGCGGATCATATGTCTCGCTTGGAACTTGGGGATGCATCATGAATATTAACCCGTCCCGTGTCGGGGGTCTTCAACCGCCCCCTCAGGTTTTTCGCGAATAGCGGACGAACGGCGCGGGACAGCGCACCCAAATTTGGCATACCTCTTCCCATCTCAATTTGACATGCTAATTCAAAATTTGTAGGTCAGTTCATCCAGGGTCAACGAGTTAGTCAAGGTCAAGTGAGGTCACCACCAAAAAAGTTCAACCAATCCTCACGCTTTAACGGATACAGATATTTTAATGAAAATGTCAGCGTTTGCTTATCTTTACGGATGCAACAAAATATACCTGCGGAATTTTTCATTTTGTCCGTTTTTTTACTACATATAATTTTTGCGTATTTTCCCAATTGCAGTTCAAATACAGGATTATGGCTAAAGGGAGTATTTTTTATTGGGGAAAGTTGACTTCCAACAATGTTTCTAGGTCTGCTCTACCCATTGGAAAAGGACAATTAAAGAGAAATTGAAAACTCAAAATTTTCAAATTTAAAAAAGAAAAACTTTATTTTTTGGGGGAAAAACAATTATACCCTGGTCGATTTCACTGCCCTTTTCTCATTACAATTAATTTTTTATCTCACATATTCCCAAAATTAACTCTCAAGAGTCAAAAACATAATGTAAGCCGTGAAAAGCCGCGAAAATCTAGCCCCCTGGTGACGTCACTTTTGGGGAAAACCGTTTTGGAGGGTGGATCCAGACCCTACTTGTCGAGCGCTTTCCGATGACGCCTCTCGTTTTCGTGCGACGCTTAGTTTGGATTTTAGACCGCTTCAACGGGGGGTCTTCAACCGCTCCCCCGAGACGGGGTGGGAGGATCTGACCGGAAAGACGGCGCGGGTTAATTTACAGCATGTATCTAGTTTCACTTTCATCATAACACCACAATAATAATGCCTTTGACGCCGTTGAAAAGGCGGTGTGTTTATAAAGTCACAAGCCCAAATACAACAACGGACATTCACACTGGACGAAGAGGTAATTTTAAGCACCACGAATCTACCTGGGCGCGATGACCTAGCCACCACATCGAGACCTAGCCGAGACAGTGTGACGGGCGAGCAATCATCTCAGCCTCATGTTATACTGCTAACCAGCATCACAGTCTTCGGCTGTGGAAACTTCGACACAATGGGCAATGGGGGCTTCCACGCTATGGAGAGTTCAACGCAATGGAGAATTCAACGCAATGAAGACTTCAACGCAATGGAGACTTCAATGCAATGAAAAAATCCAATGCTATGATGGAAACTGCGCCAAGGCATGAACGGTAACACCAACGGAGAACGGCATCAGCGTTGACGACTGTGGATGCGGCAGGGGTGTCAGAGTTGTCTGGAATAGGATGCTCGTCTCCCAACCGGAAGGTTGTGGGTTCGAGTCCCACCAGTCGTCGCTTTTCGCTCGCAATCAATCTGCGTGAAAGACTGGAGACGATACGTGGCCAAAGTAATCGACGTGTTATAAATACCAACAGGCAGCCACGCAGATGCGGCAGTTCTCATCAGTTCAGATCTGCAATACTTTAGCTTAATCTCCAATAATTTAGCCTAATCTCCAATAATTTAGCTTAATCTCCAATACTTTAGCTTAATTTCTAATACTTTAGCTACCCAGAGCGTCAAGATGAACATTAATACAACTAGATGGCACCTACTGTGGGGGTCTCTGCGCTGACGCTGGGGGTCTCTGACCTCACCAAAATGCCTACTACGTGTGCCTTTAGCATCGGCTTCTGCAGCCACCTGTTGCTTACGTTTTTCAGCTGCTGAGGAGACTGTATCTGCTGAGAAGAGCCAATGAGGAGGCTCCAACTACTCGGGAGATTTCAGCGACAGTTAGTTGGTGGGATGTAGGTGTGTGTGTGTGTGTGTGTGTGTGTGTGTGTGTGTGTGTGTGTGTGTGTGTGTGTGTGTGTGTGTGTGTGTGTGTGTGTGTGTGTGTGTGTGTGTGTGTGTGTGTGTGTGTGTGTGTGTGTGCGTGCACGCGTGTGCGTGAGTGTTAGTGTGTGACGCTCGTGGTCAGGTTACACCAGATTGGACGGTTCCGTAATTGGAGCCGGATCCAGATGGCGACGAAGACGGCACCCAGCTGCGCCAAGTCAGGGTGATGGCGGTGTGTGTTCATGACGTCATCACACCTGCCTTTAAGGGAGTAGCAACATTTTTAGGAACAGGCTGGCGTGTTTACGCTCGGGTATATCTGTATATGCGTAGCTCTCTGTGCGCATGTTTGTGTGTGGAAGCACCAGCAAGGAATGCACTTTCAGTGATATTCACAACACGAACGACGACATGAAAGCGTGTTGGAATAAATCGCGAATGACATTGCTAGTGATATGTAGAAAATGCTTCATGTTCTCTTTATACACTATTTCATCTGGGAGGTTGTTTTCTGGAATCAATTAGGGGAGCGGGCAGCATGCATTAGCTATGAAACCCCCGACATATTAAAATGCTATAGGGTTGCATGGTAAATTCATGCAAGAGTGGATGGGAGGGGGAGGGGGCACCCATTGGGTGGCAATTACGCATCCAAAAGAATATAAAAGAACATTCCAACATAATTTACGTCAGTTAAAAAACGCAACTCTGATGTCACAAATATTCCCACTTGACGACATTGGCTAACCAATCCCAGGCAATGTCATCCCAGATGGAGGTCAAATGCCACCACTTAAAGCGATTGGAGCTTTACATTTCAAGCCTAGCGAATGTTATAGGGTCACCACCCTACAAATGAGTTAGCAGCACAACGCTTCGTGTAAAATGTACTTGTTCTGGATGCTACCAACAAGAGCGAAAACACCTAACTACTTTATTGCTCATCCATTTTGACATTAGTGCTTCTCGCAAAAACAAAACACAAAACTAACGAGGCTATGTTCTTGGCGCCTCAGTTGGTTCGTTAGAGTGTTCGTTAATTAATTATTTAGTTAGTTATTCAAATTTGGGGCCGCATGAACTCGAGTGGTAATATAGCGCTCACGTATACCTTATTAGCATCCCAAAGCTAACATTGTATGCATGCTGTGATGTCGAGGCATTAATATTTAGAGACGATAATATTTTCCGATAAGTCGTGAAAAACAGAGATTGGACAAATCCAGCTTTGCAGCCCATTTCACTGGTAAAAAGCAAGCAGGTTTGTATCGTGTCAAGATATTATGTTCACCATCCCATATGGTTCGTTTTACCGGTATGAGTAATAGTTGGTTTGAACTAAGCTTGCACTAGTGCATTAATCGGTCACTAGGTCTACGCTAGTGCATGCGATATTTACCACTGCTAGCCCCTGGCTCGACAAAAGTCACCGGTCCTATTGACATCTGTCAACGTAGCCAGCCGATAGCAGGGTGACAGGTGATTTTCACCTCGGCACTGCCCGGCAGTGATGACGTTTCTGCGCTCTACCTGAGGCCCGGTGGCCAACTCATGCATTAATGGGAGGAAGGAGCCTCGGTACAGTGCAGCTCCCTCGCGCTCGGGAAAGGGAGCCACCTGTTACGTACGCACCCACCGCCGGCGGCATGCGCCAGCCACGTGATTCCCAAACACGAGCTGGGCAGGGAGCCGCCGGCCGGCCACGGCGGCGCCTACCTCCATGGAGCTGTCGTCGCCGTCGTTCTCCTCCTCGTTGATGTCGTCGTCGACGTCGACGGGCATGTCGTCGTCGGCGACGTCGGCGGCGGCGGCGGCGGCGGCGGCCAGGTCGGCGGCGGTGGCCACCTGCACCTGCGTGACGCGACCGTCGATGATGGCGTACGCCAGCTGATTGTTGTGGCGCATTTTGGCGGCGGGCGGCAGCGCGTGCGCGTCGGAGTCGTCGCGCGCCGGCCGCTTGGTGTCGGACGAGCCGTCGTCACTGCGCGGACTGCGGTCGGCCATGGCGCGCTGGCGGCACCTCTCTCGCGAACAGCGCCGTCGGCCGCGCCGCGCTCGGCCCGCCCGCCCGCAGCAAGATGGCCGCACGCCAGCGGGGTGACCTTGAGCGGCGGTCGGCGCGGCGGCGACGCCGGTGCGCGCCTGAAGGCCGGCCGGGTCGGCGCCGCGGAACAAAGGCCGCCGGCGTCGTGCGGCGCTGGCGGACGCGACCTCGTGCCCGCGGCGCTGCCGATCGAGTGGCGGCCGGCGGGCCGCCGGGCCGGCCGGCCGCCCCAGCTGGCCACCGCATTCCTGCGTCGGGACAAATCAGCTGACGCGGGGCGACGCGCCGGCGCCGCTGGCCCGGTGGCGCGCGGTGCCAGCCGTATCGACAGGTCATCGAGACCCGGTCTGTCGGTGCCAGGGCGGCCCGACCGGCTATCGCCCGGCTCATCTCGGCCGGTCTCCGGCTCGGACACGCCCGCGCCGGAAACTTCGATGACGGAGGATCCAGACAGCGTGCTGGTCCGACTGCGCGCCGCCTCGTGACGTCGAAAAAGCGCCGGCTCATGTTGTGCACCTCTGTCTCCACATGTGTTGCGATTCGCTGACATTTCCTGGCGCCGTGTGCTGCCGTGAAGGTCTCAATCGATAGCGCCTGAATCTCAGCTCTGTGCATTTCCCTGCCTCTACCTGCGACTCTGGGATCTCCCAGTGCAGGCACAGAGGTAGGTTATCTCAGAATTAGCATGGTCTTTAATTTGGCGCCGAGGGCAACTCCGCAGGCATTTCCGCCCTCTTCGCACCTGACGCTGCGGATCCTGCTGGCAAAAGCAGCTGTCGACCTGTCCGGCCGTCAGCCGAGCTTCTCGTCACGTCTGAAAATGCCGCCGTCCGGCGCCGAGTTTGTTCCCGAATCTTCGCGCGCCGCCGCGGGGGACGCCCGCTGGCATGCGCCAAACGCTAAACACGGGCGGAGAGAGTCGACCGCGGCCCGGTCGCCGGGCGTGGCTGGAGCGGATCGAGCGCCCGCCCGGCCGCGCGCCCCTCCGCTGGTCCGGGCGGCCCGGCCCGGCCCGGTCCGGTCCGGTCGCGGTCCAGTGGTCAGCACGCGCAAACTGGCCGCCCGCGCACGCGTGTGCATCGCTCAGCTGTGCCGTGTCCGCGCTGCTGCCGCGACAGCGACGCCGGTGGGAAGACGTGAGGCGTTGTGGTCGGCGAACGCGAGCAGCTCCGGGAGCCATATTCGCCGTTCACTCCCGGATAGAAAGCCGCACGCAATTTGTGGTTTTGTAATTTCATAATTTCACACGTTTCTGTTAATGCCACGGGTGGGTGGAGAAGCCAAGCAACCGATGACGTGTCTTGTTCTCGGCCTGCTAGCTTCGGGCAAATGGGTGTAATGTCACGTAGTTGCGTCGGTAGGTTTGTCAAGGATAAGCCTTTGGTCGCTGGTCTGTAATCACGGCTCTGCCAACTACAGATACTCTCTGTGGTTGGCAGTGTTTAGCAGTGGCAAGCTGTGGCGTGTCGTTGGGTTTCATTTTCGCCCAATGTTAACTTGAGCTTGTTGAATTGATAATGCTCCAGATATTCGCGCTACACATTGATTTACATGTGCCTTTACCAAGAACATTTAATGTTTCTGTGACGCGAATTGTTACTTAATTCGAACTAGAGGTTTTTATGGGCGCTGTATAACCACTGCAGTTGATGCGCCCTAAAACCAAAATAGCTAACTAACGAACTAGAGGTTTAATCACGCAATGTGTATCACGCGAGCAGTATGACAGCAGTTTTATATTGCATACCCGAGACTCCAGTGGCTTCTTTCAATGGCCTCTCCCATTCCAGCGCCAGTCTATTTTGTCGCAATGCAGTTGCTTTCTCACGCAATTATAGATAAAATGATTCCATGTCATAAAGCCAAGAAAGCTTTAGGAATGAGGATTCGCATAGTGTAACTATCAGGATTTAAATTCAATCTAGCTTTAATGCTTAATGTGAATTATGTTGCTGACTTATAAGCGGAGGAGAAAGAGCTGCTTACCCGGTATGCCATTAATTTCCTATATTTTGCCAACATGTACCATATTTTGTTGGAAAGCAATGGAGGGACAAATACACTGATATAATTAAACTGTCAAAATACACAATGCATTTCAATTAACCCTAATATTTGGCGCTGGCATTGGCGTAGGCACCTCGGCTCCAATGTTTGGCGTCGGCATTGGCGTAGGCAACTCGGCTCAAATGTTTGGCGTCGGCATTGACGCAGGCACCTCGGGCTTTCCCCTGCACACGCTGCAAGTTCAACACTCATGCAAATTTCCATGCGGCCAGGCTTGATGCAGCAAACAAGAAGCCGGCTCGGCTTTACCTTCCACCCGCTGCTGAATGTGTGCACAGTATCATTTCAGAGCCTCGCACCAATGCAGACATCGGTGGTGTACATGAATAGGCCGTGGTGTCAGCCCAGCCAGGCTGGTGAATGCGAAGCGATATCGTGTTGCATGGCGAAGTCGTCAATTATACGAGAACAACTGATGACTTTGTTCCTAGAAAGGTGGCGCTATAATGGTATGCACGAAGCCACTCGCAAGGCAGACGACCCTGGTACCAGCAATCCGATTCCGAAGCTGTCGCTAGGCATCTTTTGTTCCGGATGACACGATGCTTAACCGCGACAGTGCCGTAAAAGTTGAATTGGATAGCGACATACAATTCACAAATACAGTCAATTAGTACACATCCAGCTGGTTCATAGCAGAACGTGACCTTCAATTGGGATGTTCGGCGTTAGCACCAATTTGCGCTCAAGCAATCATCGTAATTATGGTGAACGTCGTAAATGAGATGGTAGTTCCCGATAAATACTCAATCGGAATAAATTTCTGGATGTAGATGCCAAATAACTTAACTACTGAGTAGTTAAGGCATTAAACTGAGTTAAGTGTATATTGTCGTCACTGACATTCCAAATGAAAATGTCGCGAAAATCATATCTGGATGCGGGTTAATTGCTATGGCGTACGTGTGGGCATCCGTGCTTGTTTGTAATGTAGAGTTTGCTTCGATTTACATGTGAGAGTCAGGATGCCATATTTTGCAATGCTACAACGGATCATACCCTATTGTGCAGCATTTTCAATCAGATCTCCACACACCGTCTCGAAAGGGTGGGGAGTGTCCGATAAACGCCCCCTCTAATCTTAAAACCATGCGTCGCACGAAAACAGAAGAGGTGTCATCGGAAGGCGCTCGATATGTAGTGTCCGAAGCCATACACAAATTTGCATCTTCTACGAAAGTGAAGTCACTAGTATTTGTGATCACAACCGACATCATGTTTTACGCTCTGGGTTTTGGGGCAGATCTGAAGAAAAAACATAAATTACTTGGAGTCAGAAAAGGAAGGCGAAATCAACCCTAAAACTTTCACCCACTCAAAATTATAAAGAAAGAGTTTTGGGATCTTTTAAAATGTTGATTTTGAAATATTTCTTTCATTTTTATTTTCCTAGTAGGTAGGGTGGACCACAAAACATTGCTCGAAGTCAACTTGCCCTAACACGAAATGTTTACTTTTGCCAGCATCTTCGATTTTATCCCCAATGAGCAAATATGCAAAATTAATACGTCATCAAAAAGAAAAAAAATCCTCTGGTGCGTTTTGTTGCATCCCTAAGGATAATCAAACACTGAACGTTTCATTAAAATATCCTTATCCGTAAAAGCGTGACGACCTGTTTAACGTTTTTGAGCATGAAGTCCCTTGGCCTTCAACAACTCAATGACCGTAAATGAACCAACCCCACAATTTCCACACAACATACCAAATTCATGTGAAAAAATGCATGCGAAATTATGCTGCGCGCCATTTTTCACTGTTCGCGGAACACCTCAGGGGGAGGGGAGGGGCGTAAAAAGACCTCCATACGGGGCTAAGCTATCCACTAGGAGTCAGATCCCTACGCGAGGCGGCGGCCACGTGCAATGTGATCGATGGAACGTGTGCGCTACGGTCATGAATAGCGTCGCACAGCCTTCCTGATGTCATGCTTCTTGTCGGCCATAGTGGATACCGGCAGCCGATTTAGTCCCGGGACAATCGCAATCTTCACGTACCGCCTGTCTGTGTCATGCTTCGTGAACGTGCTCACGACAACGCGTAAGGGTGTAAATAAAAGCGGATGGCTTTACAGCCGCAACTCATACAACATTGATAGGAACGCCAAAATGAGACGAAAATTCGATGTATGCATATTATTGAGGTCATTTGTCTAGCTCTATTATTTAGAAAGTTTCGAAGTGGCCGTTAGCTTTATATATCAGGCACACAAATCATGACAACAAAAATGGACGCTTGTCGCAACCTTCAAACGATATCTGAGCCACCTGTAAAACTCCACGCAGACGTGTGTAGCCAATGGTAATCGAAGCAAAACGTAGCTCTCGGAACGAGTGCTTATTTGGAGACGGCGTATGGAACATTCTGTACACGTACCTGTCGGGATGTCACATCCTGTACACGTACCTGTCGGGATGTCACATCCTGTACACGTACCTGTCGGGATGTCACATCCTGTACACGTACCTGTCGGGATGTCACATCCTGTACACGAACCTGTCGGGATGTCACATCCTGTACACGTACCTGTCGGGATGTCACATCCAGTACACGTACCTGTCGGGATGTCACATCCTGTACACGTACCTGTTGGGATGTCACATCCTGTACACGTACCTGTCGGGATGTCACATCCTGTACACGTATATGTCGGGATGTCACATCCTGTACACGTACCTGTCGGGATGTCACATCCTGTACACGTACCTGTCGGGATGCCATGCCAATAATCCGGCCTCGGTGGATTTAGGTTCAAACTATTTGAAAGAACTTGGGACCTTACCGTCTTCATCCATTTGGGGCGGACATGGCCGAGTGGATAAGGTGTTCAGCTATGGATGCCAAGGTCCCAGGTTCAACACACACCATGCGGGACATTTCTCCGTATCGCGGCTTACCGGCGAACCAATGTGGCCAGTGTCATCTATCATCTCAAATATCCCACAGCCCGCCACCCGGCCACGCAGCCGGCCCCTGTCGGACCGGCCCCTGCCCCGCTCCTGTCGTGCCGACAAAGCGGCTGTGCTGACCCCGTCCGGCAACATTAGCCGTGATCTTGCACATAGTGCGTCGTGAACCACCCAATAAGTTTCGCCTTCAAGCCTTCATAAGTTTCACGCGGAATGTGCCAGCAAGACCTTATATTTAGCTCTGGTTGCTTTGCAGTATTATGCGATTTTCCTGGGCTCTAAAGGCGTGCTGAATGGTTTTCTGCACGACGTTGTCTCTGCCATGCAGGAGGAAACCGCTAGGTCATGAAGTCGTGCGAAAATGCACTGAAAGTTTGTATTCTGCGGGATGCAATGGATCCAACCGTTATCGGCATTGGACGGTTAGCCGTGACGGCATGATGAGTAGCTCCCACCAACATCGGAAGCCTGATCTTCTAACTAAAATCTGGCAGTTTAGGTTCATAATGGGTTTGTTGGCCTGAAACCACGCACTGCGCAGTGCCAAGAATTTACATGTTTGCATCAAAATTCACCTAGCGAACTGTGGCTGAATACTGAAATACTGAAACAAGCGCACTGAATACTGACACAACCGTAAATTTTGCAATTATATGGTACCTATAAATAGGAACGAATGTACGTGCTGTGGTTTGATGCAAGTATTTTTCAACCGAGCGTGCGGTTCTTCATGCAATCAGCATTCAGTATGCTGGATGGACAGAAAGCTGCATAAAGCGTCACTTATCTGACTCATCGATGGAATGTGTGTAGCCTCTTTTCGGGCATATTCCGAACTAACACAATATGTGCTCGCATTTATTTACTGGGACACGGTGCCACATAGGCATGTGACCGCGTCCATGTTCCGTGTCCCTCTGACCATGTCATATATAACATCTTCACAGCACAATGGGATGGTGTCCTCTCTCTGCTACCACATGCAAGTCACGTGAACATGAGAGACCATCGATTTAAATTTATACATAAATGTATCTTGCGCACAAGATGAAGCACATATGTCAACTTGTCGCCAAAAATAACAGGGGTCTACTGGTGGCATCTCTTCATGCCTTAAGAGTGATATAGAAACAGAGGCGCAAGCTAAGCTTTCCTCCGGCAGCCAAGGTTGCTGCCAGGGGAAGTAATTTCAGTAAAAACAAGAAGCAGATCAATAAATGCAAACCCATGCGAAGCTCCACCTGATTCTAGCACAAAGCGGCATACCACACACCAAGCATACAGTGAGTAGTGAGGAGGGCTTGTGGTATTCAAATGCATTTTGATGCTCATAAGCACCAGCCATTGGATTACCTTGCTCATGGTTGCTGAATACTTTGCTAACAATAATCAAAACCCAGTATTCTGCAAAACACCAGCTGTCATTGGCGGTAGATTGCTGGTGGACAGAATACTGAAGTTCACTGGTGCTTATAGGAACTTTCCGTGAATCTGGAACGAGTACTTAGCTCTCGGAATGTAATTGTGAACACAATTGTGTTGCTTAAAACTCAACAATAATAAATATGACAAACATGCGTTGTTTAGTATGTGAAACTGTTGCTTTTCAGAATGTATGTCCTAGCATTAGGAACTATAACCAACCACAAACAAGTTGCTGGTTCGAGGCAGTGGACTCACCCGGACCCACCTAAGCTTTCCAGATCTCTTGAACTGGGAGGTGAGGTTCTGACTTCGCTAAGCCCTCAGTGTTCCACCCATGGCCCAACAAGCTTACTTCAGGGACATTATTTCTCATTAGAAGACAACAGATAATGGACTACTCGTACGGGATTCGTATTAGATGGCATTCGGACATATCCATAAATAACTATCACAAAACATGAGTATTTGGAACGCATTTCAGGTTGTCATTGAAACTACATTGCATTCCGTTGGCGCAGAAACTCTATTTGCTTCATTAACGATGGGATTTTGTTTACCCTTTATGGTTGTAAATGGACTTGGCTGTCAATCATTTTTTTTTCATGGATCTGGATCGGATCCAATCAAGGAATGTTATTCCATACTATTGGAAACATTGATGTGTATTTGATTTCGTGATGTATATAATCAATACACTATTTGCTACTACTAGCCGGCTATTCTGGTGGGTCCGTGTGAACTGTCTTTTTACACATATAAATATCTCGACTTGATTGCAGGTGACCATTCTCTTAGCTTAATTTTGAGACAGGTAGCACCATCTAGGCTCGGTGAAGAACGTCAGGGCAGATGGTGACGTAGATGGCGCATCGGTACGCCCCACTGCTGCGTTGGCGTCTTTCACAGATGGCGCGACCATCGCGGTATGTCTGACGCTCACCAGTGCTGCCACCTGCATACAGTTCAGAGAACTGTTGTATTGAATTACTGACGATGGTGGCAGGGGCAGGACAGCCCAGCGCCGTGGGGTGACGCCGGCGCCTCTATCCGAGCAAAGTGGAGATTCCCAGTCAAAGTTGTTGGGGTAAATGCTGTTGTCATGCCATTATTTCCAGTCCATGCCCACAGGCCCATGCTAAATCCCAACAACATTCGTGTGGCATAGGCTATGCCTATCTCATGGCATTTTCCACACATGTGTCCGAATAAACGCTTAACAGGCATAACCTCGGAACCATGAGAGGAACTGTGACGGCATGACGATAGTGCCATCAGGTGAACCAGGGCCTCACCTGAAAACCACGGCCCCATCAGGTAAACCACGACTTCATCAGTTAAACCAGGTCCCCATCAGGTGAGCCAGGCCCCACCTGTAAACCACATGTCAGTCATGCCTCAATCTCTACCTGCATAAAATCCATCGCCTCCCGGCACCTGAAGCTCGGAAAATCACACTCCAATGCCACGCCTCCTCACGCTGCGAAGCCTCTCGGCCTCCCAGTGCTGGCTGGGACTGTGGCGAGGTATCCGCACAGGGTGACGACGGCGGCGAACTTCGCGGCCAGCACTGCTCCGACGGCGCGTGTACGAGATCACATCTCGCCGGCCGTGCAGGTGCTGGCGCGGCGTCAGTGGGCTGGTCTCACGGCGGAGCAGCGTCTCTGCAGGGCTCCGAGAGATCCTCCTGTTCCGGTGGCTATTCGGCCGCTATTCACCACGCGCGCTGCTGGGTCTCGGTCAACCACCGGGGCGACGATGGAGGGCATGCTGAGCGCGATGCATCGTCGTTCCGCCAGTCGATTTCGTGCCTTTTCACCTGATACACCTGTCGATTTATTGTCGTTCGATGTGTTCTACCTGTCGACTTTCGCCCTTCCACCTATTTTGCCTGCCAATCGATCTTCATTCTACCTGTTCTACCACTTAATGCCGCGCTGTTCCACCTACTCCAGCTGTTCATGTGACATCGTTCCACCTGTTGTAGCTGTCGATCTCTCACCACTCCACGTGTTCCACCTGTCAATTTATCGAGGATTCACCTATTCCGATTGTCGATTTATCGCCGTTCCACCTATTCCACCTGTTGATATCGCGCCATTCCATCCGATCCAACTGTTCATTTATCGCCGTCCCACCTGCTCCACCTGTCGACTTATCGCCGTCCCACCTGCTCCACCTGTCGATTTTTTCGCCGTCCCACCTGTCGGCTTCTCGTCGGGCCTTCTCGTACGCGCGACCTCGCCCTGGGACCGCCCGCCGCCGGCTGTCGCCGCCTTTCAGATACGTGCGTAGATTATAAATTGGCTCAATCATGGTGCAGTCTAAGACGGGGATACTATGCACTGTGTAGGTTGTGTAGCCTTACGTTGCTTAACTTAAAACTTTTGCACTGCTGTGTATTGCTTACTATTTTGTCTGTTCAGCATTACGTTTGATGGGGATCGATTACTTTTCAATGTTGAGTGGTGCTTTTGATCTAGGTTTAAAGTCGTAAACTTGTTTTAAACTAACTATCATCAAACTTACTTGACTATTATCATCTACGTCACAGCCCAGTGATTTCAGAAGACGTCTTCAAATGTGCACACTGCACTTCAAATGTTCAAATGGCCGGAAAGGACGCTTCACCTGCTGCATCAAGCGGTGCCGCGCCGACGCACACTGCACCTTTCCATCGTCACGGAAAAGCCTGCCAGGGGGTCTGCATCCCTCACCCTGCACGAGCAAGGGTTAGACAGGGCATGGTATCGTGGATTCAACGCCGGAAAGGCAATCCAGGCCATGCCAGAAATGTCACCTGGCGAATAGCACACCATAGATGCAGTCTGACCCATGTCGGCAGTGTAGTCTGACCCACGTCAGCGGTGCAATTTGCTTCACGTCAGCAGTGCAGTCCGGTCCGTGTCAGCGGTGTAATTAATCTGGCCCATGTCAGTGGTGTCATCCTACCCACGTCAGTCGTACAGTCAGACTCACATCAGAGGTGTAATCTGACCCACGTCAGCAGTGTAGTTCGATTCACGTCAGTGGTGTAGTTTGACTCACGTGAACAGTGCAGTCCGACCCACGCCAGTGATACAGTCGCAACACGTCGGTGGTGTAGTTGCTACTGGCACGGCAGAGCACCAACACCCAACACATGCAGCACATGTTGCACACCCAACACATGCAGCCGGCGCCGGATCGGCAGCGTGCTCGCGCTCGCGTGTCGTTTGACACCGGACCGCGGTGTCGTTTGACCCGGTGTCGTCTGACACCGGGCCGCGGCCATGACTTGCGCGGCGAGGACACAACACGGAGCGACGGCGCCGGTAAACTGTTTGTTGTGCTGCCGGAGCGGTCGCGACAGCGGCCGGGCAATTAAGCCGGCACAATAGCGGCCGATCGCCGCCGAACGCCACCCCAGCGCCGGCGGCCGGCCGCGCCGGCACGAATTAACAGAACGGGTGGGTGGTAATGGTCAATTACCGGCTGGCGACGCGGCGCGCGGTTTACAACGCGCCCGCCGCCGCCGCCGCCGCCGCCGCGTCGGCCGGCGGCGGCGGCGGCCGTATTGTCGCGCGCGACGGGCGTCGGAGCGCCGGCGCCGCGGCCCCTCCGACTCCCTGTCGACATCGACGACAGATCGGCTGCGGGTCGTGAGTGGCCGATCGCAGTGCACGGGCCGCCGTGCTCCCGGTGTTGGCTCGGCACTGGATGGCGTGATCGTCAATTGCGGCTTCCAAATTGGTTGACTCCACCGAGAGATAGCTTGCACGTATGAGATCGCAGCTTGCACACAGGATGCACAGGAGTTGGGCGTGGATGAAAAAGTGCACTTTGTGGATGTAACGCAGCAGCACCATCTTTCGAAAGCATTTCGCCGGCACTTGCCAATGCGGACCTACATATGCGTGACGCATCAGCTTCTGCATCAGCATGCTCCAGCATGCTCCAGCATGCATCTCTTCTGCATCAGCATGCTCTTCCACGCCACGCAAACTGAGCGCTACAATGATGCTGCCAACTGCTCTCGAAGCGGCCCATCCGTTCGTTGCCAGCTAGCAGAACCGTGTCATGACCTGTCCGCCGTCCACAATAGCAGCGCACCGCGCAACTGCGCGTGTCTTCTCTCCGGAGGCGGGGGCTCGACCAGAGCCGGCCAAGCTGATCGCCTCCCGACTCCGTGCCCAGACATGCACCCTGTCATCATCTCGTAAACGACGTCATCATCTCGGATGAAAAACATCTCATCAATGACGTCATCATGTTGAACTAAAAACATCTAGTAAATGACGTCATCACCCCGACCGAAAACACCTCGTAAATGACGCCATCATCTCCGATGAAAGACATCTGGCAACTAACTCCAGTGACGCGAGCCGGGCCCGGTCTGCGGGTCACCGGCGGGGCGACGGCCCGGGGCGCCGCCGCCCCGGTCAGCCGGGTCAGCGGCGGCGGCCGCCCACTTCCTGTTGTTGGCGGGTGCTCGCCGCCGGCCGGCCGCCGGGCTCGCGCGAGCCGGTCGACACCGACCCGGCCCAGGTGTTATTACCGCCGGCCGGACTCGCCGGCCGGCCCTGATTACAGAATTCGGTCTCCGGCGCTGGCCTGCGCCCAATCATTTTCTCGTTACGCATTGATCGAAGACAAATATGTGAAATATGAACGGTGCCGTTAGTCGTGAGAGCTGTCGGTCTCGATAATGAATGCGGAGCTGAGACTGTCCGACACACGGCCGGGGAACCGTCTGGTGGTCGAACCGGGCCGAAGAAGCGAGCTGTCTTCAACAACCTCGGACAGACGTACCACAGGCTGAGGTACTATTCCATAAGTAGAGACACCTTCGATTCCTGAATGAGATGGGGACATTCACATAGCTAGACAACCGTATGCACACACACACACACATATATATATATATATATATATATATATATATATATATATATATATATATATATATATATATATATATATATATATATATATACATATGTTTGTGTGTGTGTGTGTGTGTGTGTGTGTGTGTGTGTGTGTGTGTGTGTGTGTGTGTGTGTGTGTGTGTGTGTGTGTGTGTGTGTGTGTGTGTGTGTGTGTGTGTGTATGTGTGTGTGCGTGTGCATGTGGTTGTCTAGCTATATATACATATATATATATATATATATATATATATGTGTGTGTGTGTGTGTGTGTGTGTGTGTGTGTGTGTGTGTGTGTGTGTGTGTGTGTGTGTGTGTGTTTGTAGGTGTGTGTGTGTGTTCTAGATACAAATAGACGGCGCACAACATTTGATGTCTGAAGCACATGTGCTTACAAATCCATTTTAAATGTGTTCGTTATCGCACACATTCGTGTAATTACATGTTGAACGCCACATGGTACGTGCTTGCTGTTAGGGGTGGCTAGTTTCGCAATTTAGTTTAGTTCGACAAGCCACATTGTTCGAGCTTATCCTCGGAATCATAATAAGCACTCAAGTGGACGGTGCCAGGCTTCCAATATTTGGCAAGAATACTGACCATGACATCACCTTCGTTCATAGTGTAGCACAATGATGATAAGCATATTCAATAGAACGGTGGCAACGGCGTTGTGCAACGACGCGCACAGTTCACACTTACTGCAGTGTAATAAGTATTACTTGCAAGGAGCATGAGTTCGAAGAAGCGCGCGCGGAGCAACAATTACTGAGCCGTTTCCGAACCTACCAGTCCAGATTCCACGCGTAAGTATACTGCACAGGAACACGGACACGTTCCTTCGGCATATTAGTGCACATTACTATCTCGGCTAAGGTGCCCCACCCCGCAGATTCTTTATAATCTTTCCAGCCGGTTCCGAGAAACCGGGAGCAGACATCTAGCAGACCGACCAGCTCCTAAGTCACCAGCCAACAATGAAGTCAGCGTGTTCGCTGACCAGTACGGTTCATCCAGAACCCCATCGGCGCAAATTAGGGCCTCTCAGAAAGGTGGAAACCTTCACTCTGTTTTAACCAGCACAATTCATAAATAAGAAAGCTGGAGACAGTGGTGATTAGTGCAATGTTAGCGTTTTGAGTCACGAGCATCGCGGTGTGGCAAGGTTTATGCCTGTGAAATTTATAGGTTAGACAGCGTCGGGCCCGACACATAAAATAGCTCATAAAATTTGGTAGGGTCAGAGTAGCCTGCACCCCGACGCGGAGCACCTTGATCCGCTTCGGACAAGGCCGCCACCAATCGAAGTATCACTTACTTCTAAGGCCTCACCATCGAGTTACTATTGTTATGCCTCTCTTTGCTTTCAATCGATTGGTCTAATTTTGTTTCATCATCCAAATCAAGAGACTTCCCGTCTTCTCCTTCTGCGCGTGACACGGACCAGTGACACTGACCGGTGACACTGACCTGTGAGACTGACCGGTGACACTGACCTGTGCATTGTGGATTTGAACAAAGCATCAGAGCAGATCAGCTTAGATTGCCGAACAGGAGCACGTTCTTTGTCTAGAAGGTTGTTCCGCAAGAGCGAGCTTCTTGCCAGAAGGGCCCTCAAACAGCCGGCTTCCAGGCCGGGGGGATAGATGTCCTAACCAGTGCGCCCTGTTCAGGGGGCCTGTTGCGGCGGACTGCTGACGTTAGCGTCCTGTCCAGGAAGGCCTGTTGTGACGGACCGCTGACGTTAGCGTCCTGTTCAGGGGGCCTGTTGTGGCGGACCGCTGACGTTAGCGCCCTGTTCAATGGGGCCTGTTGTGGCGGACCGCTGACGTTAGCGCCCTGTTCAGGGGGCCTGTTGTGGCGGACCGTTGACGTTGGCGCCCTGTTCAGGGGGGCCTGTTGTGGCGGACCGCTGACGTTGGTGCCCTGTTCAGGGGGGCCTGTTGTGGCGGACCGCTGACGTTGGTGCCCTGTCCAGGGGCCTGTTGTCGCGGACCGCTGACGTTAGCGCCTGACATGCAGATCACTTCCCCAACGTCAGAGTTCCTCGGGTCGTTTCACACTTTTCCGGTGTGGTACGACCGCACCAAGCAAAGCGCAGGCGGGTGGAGATCCCCATGACAGGCGCCCCCGGACTGGCTAGGGTCCTTGCACCCAGCGGCGTCGACGTCCATGCGGACCGGCAGGAAAACGCTCAAGAGGGCGAGCTTGAACCGGGAAGCCCGCCCCGAATACTAAGCTCGAACTCTCACCATGTCATTCGCCGCCGGCCCGTCGAAAATGCGCCGGCGGCCGCCGCAGACCCACCGCCTGCCGGCAGCGAGGCGAGGGGGCAGGGTAGCGCGGGAGCCGGCCGGCGTCGCCATCACACCGGCCATACAGCATCTGAGCGGCGCCGAACGAGAGGATGGCGTGCCAAGTGGGCACGGCCGGCACAGTGCATACCGCCCGTGCAGCTACCCTGCAAATAAATCACGGGCCGCAGCGCTGTTTTATGGAAGACGGCCGGTCATTACGCGATATCCTCGCGCAGGTCCTGCGCTCAAGGCCGCCGACCATGCCTGCCGACGTGCTCGCGCCGCCGCCCGCGCCGCTGCTCGCGCTGCCGGCCGCGCCGCCGCCCGCGCCTCATCTCCCCCAGCTCGCTGGCGGTACATTCACGCCCGCCTGGCCAGGCGGCCGCCGCACTGGCGGACGACCGGCTGGCTGTCTAGCTGGCGGCCGAGCGAGAGCGGCTGCTCGCCTGAGGTGGCCGAGGGGTGCGACTCGCGTGCAGGTCAGCAGCTCCAGGTGTTGGCGCAGACGTGACGGCGAGACCAGCCTCCGAACTGCAGAAACCGCCGTCCGCGCGCAGAGTGGGCGGTCGTCGGCGGTGAAATGCTTCTGTCGCTGAAAGCGTTCCACCGCAGGGTGGATCCAACACCGTTGAACTGGTACACGGGTGAGGTTCGATGACAGTCGTAGAAGAGGTGGAAAATACGCCTGTCTATGATGTCAACGGCTGAAAGTATATCTGCACCTACCCGTAGTTCTCGCTGTGTGAATATTCCACTGACTGAGGGAGTGCTGGAGCGGGAGGGCCGATATTCGACCCCAGTTGTTTTGCAGAGACGAAAGATGCGTACCAAAGACAGGCAGTAACACGCTTTTGCCGTGCCCCATACAGCTGACCCCTCCGGGAACAGAGCCTCCAAGAGCATTGCGTCAGTGTCTTTGGACCTGCTGTTCGGTATCGTCGTCATGTTGGAAAATGTGAACTGGACTGAAGGGTCGGGCTAGTTTATGATGAGTAAGTTTCGAACAAATGTCGTTTCTCATCGAACCATATGTTTATCCGATGCTATCACATTCGCATATTACATGGTTTCTTCGAATACCTGAGAAGAAAAATGATCTAAATTGAGGCCGCCGACTGACTGTTCCACATTCTGAAAGTCTACACATCACAAGAAGGAGAGCTATGCCCATTAGCACCCACCCGCCGATAATGCTGGCACGTGCGCCGTCTGTTACATCACTGTTCGGATGCTGCCAATCAGGGCGACTCGAGTGGTGGCCGAGGTTGAAACGCGCCTCAATTAGCTAGGGTCGGTGGCAGTGCCACTCTGGAAACCACACGTGAACCACCCAGAGCCGATGGCGGTGCCACTCGGGAAGACGTTAACCACCTAGAGTTGTTGGCGGTCGACGGCGGTGTTACTCAGAACCGCCCCAATTCGGTGGCGGTGTCACTCGGGAAGCCGCACGTGAACCACCCCGGGCCAATAGCGGTGCCACTCAGAAATCCAAACGTGAGCCTCCCAGACCGGAGCTGACGATGGTGCCACTCGGGAAGCCGTACGTGAATCGGCCAGAGTTGAGCACTACCGACCATAACGGCCGGCAGCGCGCGCCGACCGCTCGTCCGGCCGCGATCTGGCCGCCGGCCTAGCAATTAACCAGGAATGTCTGTAATACAGCGCACCGATCAGCCCGGTAATTGCCGCTCCCCGTGTCATTGTTCTCGTACACAGCCGGCGGCGGCCGCGGCGGCGCCGGCCAGGATACACTGACCTCCAGCCGACGGGAGATGACGCGCCGCGGCCAGCCGGCGACACCTCTGGCGCAGCGGGTGCGCCGGCCGGCCGCGGCGTCACTCCGTCACGGCGTCACTCCACCGTCACGGCGTCGCTCCGTCACGGCGTCACTCAACCGTCACGGTCACTCCGTCACGGCGTCACTCCGTCACGGCGTTACTCCGTCACGGGGTCACTCCGTCGCGGCGTCACTCCGTCGCGGCGTCACTCCGTCACGGCGTCACTCCGTCACGGCGTCACTCCGTCACGGCGTCACTCCGTCACGGCGTCACTCCGTCACGGCGTCACTCCCTCACGGCGTCACCCGTCACGGCGTCACTCCACCGTCACGACGCTCTCGGCGCGTGACGCTCCCGGCGTGTGACGACGTGACGGGCGTCGGTGCCGCGGATCGGCGTGGACAGCGCCCGCGTGCTCCTCTCGGCCGGCTATTTGCATGCGGTAAACAGTTTCGGCGCTCATCTCCATAAAATATTCCGAGTCGAAGCTAATGAGTCTAGGGGTGTCATTGGTTATGAGAGATTATTCTGGAACCGACAATTTGGCGTCCTTGCCCTTGCGTAATCGACACCGCGCCGGGGCATTATGACGTGCGCCCGGCCACTAACTCACCGGCAGCCACTGCACTCGCTCGGCCGGCAGTGCCAGCTCGACGCGCACCCCTTCCCGGGCGTGGTTTTTGTCGCCGCCGACAGAACGTCGGCGAGCCGCCGCGGCGCCGCGCGCGGCAGTGCCGAGCCTCACGCAGAGCCATTTCGGCGGTGCGCGCGAGAGCGCGCCTGCAATCAGGTGGCGCCGACTTAATTGCGGCGCGGCGTTCGGCGAGCGCCGCCGGCGCCGCCCCGGGCGCCGGCCGGTCGCGGCGCGCCCAATTTCCCGGCAGGGCACGCGAGCCGCCGGTTCTCGGAGGGCATGCCACCGCCGGTACTCACCGGTCGTCTCCGGCGCTCGTCGGTGAGGTATGAGTGCGGCGACTTACCTGCAAAACAAGCGCACGTTAATGACACCGCAGTGGGGACACCAGAAGACAGTGGGGTTGCACGTGTGAAACTGTCAGAATGTACATTGTTCGAATAAAACAACGACATGACCAAAACAAAAGGGACACTCAGCCCTTCTTAGCGCACCATTGCAACCAACATACGAATTCGATACATGACGACAACGTTTCGCACGAACAGCTAATTCAGGTTATTCAGGTCAGATTCATCGACATAACCGATGGGTTGGGGTAAAAACAGTTGTTACTCTGGTATTCCTAGTATTCCTAAGCTTGCTATACGCTCCCTTGCATTTAATCACCCATGTGACGGGTGTGGAAAAGGAGGAGAGAGCATGACGAAGACACATTTGCTTCCTGACAGCAGTGGTCGGCAGCAATCATCTGCACCAGTGCCGGTAAATTCCCCTGATGCACAAGGGGCTGTCATGGAAGAAGGCTCATTAAAGAAAACAAGCTTCAAAGAAGAGCATTGCAATGCAAGGTTACAAATTCGCCCTTGGGAAATGCAGGGTAAATATCATCAAACAACTAAAACGACGCCGTGAATTTATTCGATCATATATGGGCACAAATACGATGTGTATGTCATTGATAAGTGCGTCAAACATTTGTTATATAACCAGACAAGCCGGGCTGCGGTGTCTCTCGGTCAGACTACGACCTTTCCGACGAAATAGCTTCTACAAAATATGCTTGCCTCCAGTTTATTCGCACAAAGGTGACAAAGCTCTGGTGAGTCCACCAACCGGGCTCGCTGAGTCCACCTATGCACGGACGAAACGTTGGACGCTACAGTTCACAACTGAGCACCATCCCTCCACACCTGCCACACCTGTCACACCTGTCACACACGACACTTGCCACACCTGTCACACACGACACCTGCCACACCTGTCACACACTACACCTACCATACCTGCCACACATGACACCTGCGACATCTGTCACACACAACACCTATCATACTAGTCACACACGGCACCTGTCACACCTGTCACACACGACACCTTCCACACCTGTCACACCTCTCACATACAACACCTGTCACATCTGTCAAACCTGTCACATCTGTCACACCTGTCACATACGACACCTGCGACACCTCGAGTCGGGCCGGTGGCCGGGTTGTGACGCGCCTGCACATTCGGCCGCCGCCGGAAGGTGGCCGGCAGTGACCAGTGGCTTTCTGCAGCATATGGCTCCGCTTCCCACGGCCGAACATGGTAATGGTCCGGCGGCCCCCGGCCGGGGCGCGTCATGATTCGTCGCCTGGCCAGCGGCGACAGGGCCGCCTGTCCACAGGCTGGCTACAGCCTGTCCAGCCTGTGCACAGCCTGTGGCCAGGCTGTCCTGCCGTCTGTCCACAGTTTGTCCACAGTCTGACCAAAGTCCGAGCAAAATCCAACCATAGTCTGACTACAGTATAACTACAGCCTGACCACCATCTAACCACGCCCCAACCACAGCCTGACCATGATCTGATACAGTCTGACCACATATTAACAACAATCTAACCACAGTCTGCATGGTCTGACCACAGCCTGACCACAGTCTGACCACGGCCTGACCACACTATAACCACACTATGACTACGTCCTGACTACAGTTTGGCTACAGTCTGCCCACGACCTGAATGGATGCATGGATGGATGGATATGCGAGAGGGGGAGAGGGAGATGGATTGATATGCGATCCGATGTAAGTCTTTAACACTTTTGTGTTAGCCTATTCATGGGCAAATATACCACGCATGTCGCACAATACTCGGTTAGCTTAGAAGAGATTGAGGTTGAGCTCTACCGGTATCGTTAGAAGACCGCACTGCCGCTCAGCCTAGTGCATAGTCGCCTTGGTGCAGGAGGGGTCTATAACGGCTACTTTGTTTTGCCCGATGAGCGAACTCAGTAGCTACTGCATCGATTTTCGTGAAAATCACTCTAAAGTAAAACTTGACATCGATTTTGGGCCAATTCAGTAATTTCCAGCCGATATAATTAGGTAGAAAGCCACGAAATGAGGAATTGAAGTTCGATTTGCCCGGTGGACTATCTACAAAAGTAATTTTCCGAATTGCCCCAAACACACACTAGTCAATGTCTTTTCACCGTATTAGATCAATCGAGGCAGTTAAGATAAAAATAAAAAAACAACATATGAAATATGGAGTAGACTCTTAATACTGAAATCAGTACAACCATGAACCAAGCCTTCAGTCATCCTACAACTCTATGACCCATCTCTAATGGAATTGTGATGTAACTCATCTCTATTTGAATTGCGATGTGATGGATTTCTACATTTCGTATGTGAATGTTCATTGTAACTGCCTCAACTGATCCAATACGGTGAAAAGACATTGATTAGTGTGTGCTCGTCACAATTATGCAACTTACTTTTGTAGATCGTCCGTCGGGAAAATCTCGAATTTCAATTCCTCATTTCGTGGCTTTGTACCCATTGCTATCGAATAGAAGTGACTCAAATGGTCGATGTCGAAGCATATTTTTAGATAAATTTTCATGAAAATCTGAGCATTACTTACTGAGATCTTCCATCGGGCATTTTCTACTGTTGTGATTACAGCGTTGAACGCCATTTCGGAGCGATTTATAAACATTTGAAGGAAAACATTAAGTACGGTTGTAGGTCAAAACCACTACATTAACTAAAGAACATCTATTACTGCACCTTTCATCGACATCCACTTCGTAATTGCTGAGATCGTTCATCGGGCAAAATAGTGGGCATTTTAGACCCTCCCATAAACAGCTGCGTACGGTCTGACCTGGTCGCGCAGATGAACTTTTGTCTATGCACGTGTGTAGACTCGCTTGGGTTCCTCCGTCGTTCGCAACTAGCAATACTGTCTGTCCCAGGAATATTTTGGACACGTTAAGCTTACGCTTCACCTCAAAGACTGAGCTATGCGAGTTATTTAGTCTGTTAGGGACGTTTCTCCCCTACGTATTCAAATAAAAAATCGCACGGATGATAATAATATACAAAATATGATTGGCAGCCCAATAGTACAGGAATCATATTTTTATGTGCACACGATAGGCGTTTGTGTGCATGTGAATATCGTACCAAATAAATTATGAATGAAATGGTGCATAGCTAGCTCAAGGCAACGCAACCTAACGACTATTTTTGTAAATACTTCTGTAGAGGAAGCATGGGTTTCAGCACGCTCAACTCCGCAATGTTTATCGGGTTTTCGTCTGGAGAACTTTGACAGCGAGATCACCTTTCCAGGACTTAATGCGTCAGGACGTTGTAGTGATCTCGGGCGGAACCAGAACAGTCGCAGCCAATGAAATCGTGTCAGCCGATCAAAATTGAATAAAGCTCATTCCTTCTCCCTCTCACTATTTTCGAAGACAAAGAGGAGGCAGAGAGAAAGAGGGAAGAGATGGAGACAGGGAGATAGGAAGATTAGACAAGGGGAGAGAGATAGGAAAAGAGGGAGAGAGGGAGAGAGGGAGAGAGGGAGAGAGAGGGAGAGGGCGAGAGGGTGAGAGGGAGAGAAGGAGAAAGGGAGAGAGGGAGAGAGGGAGAGAAGGAGATAGAGAGAGAGGGAGAAAGGGAGAGAGGGAAAGAGGGAGAGACGGAGAGAGCGGAAGTTCTTTCCCGCTTGCCATTTGTTGAAGGGTAGGGATAGTTATTTTGCTGGGAGATGTGTCATACTTATACGTATGCAACCTTCGTAGATAAGCGTACATAAGGGACATGGATAAGACAACGAAAAACAACATAATATTGTTCATTCCGCTGGTGGTATTTTGTTCACCAATTACTGTAGCCAAATGTGCAGTAATGAATAGCCTATTTTTAAATACATTTTAATCGTGACCAAGGGATGGGAACATAAAGTATACGACAGACTACATTATGTGCGACAAGGCGCCAATTTGGCGCCTGGAAATGCCACATAAGCACCTTTAGATGAAAATGAAGTGCATGGGACTTCAAGTATGATGTAAATATTCTTAGATTTTCCTCTCTTTTCCTATGGATAATCAGACAGTATTCAAATTAATACATTCGAAATCCTATTCAGTACGAAGATCATAAATAAAAAATGCACAAGCAGCCAGCACACCGTGTGCGATCGACATCGTAATAGAAAGAGACTGTAGGCCAGCTCGTTCTCAGTACACAGTCTCGATCAACTGATCGGTGTCCAGCTCTGCTCAGCTGATCGCCGTACCCCATCTTGTTTATTGTTTATTGTTGCTCACGACAACTTGATGCACATCACGGCTCCCCCCAGCCCTGCTCAACTGATCGGCCCCAGCCCCGCTCAGCTGATCACCGTCCAGCTTTGCTCAGCTGAACACCGTCCAGCTCTGCTCAACTGATCACCGTCCAGCCCTGCTCAGCTGAACACCGTCCGGCTCTTGAACAGCGACACCGTTCGCTGTCCGGTCGAGCCTCGCAGCAGCGGTGCGCACATCCCTAGCGCGGGCATTGTCGCCGACGCCGTCAGTGTCCGCGTTATCTCTGGCTGTCGGGGCCGACCGACGGCGGCGACTTAATTGTCGCATCGGCAGCCGGCCGGCTGGATAGCGGAACTTCACGATAAGCCACCACTCGCGATACAGGCCGGCGCGTGGCCGAGGCGGCTGCCCTCCTGCTGGACGGCTCCACGTCTAATGGACGCCCGGGTCGGCCGGCGTCCGACGCGTCGCGTCGCGTAGCGTAGCGTAGCGCTCGCCAAGCCCGTCGACAGCGCAACGGCTGCACCGAATCCACACACTATTCTGCCGCGCTTCTCACACGAGAAGAAGCGCAAAGGAAAGCGTCGTCGGCGCGGCCGCCAGCGGCCGATTGGCGCGCGCGGCGGCGGTCCGTTGGCCGAGCGGCGGCCTCCCGGTTCGCACGCTGGACACTGCTCCAGTTGGGGTTCGCCGCACCGGGTCCGGCCCGGCGCGGGCGCCGGCCGGGGAGCAGGCCGTTACTTCCGGCCGCTCGCACCCACGTCGTGTGCACGGCTTCGCCGGTGGCATATGCACTCGCAGCGCGGGGTGTCGTTTCCGCAGGATGTGAGCCGCCATGGGAGACTGACCCGAGCTGGGCGCTTTTCGGTCGCACGCACATGACGTACGACTGCGCGTGTGCTAACCCTATTAAGGTCCGGCTCTCTTAGATATAATTCTGCAGGATGGGGGGGAGCGAATTCCACTTCCTTTTTTTTCGAAGAGCTCGGAATCTATTGGGCCCATCTCAGGGCTGAGTAACTTAACCGAATTCTGCAGACATAATCTACACTTAGGTAACTCCATCTACATTAGCGGGTCCATAATTTTCACAACGGAGAAGTCAGATGGCAAGGAATTGGGGGCACTTTGTCAAACACATTTGAACTCTGGTTGTCTTTTACACCTGTAAAAATGGGGGACGAGTAGCCTAGGGGTAAGTTGCTCGTCTCATAATCGAAACGTTGTGGGTTCGAGTCTCACCTGTCGCTACTCTTCGCCCGCGACCAATCGGCGTGAGAGATTGACGACGCTATATGGCTCAACGGTAGATGTGTCGAAAAACCAATAACCAACCAACCATCTGTAAAAATATGCATGGTCAAGATTAAATCACCGATATGGGCCAAAGGCACCAATTAATGTCCCTTTATGTTGATATGAAACAGGGAATGACATAGCTTGAAGCCTAAGGAGGGGGTGAGTATCATTTCCTCTTATAGTTGGTTCTTCTTCGGGGCTAGCGCGGCAAATAACTTTTAATTTTGTATTCTTACATAATACGAATACTTACCGTTAGGTTTATTTTCAGAGGCGTGGCCAGGGAATTATAAGTGCAACCCTCTATCCATTGTTAGTTCGCGGGCAATGAACAAAGCAAACACGAAGCACGATTACTAGCAAGCAATGAAGGAAATGTTCTTGATCTTGAACAGTGCCCTACCTATGGTATTATGGCTATGTACCCACATATACGATTTGTGGCAATGTATCATACGTGTATTTGTGATGTCGGTTTTGCACACGTCTCCACAATTAAGTGGTATCCATGAAATTATAGTCAGCATTTTCACTCGGTGTGGTGCAACTGAACTACATAAGTCATTCAAGAGCCATCCAGGAATGCACCTGCTCAGGGAATAGGACATCTCTTCAATCAGGTGCATGTGGCATATGTGCACATACAACTTATTTTCAGCTTAAGGCGGTATACACTTTGCATCAGCCAATCAGGTGCTCTCTCAGGAGCACGACGTGGCCAAATTTCAGCTCTGCTCGAAGTTCCTCGCGGGCTGCGGCCGCATCCAGTCGATGTGGACAGCATCCACTGGGTGGAACGTGTGCGCGCGGTCCCGTGCCACTGGACACCTCGACCCACGTCCGCCCACCGACCCAGTGCACTGTGTGTGCAGATGTGGTCCCGATCGTGTCAAATGGCTGGGCACAGCACGCGCCAAGGCTTTACAAATACTCCCACACACACACACACGTGCGCGCTCATCCATGAATGACCGCCAACCACTCGGTTCAGCTACAGCAAGGTGATGCAGCAGTGCGTGGGCTAGAATATAGAAGCATGCGAACTAAATTCGGGCAACTTGGCTTCCATGTAGCTTGTTCTTGCGCATTGTCACGACCATGTCGCACCTGACCCGTTAGCGATTCTGATGCATTAGCGACCACAAAATATAGCATCGGGCACTCATCTATCCAAAACATTTTAAAAATACATCCCTTGAAGGTTTACTTTGCAATCGTTTTGATACACGCCAAGTACGTGTGTAACATTCCGTCGATATTGAACTCGTTTTCGATTTTATAGGCATGCACATTCTACACGCCTCTCTACTGTATGATGGCGAAAACCAGTGTGCCCCACTAATGTTGACCTCCCTCTCCTCCACAGGCGGTCTGTCGCTGTTCCAAAAGCCACTGCTTGGTGGGTCACTTCACACTGTTCGGACGTCACCACCTCCAGTGTCCCCGACCTCATCCGCTTCACATATCAACTGCCACTTGCCATGATTCTTTCCATCGGTTACATGTTGCGCACGTTATTGTAGATCGCTGCGCTACGATTGTGCATCGGTCATGATTGAAAGTCAGTAGGACGAATTTACGGAGCCCGGTGCCGTCCTGCAGCCCATTTCCCGCCCCGGTCCACATCATGTTCCCCGACCCTGTTCTCTGGTCGACTGTCCGGTCCGGTCACATCGCGCGGTCACGTCCTCCAATCCTGAACCCCATGCTACTTTATCAATACACGTCCTGGGCATCAGGTCCCCGATCTGTGCAGCACAGCTTTGCATTACAATATATTTGACATGAGTGTATTTTCAGGACAGCACATCAGGCAAGACATCACGTGCTGAACGGCACACGCCAGGTTTCCAACTGCTCCAACTATGTCACTAGTCCACTCGCTGAGTGATGTATTTGGGAACGGTTTGACGTGTAAAAGGTTGCTTACATCGCACGTGTTTGTGATGTATTTTATAGTCTGCCGCTTTCTACTACGGGGAAGTTTCAAGTGTGATGTTTTACAGTCTCTGCCATGTTTGACTACATTGAAATGCCCCATTGCTCACTACCCGTGTCATGTGCTTGAAATTTCGTTAAAAAATAACCGTAATTGTCCTCTTTTGTAATACCCTTCCGGAGACGGAGCCGTTAGGAGCTCCGAAAGCTCATGAAATGTTATGAAAAAGGGTCATTCCATAAATACTACTATCATTAATGCTATGGCGAAGCATGGTAAGAATCAACTTCAGAAACTGATTGCCACCCCACCCCCACACACACTTTTTAGACGTTCCGACACCCAAGGGTTTAAAGGCAAGATGGATTCACCCTACAGCATTGCTTAACATGAAAATCTTAGGGCATGGTGTTGCCCGCACTGGCATAAGCCATCCACATGCAACTTTTCTCGTAGTTAGTGTATCATTTCTAATAGAAGTCTTCAGATAGTTTGGTAACCATCAGTGTTTTTTTTTCTCTCTTCAGAGTCGCAGTGTTGCCACAACGCAGTCACAATAGCGCTGTACCCACATGGGTGGGTACACGGCTTCAGGCTTTCTAGACTGGAGGTGATTGATTCCGATAGTTGATGCTTTCGTTTAATTCATACATGAATCAATCGAAGCATGCGTGTTGCATTCGTGCTTTGTGCTGTCGCCAATGTTCATTCCTACTCGTTAAAAAAGCACCCGATGCAGCACGTTTCATATTTTAGCCCACTGTCAGAGTCACGTGGCACGTGCAGATGAAAACATTGACACTGACATGGTTTCCTGATCAATTTGGTACAATATTGTGCCATATTTTAGCTTCATGTTCATGTCGTTGCGATCTGTATTTGCCGGACAATCGCAATAATGGTGAACGCCTGTTTGGACTGCATTTTTTTCAAGGGGTTTCCTTTTCTACTTGTATCACTCCGGAAAATGAGAAAAAAAACATATAATTTGCATTCTGGAGTAAAGCATATGTCGAAGGTCAATTTCATCACATTACTTACTATTTATAATCTGCATAATGCCATCTGATAAAAAATTACTGTTCCTCGCCCGGTGATTTTTTACTTCGGTTTCAGCGTTGCCTACGTCGTGTGATAGGACATTGAAGGGCCAACAAATGGCTTGAGATGACACGGTCCCGTGTTATTTCACCATATTTCACCTTGTTTAACATTTATTTCAAAAACATTTTCCAAGTAGTATGCACTTAGGTGAAGGCTGAATAGGTAATTTTATCGATATATACATTGTCCCTCCCCCTCTTCCAGCTTCGTGGAGTGACATCCTACCTTGGGGGCTCCTATTCTACCAAAGGGGCTTCCTTTCGCCTAAATGGCCTCATCATGCATCTGGGGGCCTTCCAACTTGTCTTGGGTAAGCTTACGCCGCCTCAGAGCCCATTTATTTTGTTTCTTGACCTTCTCTTCCGTTCTTGGCCTCCTTTCTGGCTTGTGAGGAGGGTTGGCTTCAGGATCCTCATTTTGTGTTAACTGGGCTATGTGGTGCATACAAGAGCTCTTCTAGCACTTTTCACTGCATGTGCTTAAAGTTTTTTGTTAGCTTGCTAAAGGATCCTGCCGTTGCATACACAACCAGTCAAAATTTCTACGGATGTTATGGGGTGTTTTGGGCCCCATGACCTTCACCATGTATAAGGGCCTCCTTGGCGAAATGTGTAGGAACAAAATACATGCTGTCCCCCAGACAGAAAAGTGGGGGACACGCTCGGCTGAGTGGCTACATTCACCTCTGTCGCTGCCGTTGGCTGAAACACACCAATACTGATGCAAATAAAACATATAGTGGACTGTCACTGGATCATGAGGCGGTGGTGGGTACCAAATACTGAAGTGACCTATCAGACGCATCGAGACACTTTACATTCGTGGCGTCAAGAATCACCCGGGTGTGGAGACTCGTGTCCCTCAAGTTTCTTAAAACACTTCAATGCTTCGATGTCATTTATAACCATTATTTTAATTGAAAAACTATTGTGCATTGCTTTACACCATACAATCTTGGACGCAGGGCGTGGAGAAATGGCACGAGCTTGGATTGTTGGACATCACATAGCGTAAGAGTACCACAAGCATGCTTCAAGAATAGTCACGGTCGCATAGCCGACGACCCGAGGAATTCGTTCGCAGTGTGACAGCCATTCCTCATCATGGAGCACTACACATAGCGTGGGACGATGCACACTCCCAGTGCGGAGGAAGAGACGGATCGTTGTTTCACTCGTCCCGATTCCTTTGTCGATTTCACTCTGCACTCACCGATTCCTTTTGTCAGCGTCCCTCAATCAATAAACGATCCCATTGGAAATGCAAACGTATGGATTGGCCCAGGCCGCTGCAGGTAACATTACACTTCCGCATGGTTATAAGTCACCAAGTGGCGGTGCCAAATCATGGACCACAATGACCACAGTTGTCATCTCACGGCAGGATGAACCTCACGACCATTAAGTGCAAGGCCCAGAATGCGAAAGGTGAATTATACCTGTTGGAATTGCAAGGCTCAATAGGAGGTACGTGCTAGAACACTCAGTCATCCGAAGGGGTATTTTTGTGGATTTTTTTTTCCGGCATCGCTCACACAGGTTTCGAGCTAATATTACCATATAATCCGTAATAACAATAGAAGGGAGCACGGAGACATATCCCTCACGTATCCAAGGATTCAACTACTAATGCGTGGGTTTTGTTGCAAGATAAAAAAGGCAAATCACGAGAGCAAAACGTTTCGGATTGCTTTTGGAAGTGTCGATGCGTTTGATCACGCGACGCTGTGACCTTGCATAGCCTGGGGCAATGCAGGGTCAGTGGAGTGACGAGTTCGTCGCCAAACGTTCACAACACCACGCGTGGACGAGCAGCCGCACAAGTGAGCAAACCGACTGGCCGTGACTTGCAAAAGCCCGCAATGCGCAATCCTGGTTCATGAAGTGAGAGGTGCTACAGAGAAACCTAAAAGATGGTGAAATGCACACTGAGCTGCCGGGGGCGTAGGAACCCTCGCCACGATCGGGGAAAAGCTGTGTGAAGTCGTGTCTGTCGGTGCAACATCATGAGATTAATGTTCAAACCCCTGACAATTTGGAGTTGGGTAGATGTTCTCTTGCCGCCATTATCACCAATCTTCGCGTTTCCCCACCAGAGTTGACGCTTATTTATCTATCTCCCATGACTGGAAATCATTGACGTAGCCCATATACCGTAAAAAGCTTTGCATCTTCCGTTAATCCGCCACCAGTGACTCTCTTGTTCTGAGTTATTCTCACTTCTGCCTTCAACAGGTCATCATACATCGGAAGCCAACCACAGGTTTGCATTCATCTGTTACCAGTGTCTCTTTGTTCTGAGTTATTATGGCTTCTACCCTCAGCGAGTCATCATAAATCGGAAGCCACCCACGCGTTGACACCTAACATTGCTCATCTTGACATTGTGTCTGACGCGTAACGAGAGGGTGAGCGAAGCAAAAGTTGATGTGTCGTGATTTCGCTACTAATGCGCTTCCATTGTTATTTATGCATGCGACGCTATTCGGGTTCAGCGCAGCAACTTCAGCCCCGTACTTGATTGTGTCTCGAGTCTCCCTGGTGGCGGGCGCCTGCTAAGAGTGGTCTGGGAGACGCGTGGGCCCGAATCACTCCCGGGATCTCCCGCCCGGGAGATCCCGTGGGCGTCGACATCACTCCCGCCCGGCGACATGCTGGCCATCAGGTCACAATCACCGGACCCCGCCATATATACCATTGGCGATGCGCAGCAATTAGTGTATCGATAATAGACTACCTCCTGTGTTTACGCCAGCACACATGGCGAGTGTGTAGTACATGTTACACGGGAATTGACACGCTCGTTGATCCAAAGTAGGGTAAGAAGCAATTGTTCCTCTATTCGTGTGTAGTCCGACATGCCACACAATTGTTATATGTATCTTTCTGGCCAAGAACAAACGTAGCCTCACTGTTTGGCCCCTCGGAGCCATACTTAATTGACAAATGGACACATTTCTGAAACTCAAATCGCTTTAGAGCGTTTTTCCGGGCGATATCTGTTCAGCATTCTAGATCGACCAGTGGCAAACAACACGCTTACTTTATGCAACTGGCCATTACACGGAATCTGCTACCCCAATGCCTTCCCTAGGGCATTCCCTAAGGCACTTCCTGAGGCATTCCAGTAATGGCGAATCGCAACTAACCCATCCGCAACTGCTCAAAAACAAAGCTGCACAACCGCTGGTAAAATTGGCTGGACTAGCTGCTTGAACCCTGACATGACAAGCACATCGGCGGTTGTGATTTTGCACACTCTTTAATCTCTCGAAGTTCACAAATAGCAGGCGAGGAGCTACCAAAATTTGGTAGAACAATACCAACCGGTTAACATCGTTGCTGCGGACTTGAAGACTATAATGGGTCAAAGTTGCGGTGCGTGACAAAATTTCCGCAGTGCAATTATCTTGCTGACGGAAAGAGGTGTTGCATAAAATAACTGCAGTGAAATGAGTTCTAATAGAATACCCGGAGCACATTTGGATGCTCATTTAATTCCGTGGCATTATGTTAGGTAAATCATGGATTTCCCATGTCGGTTTAGTGGTATCGTTAATTAAGCTACCAAGCTAGTTCATGGCTACCAATGTAATGTAGTGCATGGCGTACAAACAATTATCTGAAGTTGCATTATTAAGGCATACGGAATTACTGGAATGCAAAGATGTCTGTTTTGCGTAAATACGATGTGCAATAGCACTACACGAGAAACACTACCACTGGGAGAAGTGGAATAAGTGGGAAGAATCGTTTCTTTTAGCCGACTTTCCGTTCATGGTTCGAGCTCGCACAGGTTGCAAGATTCATGCCGGTCTCATTAATCAACGATGTTGATCGGCCAGATCCGTCGGAGCTCAGAGTGCAAAATAAAAGATTGTCTGGAGAGGATTTCATGCCGGCTTTTTTGTGACGATGGGCTCGGCGCACCTTGTCCCGACTGCCCCTTGGAGGGACGCGAGACACGTGGGGGTGGTAGGGGAGGGGACACCCTGCAACATGCACGCTCAGGCCTCACCATTTTCGGGTAGTTGCCCAGGTTGAGCATGAGCGGTCTCGTCTGTGCCGACGTCGGTACGCCGTGCTGAGCGCTGCGGGCGCGCCCGGGTGGCCAGCGGCGGCTGCGACTCCCACTCGGCCACCGGCGCTGCAGTCGCGGCACCTCCCGGTCGGTGGCGTCTCCACGCGGTAGCGCGCGCCACCCGTCGCGCTCCCGTGTCGGCGGCGTGCAGCGCGTGCGCGCGCGTCACACTGGCTGCCGTCGGACGGCGGCGGCGGCACTGGCGGCGCGGCGGCGGACGGCCCCCTCCCCCCGCCTCAGCCGCCGCCGCCGCCGCCGCTCGGCAGCCCGTGCGGCGCGCGGTGGCGGTCGGGGGCGGAGCGCGGCGCTGGGGGCGGAGCGAGAGGACGTGCGGTCGGGCCGGCGATGGGCGGGAGGCTGGCCGGCGGCCGGCAGTCGATGCAGACGGAATGGGATGCTGGGCGCGGCGCCGCGGGCGGTGCGAAGCGTCGCCTCACGGAGCTGCCAGTTCAGTAGCCGGGTGTTTTCCCAAGTTCTGCCATCAGCGACATGGTGAAGTAAATATCGCCCTGGCAGTCCTGGAAGTGGAGGAAGAGATTCTTTTTTTTTAATGCATTCTTTGGAAATCTAGCACAAATTCTTGCCGGGGTGGCTTTATTGACCAGGATTCTATTGCGAAGCAGAGCTTGTTGCGTGAACCCCGGTCCCACCACCCCATCCATCAATTCCAGTTCAACTGCAGAATCTTGAACGAAAGCTTAACGTGCCGTCAATGCACCGACACGGCCTCCCCGGTAGCTCATCCAAGGCCTTATTGGGCCAGTTGCTAACTGACTCTCTCAACCAAGGGCTATATGTGAGCGCGTGAAGCGACTCGAACGCTTCTTTTCCAGGACAAGGGAGACCAGTACAGGCCAACGTTTTAACCAACTGAGCTACCGTGGCGAATTCAGCTCCCCTCCTAAAGACTTCTCGTGATTGTTAAAGTAAGGATCCGCGTAGGGAGTCAAATTTCGTGTACCTTTTCTTGAATATCGTACATTCTTATCGTATATTATTGCATTCTTGCACATTTGCGCGTCTTTAAAAAAAATCGTTGCACTCGGGTACCTGAAGTCACTGGCATAGGTAGGGCCAAATAGAAGTTGACCTCCGACCAATTTATATATAGTGATGGTATGTGTCAAGCCCACCAACTTGTATCCTCCATATTTGTCAGAAAATTGCCTTACCCTGGCTTGAGTCAGGTTAATCTAGGTCCATTTTCCACGATTTCACCATTTTCAGCTAATTGCGGCGGATAATTGAACCCCACGCATCTTGTGTAATGCATGGTGCACGACTCATAGCATAATACCATACGTTGTCCTAAGAAGTCGTCCCATTAGAGTCAGGTCATGGACGACCAGAACGCCTTCTCTTGGGTTTGTTCGTTCCGGGGATAAAATAACAAATTTATGGATCGCCATGGTAAAATGATCGCCAAGTTCGAATTCAGTATCACAAACCAAAGTGCGATGAGCCCGTGGTCAAAGCGATCACCCGAGGTCATCCGAAGTCAATGACCTCAGGCAATCGCAGGTCATTGACTTCGGACTTCGCAATTTTGGACCTCAGCCAGACCACAAAATCGTATTGAAGTGACATAATATGTTGCTCTAGAGCAGCATATTGAATACTGGTCATTGATACCGGTTCATACGGTGGTTGACGAGAATACCAGAGCCGTAGTGTATGATCTTATGCATGATCTTGGTCCCGCCTCGTTAACCTTAATAAGTTACCCAACATCAACAGTTGCATATGCTTTGGAATATGCTTGTCTCGGTAAAGACAACGACGGTCTCAGTCTTTTGCTCCGACGCATCGTCTTGGACCTAGACGAGGGGAGGGAAGGGGCAAAAAGAAGCCCCGTCCCTCTCCTACAGTTGTATCAGAAATCACCGGTCGACCAGTTGGCAAGTTTTGCACCGTACATCACAGGCATCATATATCACATCATAGTACGTCACAAGCATCATCATAGTACATCGCATCATGGTACTCCTGCGAGCCTGGCTTGCTGTTTTTCATACACTTTACTGAAACGAAATTCTTCTTTCGCTTTCGTATAATGTAATTTTGTTTGTTTTCAAAGTGCATGACGTGAACATGGACAGGTCCATCACAGCTTGGCAAGGCATTAGTCGTTGCTGGGAAGTGTTCAGAAAACAACCATTCAGGTCTGTCTGATTCGAAGTCAGTTAGGAGTGCCGGAGAAGGTGATGCTCTCTAACCCGGAAGTTGCTTTTGAGGGCGGAAGTCAACTGTTGTCCGCTCTACCCTCTCGCTGTTGTTTCCAGCCCTATGACGTGATTACGGTGCAAATCGTATATAAAAAGAAGATTGATCAGGGCTCCAAAGCAGCCAGCGACCGAAGTAAGATGCTGAATGAGACTGCGCAATCATGTGGTATCAGAACTTCGCAATTAATTCTGCCTCCCGTCGACTACCGTTCATTGAAACATCGACAGCAAACGATGACATTTCACCGCATTATCCTATCTGGTGCAGTACATCACCTATCGCAGGCAGGTGATTGGTATCTCAGTGTTTCTTCCATGGCCTCACATTGCATCTCAGTGTCTCTTCCGTGGTCTTACACTTTCTCGCCACCACCTGGGCGGTGCTTAGGAATCGCGCAGTATTTATGTGATGTAGAACTGCTTACTCGAACTGCATGCTCGGCTTTCTACTTACTTTGCGCAATTTACATCAAGCATGAGCTGCACAGTCCTCAACGGTGTATCGTACCATCTTCAAGAACTAATTTCTCCGAGTTGAAAATGGATGCAGACACAATGACCTCAAATACGTACAGATAAAGTATATCCACATCTAGTTATTTACGTAATGAATGTTACGTCATCCCAGATAGTAAAACTCATGCCGATATTTGTTGATAGGACAACCGTAAGCAACAGCAACTGCTGTTGGACATAAAACAGCAACGAACGCATCAGACACACCTCTGCAACGGCAACGACGGCGTGCCGACTCCGCCTTGACCCGGCTGTACCGTTAGTAGCGCGGCTAAAACCGACCAGACTGCACGCTGCGTATGGAGCTGTTGCCAATAGCTGCGGGCCATTCCAGGACTCAGTCGCATGGCGGCCGGGCAAAACCCGCAGTTTCTGGCGCATGCACCTTCAGAGGATGCCGGCAGCCCGGGCCGGGACGGCGTGGCGGGCCCGTCTCGGTGATCGATTTTGGCGCGAGGTACTGCAGGAGCGACCCACCAGGGAGCGAAGCAGAGTCGACGCCCGACGGGTGTACTGTGCGACAGCGGTGGACGGTGTCACATCCACGGCAGTCTCTGTTGGGTGAACAGCCGAGGGCAGGTCACCCGCTGCAGTCTGTTGGTCGGACAAACGAGGGAGGGTCACCCGCCACAGTCTGTTGGTCGGACAGCCAAGGGCAGGTCACCCGCTGCAGTCTGTTGGTCGGACAGTCGAGGACAGATCAGTGGGCGATGTCACACCCGCCGCAGTCTCTGTTGGTCGGACAAACGAGGGCAGGTCACCTGCTGCAGCCTCTGTTGGTCTGACGATCGAGGGCAGGTCGTTGCAGGAGCAGCGTCAGTCTTCGCGTCGCTGTCAGCCGGAGAGTGAGGGGCTGCAGCTGCAGTGTGATAGGTGGAGGCCGGAGAGTGAGGGGCTGCAGTTGCAATGTGATAGGTGGAGGCCGGAGAGTGAGGAGCTGCAGCTGCAGTGTGATAGGTGGAGGCCGGAGAGTGAGGGGCTGCAGTTGCAGTGTGATAGGTGGAGGCCGGAGAGTGAGGAGCTGCAGCTGCAGTGTGATAGGTGGAGGCCGGAGAGTGAGGGGCTGCAGTTGCAGTGTGATAGGTGGAGGCCGGAGAGTGAGGAGCTGCAGCTGCAGTGTGATAGGTGGAGGCCGGAGAGTGAGGAGCTGCAGCTGCAGTGTGATAGGTGGAGGCCGGAGAGTGAGGAGCTGCAGCTGCAGTGTGATAGGTGGAGGCCGGGGAGTGAGGAGCTGCAGCTGCAGTGTGATAGGTGGAGGCCTGGGAGTGAGAGGTGACAGCCGGAGAGTGAGGGGCTGCAGCTGCAGTGTGATAGGTGGAGGCCGGAGAGTGAGGGGCTGCAGCTGCAGTGTGATAGGTGGAGGCCGGAGAGTGAGGGGCTGCAGCTGCAGTGTGATAGGTGGAGGCCGGAGAGTGAGAGGTGACAGCCGGAGAGTAAGAGGTGGCAGCTGGAGGGTGAGTGGTAGCAGGTGGAAAGTAGGCGTGGCAGTTGAAGAGGGAGTGTTTTTAAGAGGTAAAGTGTGTGCGGCGCCAAACTCGTACCGAGCATTTAGAAACCAGGGAAAACCGGAAAAACAGGTGAGAAACCTGGTGCGCAGAATAAGGATCTGGTTTTCAGCCAACCAAAAATTCCTCACCCGGATTCCTTCAGCTGCCAGCCCTGGCTAGACCATAGAGGCATTCCAGCATGTGTACTTGACCCTTGACATATCGTAGCAGTTAGTCGTCTCTAATTTACACATCATAAGCAAGTTAGGCTGCTGAGGGCGTCGATTATTGCCATGATTGACCGTTAATGGTTTATTATTAATCGATGCAATAGCAATTATATTAGCTGAGCAATGTCATAAGAATTAACGTTACTACCCCACGCACAGGTTGTTATCAGAACATGAGTGATGTGATGTTCAACACCATGCACGGCGTTCGGCCGTCGTTTCCTGTTGAAATTATACATACGAAGGCTTTGACACCACCAGCAATGGTGGACGTCTACAAAGGAGTACTGCATATCGGTCTCGCTCGCTGTATCATCGCAAGTAGCATGCGGCCAGACCATTAATCACAACGGGGCAGCCGCAGCGTTTGCGCCGTGGCAGGAATCGCATAGCTCATGATGACTTGCAATTGACACGTGGCGCGCGTTTCAGGGAGGCGCCCGACGGAGCCGTGCCGTTCTTCGCTGATGGCCTGCACACCAAGAGAGTGCAGGTCACCATCCTTCCGTCTGTTCGTTGTCTGTCGATCTGTGTCAGATTCTTACCGTCTTTATTCCGTGGATATTGAGCTAAGAGTGGCAATTAATTCGAAGGCTCTATACGGATTAACAAGCGTGAGGACTGTCTAGCCTCTCAACGTTGTGCCGTTTATTGGCTCAGGCAAGGTTCATGGGCTTCGTTTTAATGCCCCGCGGACCAGTAAATGCTTTCTGCGACACACATTTGGTGTCATTAGCACTTGGAAGCCAAGGTCGACGAAGAACAAGCGTGTTTACAGTGAGAAGCAGTTGGTTTAAGATAGCATTAGGTCGTAGTCAACTGAGTATTGAAATTGCGAGGAATTTGTAAGGCAAGTCGGGATGCTGCTCCCCGGTGCAGTTGTGAAGATGGGAGCTGCTGACTAAGGATGTTAAACATGGCACGTAAGCAAGAGAAGAAATGCTGAAATGCTACTCCAGTTGCTAGAGACTTCAAGAAATCTGAGTGAGGTGACTGGGTAGTCTACTGATGAAGTGAAAGTAACTCGGTTTTTGCTTCCCGAGAAGAAGCACAAATTGTAAAGAATGCTGTGTAGATAACTCAGCTCCTGAGAAACTTATCCCCAGATAGATATTTTGCGAAAACAAAAATACTCTAATGGTATTATAGACTTACCGTTAGCTGTGCCAGGTAATGAAACGACAGCACCTCCAAGATGTTCGTGCAAGAAGGGAGGAAAGCAGCTGAAGCGAAGAAATGACACCATGCCCTCAAGATAAAACCATAGGAGAAATATCCAGTGCGAAACAAAAAATCAACGAACACGTGCCCTGAGATTGCTCCGAAGACTGCGCACCCGGTTCAACAGCAACCAAACGCATCGGTTCGGCGTCTGGCGAAGCGGGCGGTCGTCAGCAGGTGCGCGGGCCGCCGAGTCCTGAACACCCACTTGGGACTCTGACGGCCTGTTCATCCACTTGCTAGCCTCAGATCGCAGTTGACCAGGAGCTTAGGTACAGGACTAGGCTCAGTTCAGGTCCAGGACCAGGTCCAGGACCAGGTTCAGGACCACTTTCAGGACCAGGTTCAGGACCAGGTCTCCCCCTCGGCTGAAGCTGAGGTGTACGTTCTCATAGCGCTTCATCGACAACATCTCCGAGGAGAATCACTGTCGTTTGCGTGGTCAGGCGAATCGACACAACCACCGATATTGGCGCGAAGTCCTCACCCGGCCGAGGTCCTGCAGATTCCCGCGAGCTCCCCTGAGCCCGGTGTGCTCTGAACGGCCGGTGGGCGTGTGCAGTTGAGACTGTTGGGTGTGTCGGCCGCTCCGGCTGCATTGCGCCCATAAATAACCAGCCAGGGGGTCGCCGGCTTGTTCTTCGTCGAGGACCGCAACCGTGAGACGAGATCGGTTAACACGCACGCCCGAGGGCCCCTCACGTAATGCAAACAGGAGTTGGGAGTCCGATCATGGAAACTGCTGAAGCTGGAAGCATACGTCTTGGATGGCGGGAAAACGTTACTGTGAGCTCCTCTCCTTCTTTCTCCTCCATCTCTCTCTCCCTATCCCCCTCTCAGTACCTGGTCCTGTCTCTCACTTTCTCTCTCTTTCCGTCTCTCTCTCCCTCCCTCTCTCTCTCTCTTTTTCTCTCTCTCTCTCTCGGTCTATCGGGTAGAAGCGTGATAATCTTCGGTAAATATTTTAAAGGTAGAATAGATGAACTTTTGATGATTTCGTGGTTGATTACTGGCCCATTCCACGGCAAACTAGTTTTGGGGGCAAAGCCCCGTTTTATTTCTTTTTGCGCTTCGAAAGATGAGTGATCGAACTTCATTTCTGCACTTTTTCAAATCGCATTGAGGCTGTCCCGAGGGTTAAAGTACGTCACATAATCTTAGGCCACTATGTCACGATTTCAAATAGCCCGTAAACGAAAATCCCGAAATGACCAAAAGATGCGGTGGATAAGTTCACCAATGTATATTTTTCTCTCTCACAATTTCGAGTGTTCTTCATTGTGTTAACCTCCACAGACACCCTTGTCAGGTGACATCTAAAAAATACCCGAAGCTACAACTCCTGGACCGCTTAGCTTGTCTGTCTAGAAATGTCACAGCTTGATTCGGCATTAGAAAACCCGACACAATTATTTTCATCGAAAAATGATACATTTCATGCTATGCTCTTCCCGATTTACCGTGGAATACTTCCTCGATCTACATAGCTGAGTACACAGGCTAGTAAAATGCAATCGAAGTGTTGAAATGTGTATTCATAACCTCAAGTAGGATTCCGCAGCTCAGCAGGTTTATAGGGCTCAACATCAAGCGCTATATTTTGAACGATTGCGGGCATCTTGCAACCATATTTTCCGAAACAATCAAGGCACATGTAGCGGTATTGTACCACATGTACAATCAACTGAAGCCCGACCAGCAACGCGTTGTGTATTACGCCATTACGTGCCATTGAATCAGTAGAGAAAGAATCGAAGTTGTTTGGGTGACATAACATGTCAAACAGTCACTGAATGACCGCCCAATTTCCTTGGAACACCAACTGACATCAGATTCGCTGTGTCGCCAGGGGTGAGTGGCTGCTAAGGGTGGTGTAGTCCAGTGCCATCAGCGGGAGCCTGTGGAAAACATGCATCCATGATCTATGTTTATGGGTTTATTTCTCTGCGCAATAAACCTAACATCGTAAAGAGCCGTCACCTGGTTCGGCGGACCCGGTCGGGGTACCCTCCGCGTCGCCGCTCCATTACGCTGATCGACCTGTCGCCGACCTGCCACCGACCCGTCGCTCCACGGACCTGCCGCCGACCGACCTCCAGCCGACCGACCTGCCACCAACAGACCTGTCGCCGACCGACCTGCCGCCGACCATCTGCCACCGACCCGTCGCTCCACCGACCTGCCACCGACCTGCCGCAGACCGACCGCCAGCCGATCGACCTGCCGCCGACCGACCTATCGCCGACCAAGCTGCCACCAACAGACCTGTCGCCGACAGACCTGCCGCCTACCGACCTGCCACCAACCGACCTGCCGCCGCTTCTCCACTGACCGGCGGCAGGTCGATCGACTTTCCGCTCGAACAGTTCCTTTTTTGCTTCCGATGTATTTGTCAATTTGCAATAACGCGGCATTCTATTATTTCTACCGAAATGTGATGTATCCTCGAAGAGGGGGGGGGGGGCTGTGAGCAGATCTCGTCCGCCCCTCTGTGCCGTCGCGGCTCAAATAGCCGTGATTCAGTGATTCAGTGATTCTGGGCCGCGCTGAATATGCAACTTACATCTCGGCCGATGTAAGTTGCCAGTGTGCGGGCAACTTGCATCAGCAGCGACGGCAGCAGGGGAGGGGTGACACCACGCGCTGCAAGGAAGTCCCCGAAGCAGCTCCACGAATACTTTGTCGACCGCATAATCCCGGAGAAGACCGGCGACAGCTGCGCGGCGTGCTTCATCGAACAAGCCGGGCAGCTCGTCTGGATCTTCTTGACGATGTCATCTGAAGGCCATTGTGTGTCAGAGGTTACCAGACACCCTTCTGGAAATCAGGAACTACACCGCAACGTGCCGTCAGGCCGCCCAAGATACCTTGGGATGTGGCAAAGGCTTGCGTTGTGCGGAAGTGGTCGCACCTGGAACGGTTGCTGTAATTCTGCTGATGTTCAGCAGTATGCAACTGCATCCGTTATCACGCAAAATATAATGAAACGCATACATTTGCATCAGCACATTTTCATGCGAATTCCAGTCTGGTCTGTGCGATGATTCCAACGTTACGGCCGTTTAAGTTGTGGCATTTTATTGTGGGACACCGGTTATGACTTCATGCCTGGGAAAGCACGCCTGTGTTCACTCATCACAGATCACCTGGCATGCGCTGCACCGTTACTGCGAACGAAGGCAGACAGTTTCCGGAGGTCCCGCTAGGTGGCATATAGGGGCTAATGACGTTATCGCTTCGCAGATGCTAGGAGTGGTTCAAATTATCTGCATGTTGAATCTATTCATGTGTTCCCCATGTGTGGCAAGATCGAGGAAGCACGTAGGTACTCGGAAAAAAAGAAAACCAAAACAATAATAGCAATTGAAGTTTTAGCTTCATTGCACCAGACTACGCTGCGTAAATCCAGTCCCAGATGGATAATACATGGAGCCAGGTTCCGAGGGAATTGTGCCACCACAGCGCTGGTGCTGTCCTCCATTTCGTGGGTGTCAATTGCAAATAACATGCTTGGTAGCACTCCCGTTTGCACGGAAGTCAACAGCAGTGCATTTTTGTTGAGTCAAGAGGACCATAGTGGTGCACACTGAGCATTGTCTTGCTAAAAAGCGTTCCATTGGGCGATAGTGCAGTTAATTACTCGTCGACTGATCGCACGCTGACGGTCGTGTCATAGTGTCATCTGCTCTGGAAAATGATAAACGTCTGGATATTTCCAACAGCATCTGCTTTCTTCCTCCCACTCCAACGTCCACAGTTGCATTGTGCTTGAAGTGTAACGCTCAGCAGCGTTGGCGTCGCCTGCCTGCCATCCTGGCAGGCAGGGCGGGCACCGCGGGGAATCGAACCCCGTACCTCTGGCGTGCCGGATGACCAGTTTAACCACCGAGCTGCCGACGCTCCGAATGACACTTTAAAGTTCACATGTGTGCACACACGTGGCATGTCAGCTCGTTCGCTGTTAGCGTGGTGCGCCAACTTTGAGTTCGTTGACCTTATCATTCGTCAGTTAATTAGGAAAAGCAAACGGATGATCCCCAACAAGGTCTCCCAGTCTGTAAATGACATTGGGCTGCAATGCGAGCAAAGCATAAACCATACACAACTACGACTTATCAAACCTATTGTTAAGCCATGGGCGTCATCTTCGTCGCCCCAGTAGCGCAGTTGGTTGGGGCGATGGCCTGCTCTGGTCTCCTCTGTCCTAGCAGCACAGGGTTCGAGCCGCTTCGCGTGCTCGCATTTAGCCCCCGGCTGGGAGGGTCAGTTAGCAGCTGGTCCGATAAGGCCGGGGACGAGCTACCGGGCGGCCGTGTCGGTGCATTGACGGCGCGTTATAAACTTTCTGTCAAAATTCTGCCGTTGAATTGGAAGTCATGGATCAGATTGCGGGGCCAGGGCCCACGCAACAAGCTAAGCTTAACAATAGGACCCTGGTTTGTAAAGTCCTAACATGTTTATTACGCATGGGTCGTAATTTTTTACCATCGATACATCTATACGACTTCACATCGACTTGGTTCATTCGGATCGGGTCGGATCGATTAAGGTTGGGCTTGGGCGGGTCGGATCGGGTCGGGTCGGATCGGGTCGGATCGGGTCGGGTCGGGTTGAATCGGATTCGGTCGGTCTTGGCCTCGTCAGGTCCGATCACTCGACCGTTTCCATACATGCACGACAGCAAACTCGTTCGGCTTTCATAGTCGCCCTGCAAACACAATGGGTCAGTGTTAGTCATCACCACTGCGCGGTATGTCACCCCCCACCCCCCTCCCCCTGGTACCGGAGGCGAGGCTAGGGGTGATACCTCCCATTGTTTCCAAACGGAGAGTTTTGGTGACATGAAGCAACCGTGAGTTTGATGTGACGAGATATCGCGATTGTCGCCGGATTTCGATACTTCTCAGGTTACTGGATCGGTTAAAAAATGTTCCGTCGCCAAAAATGGAAAATTTGAAAGCTTCGGCGTTTCCATTGTAAGTATAACACCAAATCCAGACACTCACCTGGAAGCAATCACATTAGTAATTCCTTGGAATATTATCATGCGAATTGTTAGAATACGACCGACATGTCCAAGCCGTCAGACATACCTCATCATATGACGTCGACCTGTTGGCATAATTCTACGATATTCCGAAGTACTGCCTCAAAACACTGTTTTCTAGAGCCTAGGGATAAAAATGGACTTCAACTTCGGCTTTAGAATTCGAATGAACTGAGTGACTTAGAAACTGAAGCATGTCAACGGTGGCCAAGTTGAGTAGGTGAACCCGAATGATCTTTGAAAGGTCACTGAACAATGTAAGCAGTTATGCTGAGTCATCAATTGCCAACTGCAACAAGCATTGGCAATTTGACGGCAATACGTGTAGGCAATTTCCGATATTTCTCCATTTTGGCGAAGAATGACCTGACATTTTCATTTTTGGCGCCACGGCTCATGCACCTGACATGACGCCTTTTGGCTTATTATAAGGCCGACATTTGCTGTCCCATTAGATACACCAACCAGTGAGTCGGTTTTGGTAGTGGCGAAAAACATGTTGGAGGAACCAGCAATGTTTCATGGTATGGGCACTTGTCTGGGGAGGGCATTGATTCTCCAGAGGTGAACCATTGGCTTATGTTAATCAAAAACTAACTGAATGCAGGGCACGGGCAAACTCGGGGATTCTGGGGGAGGTTTCTGTACCTAGAGAGGCGCATTTTCTATCCAGAGCCAGAGCCTTCAGACTATATCAGGTTCCAGATAAGAAATGCAAGATACAAGCCCTCGAGCGTTCTAGAGGGTTTTTTTTTCAGTCCGAGGAGCGTCGCATCTCCATCGGGGTGGGGAGGGGAACATGCCTCCCATGCCCCACCTTTCTGCCCCTGGGGGCTGCGTCAACACTGCTGCACGGGCGAGGATTAATACCTCAATAAAACCATCGTATCGCCACCGACACCGTAATTACATACCTAAACCCGGGCGCACCGCCGTGGGGTCGCATGGCAAACTAATGTCCGTACAGCCAGCTGATGTTCCCACTATATGGAGAGCTAATATCCCCGCCACACGGCTAGCCAATATCCCCGCCGCATGACGAAACGACATCCCCATATGGCGGGCTAATGTCCCAGCTACTTGGGGAGCTATTGCCCCGGTGACTTGACGACCTAATGTCCCTGTCACAGTGTTCCTGCCGCAATGTCATCGCCATAATGTCACCACCACAATGTTGCTGCCATAATGTCTCCGTCAAAATGTCACCACTGCGATATCCCCGCCACAATGCCTCCGCCACAGCGCCCACACTACCAAATTTTAGATCATTAAATCAATACATATCCTTCAAATCATCCGTCCCTATTGGTCTCTTCTCCAGCTCCTCACAACTGCACACAACACACAACACGACCACACGACAATCCACGCAGAACGCACGTCACAAGTTCCGGCAACAGCCCGTCACCATTTGGGGATAGGCTGGTACTCCCCGGGCAACATGACAGAGTGCTGTTCAGAAGCACGTTCTGCATGCTGGGCACCACCACGCCATTGTATAGTTCTTGAATCGGCGGACATTTCTCAACAATGCCATCGTCTGAGTTCCGCGTGCCTGTGTCCCAACTACACAGCGTGCAAGGACCATTGTGAACGCTGGACACTTGCATGCAGAATTCCACGATGGCCGGTATAAACGCGTCTGCTGGTGGCAGTCCACTGCAGTTACCGCCGGGCACCACTCAGTGTCAGCTCGCTCCGAGACGACGGTAGCCAGTTCCGCACTACGTCACTGGAACAGCCCGTGCATCGCTCTATCACGGCAATAGCCAGCAAGTACATCGATATATCACGGTAATAACCTGTACATCGATATATCACGGTAATAACCAGTACATCGATATATCACGGTAATAACCAGTACATCGATATATCACGGTAATAACCTGTACATCGATATATCACGGTAATAACCAGTACATCGATATATCACGGTAATAACCAGTACATCGATATATCACGGTAATAACCAGTACATCGATATATCACGGTAATAACCAGTACATCGATATATCACGGTAATAACCAGCACATGTATCCGTCACGGTAATAACCAGCACATGGGTCCGTCACGGTAATAACCAGCACATGTATCCGTCACGGTAATAACCAGCACATGGCTCCGTCACGGTAATAACCAGCACATGAGTCCGTTACGGTAATAACCAGCACTTTGCTCATAACCAATTAATTGGTTAATAACCAATTCTTCGCTCCGTCATGGAAAGAACTAGCATATCGATCCGCCACGGTAATAACCATTACATCGCTCCATTACGGTAATGACCGGCACATCGCTCCGTCGCGATAATGACCATTACATCGGTCCGTCACGGTAATGACCAGTCCATCGCTCCGCCACGGTAATAACCAGTCCATCGCTCCATTACGGTAATGACGGGCACATCGCTCCGTCGCGATAATGACCACTACATCGGTCCGTCACGGTAATGACCACTACATCGGTCCGTCACGGTAATGACCACTACATCGGTCCGTCACGGTAATGACCATGACATCGGTCCGTCACGGTAATGACCACTACATCGGTCCGTCACGGTAATGACCACTACATCGGTCCGTCACGGTAATGACCACTACATCGGTCCGTCACGGTAATGACCACTACATCGGTCCGTCACGGTAATGACCACTACATCGGTCCGTCACGGTAATGACCACTACATCGGTCCGTCACGGTAATGACCACTACATCGGTCCGTCACGGTAATGACCACTACATCGGTCCGTCACGGTAATAACCAGTCCATCGCTCCATTACGGTAATGACCACTACATCGCTCCGTCGCGATAATGACCACTACATCGCTCCGTCGCGATAATGACCACTACATCGGTCCGTCACGGTAATGACCACTACATCGGTCCGTCACGGTAATGACCACTACATCGGTCCGTCACGGTAATGACCACTACATCGGTCCGTCACGGTAATGACCACTACATCGGTCCGTCACGGTAATGACCACTACATCGGTCCGTCACGGTAATGACCACTACATCGGTCCGTCACGGTAATGACCACTACATCGGTCCGTCACGGTAATGACCACTACATCGCTCCGTCACGGTAATGACCACTACATCGGTCCGTCACGGTAATGACCATGACATCGGTCCGTCACGGTAATAACCAGTGCGTGGGTCCATCACGTGATAGCCAGAGCATCGCTCCGTCATGGTAATAACCAGTACCTCGCTCCGTTACGGTAATGACCGGCACATCGCTCCGTCACGGTAATGACCAGTACATCGCTCCATTACGGTAATGACCAGCACATCGCTCCGTCACGGTAATGACCAGTACATCGCTCCGTCACGGTAATGACCAGTACATCGCTCCATTACGGTAATGACCAGCACATCGCTCCGTCACGATAATGGTCACATCGCTCCGTAACGGCAAAAACTAGTACCTCACACCGTCGCAGCAATAGTCAGTAAATCGCTTCGCCATAGTGATAGCCAGTATACCGTTCCGCTACAGTATGCTGAGCGAAGCACTAGTTTTTATCTGTTAATCAGAGCGATGCGCTGGTAATTAAACCAGTGCATCGTTCCGTAACGGTGACAGCCAGTACATGGACACGGCAGTCTACGCCAGCATCGTACGGTGCCATTAGGCATCACCAGACCAACGACGGTAAGGCACGATTGTCTGGTTGGGCTAACATGCAGAAATGACAGCGTGCTGACGCACATTGCAGCATTAGCACATTTTTAATGCTAAGAAGCTGCCAAATTGTATTTGGCTAAGGTAAACAATCATTTGCATCGTGTGGCGTAATATGAGTTTTAGCATCATTAATGAGCCGCACGGAAAACGGAAATTGAGCTGAACATCTCAGTCGATATGTTGGATACAAAACAGAAGTGGTGGTCATGAAAATGCCATGAGAAAAACCGACAAAACGCAAGGCTCATTCTTAGCATTGCAAATAGGGACTTACAAGGTTGTGGTTTAAATATAGGTTTAAAGCACGTGATCCCGTGTGCCGGTCAGAGGGTTCCACTCATGTAAACTTGATCGGCAAGTATTCGACAGAATGCTGAACCATTTTTGCTGTCCTGTTCAATAATTCTGCGTTTTATTTTAGTTATGTCATCACTATGTGTATCATGCAAATGGAAACTCAGAATAGCTAAAAGATCACCTCCTATTTTATTTTAGGGGAATTTCCAGCAGAACAACAAATGCGCACTGATTCGTCTATCGCTTTAACTAGTATGCAGCGGAAAACATCAACGCATAAAATCGTCAGCATTCGAAAACATAACCACACATTGAGTCGCGCCAGGGAGACGTAGACAGATCCGTGGAAATTGAAACTTTGACCTCTTGGGGAATAAATGCAGGCATGCGTATGCCTATTTCCTAGATTTGGGACACGTCATTGATATGCTATAAGCCTATCAAATGTGTGACGGTTTGGACCAACAGGGCCGTTCCGATGAACAACTCATCCCGGATACACATAGGAGTAGACTAGTCTCACTTCATCTTCGTCACGGTAGGAACCAGCAGGGCCGGGTCCGGCCGTTCAGGTGAACAACTCGCCTCTCATGCTCATGTGAGTAGACTGTCTTTCACTTGATCTTCGCTGTAGTCACTTAGCAAGGCGCTGATTGGTCTCTGAGTTTGCCTTTGGACTGCCAAAGAAGGTCGAAAACAGTACTGTTTCACCACGAAAACGTGAGATAGGTGGGCTCTTACGGCAATGCTGATGATGCGAATCATGCTATGTATAGGAAAAGTCGGGGCATTTTTAACGGGATGAAATGGGCCCTTAATCATATTGAAAGTCGCGGATCTCGCTAATGATTTCATTCCCCACATCTGTCTACGTGTAGCCAACGTGGCTACGGGACGATCGGGAGACGTCCAATGTTCTCTTCAGTCTTAAAAATGAATGTCTGGTTTTCCATCTCAAGTGTGTGACGTCCAGTGGTGGTATTGTCATTTGCGATTCGAATGGTCCCAGGATCTGGGCTCGGAGAAATCAAATCTTACCCTAGTACAGGTCTACGTAGCACAACCTCACTCAGCCCTACCTAGCCCAGTCCAGACTTATCCAGTTCAGGCCTCGTGCTGATGCTGCCACCACTCACGTTCCAGCCGCTGACGATGAGGGTGCCGATGCTGATGCTGGCATCAGCCGTGGCCGCCGGCCTGTTTCTACACGCGTCTGCCGCCTACTGCGAGGCCGACAGCGACTGCGGCACTTGCGGCGAGTGCAACACCGCCAGCAAGTGTTGCTCTGTGGACGGCTGCCGAGCGAGCTGCGGCCCGGGGGAACAGTGCGTTGTGTTTGTCCCGGGGATCTGCCCGGCAGAGCCGCTGCCGCTGGTGTCGGGCCCCGGACCACTGTCGGTCGGATGCACGTGCCCTTCCAATGGCGTTTGCTCCAAGGTGAGCTCACACCGTGGACCAATCGGCCGGCCCCAGCCTGGCATTCCTGTAGGACGCTGTGGACGTATCTACGGCGTATAATGTAATCGGAGCATGATGGTGCCTGGTGCTTCACTGCTCCACACAAACCGCATTCCGGCTGATGCTCGCGTCTACAACTGGCACTCAGCACATGATGTCAACAGGCCTGACGTCTGCACGTTTGGAACGATAATACACATCAGAAGTTGTTGGTCTGCTTGGCCTCTGCCTGCGCACGTGTTGACACAACTTCCAGTACATGCCATCCGTGTCACATTTATGGCGTGTGCACTACCGGCAGCGGTGTTTGTGGCGTGTGCAACACTGGTAACGGCGTCTGTGGCGTATGCAACACCTACAGCGGCTTTTGTGCCGTGTGCAACACCTACAGCGGCATTTTTGCCGTGTGCAACACCTACAGCGGAGTTTGTGCCGTGTGCAACACCGGCAGTGGCGTTTGTGCCGTGTGCAACACCGGCAGCGGCGTCTGTGGCACGACAGGCAGCGCGTGTAACGCTCTGAGTTGACCGCCTGCCAGGCGACGTGGTCCTCAGCGGTGGTATGCTGCGGTACTCATTTCCAACTGCCGCCCCGCACAACCGCAAACTAAGATGGCTCCGCTACCCATAGCTCCGCACCACCGCAAACTAAGATAGCTCCGCTACCCATAGAACTTTGCCAAATAGTTGTGGTGCTCTGGGACATCCGGTCGATCTTTCCTCTCCTCCCCAGCAAAAATTAATTCGGATTTGGACTAATGCACGTTGCGCAATGCTTTTGGACTGCGAACATTCCGTTTTTGTATGTCCATTTGCGAATTATTTAGCTTCCTTGTTGAACGAAAAACAGAACGCAATAATTTTGCACCATCCGTAGCTGTGGCTTCGAAATAAAATACAAATATCGGTGATATTTTCTGATTGATCCTGAACACCCCGCTACGCTCCCTAACCAACCTAACAAGCCAACAACTATCATTGTTCTGCTACACCGCGATAATTTTATTTCAATTCAAAAGCCTACTTATCAGCCATAGGACATCCTATAGCATCCTAACCACACTAGTAGTCAGTGCGTCAGACGAAATGTACGACCCTCAATATACCAGGAGGTGCTGAGTTTACATCAAAAGTAGCGTTAGGGATTATGCTATATTACTCAACATTTCGGCCAGGGCCATCGTCAGGAGTGGGGCCACTCCTGACGATGGCCCTTGCCGAAACGTTGAGCAATATAACATAATCCCTAACGCTACTTTTGATGTAGACTCAGCACCTCCTGGTATATTGAGGGTCGTACATTTCGTCTCACGCAATGTCTAAAACCCAGGAGCACCTAAGAGCCGTTCTTTGTTGTATTACACACTAGTAGTCCTAAACTCCAGATAACACTCAGGGTCCTGTTCATCTCAGCGGTAGGGGTGCCACGCTGGAATGCATCAGCATGCAGCGCTGGAGCCTCTTGCCGCACGCAAAGGCCTCCTGCGTCAACCTTCAGATTTCGGTCGCACTTGTCAACAATGCATTCAAGGGGACTTTGTAGTCTTGTCCCCTCCATCACCCTCGAAAAGTCAGGTTTATCTTGAGGTACTCACCTCACAGATGCTCGAATGTGGCTTCATGCACCATTTCACAATTTATATGCATATGTCAGAACTACAAGGAGGCTTATCCATGCGAAACGATAACCTACGAGGGCAGCGAGTGGACGGGGCCTTGAGGACAGTGGTGGCTCCTCTGAGACACATTGGTGCCCTTCAGGGCCTGTGATGGTCCCATTGAGGACTGCGAGGGCCCTTCGAGGAATGCAAGAGTCCCTTATTAGACCTATGTGAATCCCTGGAAGAATGTCAGGAACTCTGGTGCCTTTCGAGCCAGTTGCGCATATTTCGTGCCCGTTCAGTTGCAGCTAGATCCTTGAGTTCCTATAATACCTTAGTGAAATAAGTCAAGATGATTGTTCAATTAGAAAATGTCATTTTGAGGTCTCAGAGGCACAATCAAGGCACGTTAACATCATTTTGGAGCCGAACAAGGCCCCTCCGACGCCAACAGCGAGCTCGCTTCCGCTTACGAGGGAAGCTGCCCTTTTGCTGTTGGTAATGGCGCCTTTGATGCCTGTGCAGATCCCTTTGAGATGTGAGGTCCTCTGCAATATCTGGCAAATCCCTGCTCAGTTGGACCATTTGCATTCATTGCCCTTGATGGCTTACAAGAGTTCCTCTTAACTCTGGGAGGTTCCATTGCCCTTTGTCAAAATTCTGAGCACGCCACTAGCGAGAGTGGGACCTCTAGTGCAGACCGTACCTAAGGCAGCCAAATAGGCCACGACCCTCTGAGAGATCAGGGTCGTTGAGACCTATGGTCTCAAAGGCCACTCTGACCACATTTGCTCCTGAAGGTCTTGGTGAAGTCAGTATCGATGTGAACAAAAGAAACCCATTGATGGCTTTCTTTGAGGACTGTGGTGAGGACCACTCACAGGTCTGATGATCTTATTTGGTCTTCAATTATTCAATGTGGCGAGATTTCTTTGAAGCAAACTACGCCTTTCCCGAAATTGGGTCCTTCGAGTCCTGTGAAGTCTCTTTAAGGTCTGCAAAACTCCAGCTCGACTGCTAAAAGCTCAGTGTTCCTACAAATTTGTAATGGCCAATCTGAATTGAGAGATAATCCTTAGATGATCCTCAGGGCCCCTTTTAGACTTGAGCAAATTTTGTCGAACCGTAGATGGCCACCTGGAGGTTTCGTAGTGTCTCTGAGGATTATAAAGGACAGTCGAGCCATTATATTATTTTTTTAGCTCTGGGAAACCCTCCGCGAACTAAGAAGAAAGACGTCTTCTCCAAATCTAATTTGAATCACGTGCAGAATATTTAAACTTTCTTCAGCAAAATCATTTCATTAGTGGCTAGTATTCATCGCAGTCCGCAAACAACCCAGCGTATTTCTTCGCTTGCCATTATTTACTTTGCATTTTTGCTTTGCATTCGCGCACGGCCGGATGTATGCTTATGGTGTGGACGTGAATCCACCCAGAGCTGATGTACAGCAAGCCCTTTGAAAAAGGTATATCGCACGTGCGTCCGTATCCAGAACTGTACTGGATGCTAGAAGAGAACCACATGCTCGATAAAATCCGCTGATCGCACACGAAATATTTTGTCTAAAACATCACCTAAAGTAGGACCCAGCTTCAAAGACGTTCCGGTGCTTTTAACACCTAACTTAGCACACAAAATAAAGTTTTTCTTTTTTAAAGTAGAAAGACGTGATGGTTACGAAATCCTTAGAACAAAAAGAACTGCATAGGCGAAGAACTCCATAGAATTGTTGGCCGGTCAAATTCAAATTATCTCTCCTCTCCACTGTATAGGGGCCTCATTCAACTGACGACCTTCAGTGACGCACTTTGATCCTCATAAGTCAGACCATGCATCACGTCGAAGCCTGTGTTGTGTATATTGCTGTGTGAATTACACTGGGCTTTTGTTTTATTGGTTGGTTCACGACACACTTTATGCACATTCACGGCTAATGGCGCCGCCCACACTGTTTCGCCGGTGGGCCGCGGGATTGGGAAATGTCCTGAGTGGCGCTAGAGTCGAACCCGGGACCTTTGGTACCAATAGCCCGACACCTTAACCACTCGGCCATCCCCGCCCCAATTACACTGGGTTGTCCAACTGTACAGCTGAAGATGCGATAGCACTCACCGTTGCTGATGTCCTCCGGGTCAGCATCCGCTAATTCGGCCAGCCGGTGAAACGCCGGCTACTCGAAAATGGAGCGAATAATCTGGGTGGTATGCCTCTTCTATCTCACGTTGTATTCCAAAATATAACTCCACAGTGATTGTTTATTCTCTATTGACTGATTGACTGCAGCTAACCAAGAACCTCACAAATATGTGAGCATGGTTATTATGAACGAAATCTTCCCGTAGCGGTTGAATATATATATATATATATATATATATATATATATATATATATATATATATATATATACATTTCTTCGTTACTTTATATCCGTACATTCAGCTGTTCCTCGGTCTCGGCATCATGCGTTATATTAGCATGGGCATGCAGATATTTTCTCACTTCAGACCGTCATTAGTTTGAGAGCACATTATACCGCAACTGACAAGTTTCATGTCGACACAGGCCGTATTTTGTCTTAATGACAACACTATAATTCTTGAAACTTGCATCCCTTCGGGATCAGACGAACCCCCCTTCGCTTGGCTGCAATAGCGAGATGATGAACTTCAAGTTGTCAGCGATCATGGTTTAGGGGCTCATCGAATGCATAGAGCTCATGCATACCGATATCCATGCTTAGTAGGCAAGCCAACGTCATTCGACACGACGAGTTACAGGACATAAGCAGGGACTGTGATATGTGACGATAGAAGTGATGGATGAGTGTACTGAGTATTCACCAGAAGTATGCACGAGTTTTGCCGCCTGTGATCGGGCCGGTTGTGGTAACCCGAGAGGCGCCAATAGCCCCCGCAGGTACGTAGCGTGTCCACATGCCTTACCGGGACGGTTGTCTTACTGATAGGCCGAGGGGCGCCAATCGCCCACAGGAACACATCGCGCGTCCGCCTGACTTACCTGGGCGCTAAATGACCAACCATGGTCGATGCGCCCTAAAACCACAATCACACACACACACACTCACACACACACACTGCCTGACTTACCGGGGAGGCTGTGGCTACCCGAAGGGCACCAATATCCCCTGGAAACACGACGTGTGTCCACAACGATATTCCTCACCTTGGCGGCTATCATGCTGGCAACCCGAGGGGCACCGGTCAATGGCCAGGCGAATAAGGACGCCAGGCCTCATTGTCGGGGAAGCGTTCAGTATACAAATGCAAACTGAAGTCCAAAGCTGAAGTAAAAGCCATGTCTCGAAGAGTTGACATCATTCTCATCATCGGTGAAATGCCCTAGATATGGTTTGGAAGGTTTTAAACCATATGTCTATGTGACATGTTTAAAACCACTATTTTACATATAAATGAACACATTCGGCACGTCGGAAAATGTTTTTGATCATCATTTTCGGAAGTAGTTTGATACGTGCGTCACTTGTTCTGCATAATCTCACACTGCTGTAACCAGTGTTGTCAGGCTACACGGAACATTGTTCGGTGATGTATTGTATATATCAGCCTCTTTCTCCAATATGTTGGGGTGTCTTCCGGACCTTGCATGGAGACGCAAATTGTCTGACCTAATGGTGTCATTTGCACCGAAAATTGTACCGAAATGTCATGCACAGACGAGGGTTAAGCAGCTAAGCAGCGTTCAAATTGCATTGTTCCAAACGGAAAGTTTCCAGGTCCGCAGATATCACGTGTTTAGCTTCAAACGTAAATCTTTGCAACAGATGCAATGCGGCTTATGTAGAGCATCGAATCACCAGGCTACATAATGTTCAGATTCCCGAATCACCAGGCTACATCATGCTCAGATTCCCTTATACACCGTAGAATAGCTTACAGCGTGCAAACAAATTGGCGAACAGAGATTTGCCAGCTTTTCTACGGTGTGAGCTAATCTTGGAGCAATGACCACTGGAAGGGCACGTGCATCCGACCGACAGTGGTCCGCCGGGGCCCGACACCGGCTGCAGCGGCTCTGCCGGGCAGATCCCCGGGACAAACACAACGCACTGTTCCCCCGGGCCGCAGCTCGCTCGGCAGCCGTCCACAGAGCAACACTTGCTGGCGGTGTTGCACTCGCCGCAAGTGCCGCAGTCGCTGTCGGCCTCGCAGTAGGCGGCAGACGCGTGTAGAAACAGGCCGGCGGCCACGGCTGATGCCAGCATCAGCATCGGCACCCTCATCGTCAGCGGCTGGAACGTGAGGGGTGACAGCGTTAGCACGTGGTCTGAACTGGATAGGTCTGGACTGGGCTGGGCTGGGTAGCGCTGGGTGAGGCTGTTCTGCATACCCTTGCACTGGGGCAAGATTGGCTGACAAGGGTAGGCTGGACAGGGCTGAGTTGGGTAAGGCTTGACTTATCAAGACGGCATCATCAGGACCTCATGCGACACGTTCTGACCCCTGCCGGACAAAATGCGACAATTCTCGACTTGTATGTTTCAAAAACATCTCACATACTAGAGCACTTTATGTCGTGCAATGCAACGTTGGCTCTGCTTAGCCTAAGCAAGTCTGTACGGTCCGACCGTACAGACTCGAAATAATACAGCTCAGCCAATTTCAGAGTGCAGCAGCTCTGAAATTGGCTGAGCCTACATTGCGCACCTTATCGTGACCTGACTTTAGTCCACTTGACGGAGGTCAGACAAATTGGATAACCAACTTCTCTCGATCCTTCTGAGTGGATATCATGGCAAAAAGTATGCCAAAAGAGCACACATATTACAAGAATAGGAAAATTGTCCCAAAGCTGGCCAAATTTCCCGTGAACTCAGATCATTGACCTGTCCTCAAACGACAATCCGAGATATACGTTTCAGAGACACTGTCCAATTGTACTGACGTAGTAAGTTGCATTTCAATATCTCTTTATGTATATGAGTTACTGGTCGGCAATAATGTTTGGAGGCTGTCCTCCTTGACCAGATCGAGGTTAATGATCTTACATGACCTGGGGTGGAAGTTTTCACTTCACACTTCAGATACAAAAATGATCGAGCCAATATCAGTGAGTACGGGCCTGAAAAGGCACCATTTCTTCAGAGGGGCGTTACTGATTGAGAAAATTCCAAGGAGGCGCACCCAATTGCCCCGGAATATTTTCCATTGAGAGAGGTGCCACTCTTTTGATGAGGGATATATTTCCCCCGCTCTGATTTGGATCGCCCGCTACAACTGTAGTCCCCGGCAAAATAGTCCATTGTTGCGTTAAACGTTATATTTTGCCAGGGCTCAATAAGATTGGCGCTGTGTACCGCTAAGCACGGCACAGGGTACCGTCTGAAAGTTGCCTACAGTTCCGAAATACACACTAACCATTTTCTGAATGTTTCTAAAAGCGAGTGGGCGTAAAGCATGATGCACACAGCCCGTGAAAAGGTGAGACAGTGCGGTGAGAGACGTGCAGTATTGCTATACCAGCATTCGTGCCCCTCCCTCCAAAAAAAAAAACACGATAGATGTAACGCAACGGGCACTAACTTGTTCCTGCCGTCACGTCCAATATTATCCAGCCTCCTACTCATAGCCATGGCTCAGTTATATCTTAAGGCACCATGTATAGATCAGACCTGCACCACTTGAGCTTGACATCTGGACTTTGCCCCTCTGATCAACACATATGGTTACTCGTGCCCTCACCGTACTTCTGTGGGCCACGTATGGCTACTCATACCCTCAGCGTTTTCTGCGGGCTGCATATGGTTTTTCATACTTCTGTGGGTCACATATGGCTACTCATGCCCTCAATGCACTTTTGTGGGTCACATGTGGCTACGTATGCCCTCAATATGCTTGTGTAGTACCGAATTTAGTTCGTCCTTAACCTCCGTCAACATCCGGTAATAATCTCAGCTCTGACGCCATAATTGGTGTTCACTCACCCTGGGTCTGCGGAGCTGGTCACGTCCCGACGGTCGGGTTGACATTGCCGGGGGCTGTCGCGCGGCGGCCGGTCGCCTCCTGCTGTCAGTGTACACTGCCTGACACGCAGTGAGGCTGTCAGTGTACACTGTCTGACACACAGTGAGGCTGTCAGTGTACACTGATTGACACACGGCGAAGCTGTCGATGAGCTGCACCTCACGCCGCCCGTGTAGGTTGTCGGTTGTGCAATGACGTCACGCGTACCGGCCCACGTCAGCTCATCAGTGACGTCACACGTGAGGCCCACGTCAGATCCTCAGTGACGTCACACGTACAGACCGTCAGCTCCTCAGTGACGTCATATGTGCTGTTCGTCAGTTTCTCAGTGACGTCACACACCGTGCATACAATAAGCGTTCCCAATGCTACCTTTAACCAGCCGGAATGGCCGGCGGACCGGCTGTGAATTGGTATTGCTAGACTAGACTACTTGAGGATGGCTTGATAAAGATAATAAACTTCTGCTTCTTTTTAAAAATTATAGCAATGAAGTTTTATATTGGTTATTCTTGCTTGGGAAAAAAACTTTTGGCGACTTGCAAGTTAAAATGATAATAAGATTAAGCAATCATGCTGTCAAATGTAATGGGGACATTTACTGGCTTGATGAGCTTGTCAAAACATTCATGAAATTGATTTTCCAGAACATTATCTCTGACGAATTTGGAGTCGAAAGTTCTTGCATTAGGGTTGTATCTAGAGAAGACATTTCATGCTGTGTTACCTTGTTGCTACAACAACAAACTTAGGACATGGAAATGGCGAGTTGTCTTCGTTATGAGATATTATAATGTAGGAATATGAAAGCCGTTCGTTTCCTATTACTCATGACGAATGTATGTTCCTTACAGGTTCTTAATAAAAAAACACGGCTGTGAGAAACAATAGCAATAATCTGAGATTAGGCGGAAGAAAGCCTTCCACAGTTTAATGCATTTCGCACTTACATTGATCATAGTGCTCTTGCATCCACCAACGAACTCAAAACTAGACTAACTGTTTTCACATAGCGCGGTTGTACTTGTCATATACTGCGCAGTTCTTTTTCCTGGCCTGCACACGTACACATACAATGCTAAGCTTAAATTATATATGTTAATATCATTTATACTGCAACGAAAATTTTTGTAATACCCCCTAATGTTGCAAGTGGAGTTGTCGCCCATCCGGTATTCTCTCACTTTATCAGATGAACGGTGTTAATATGTAATCAAAACTGTGCCAATGTGGGATACGTGTATTTTGGATGGAGGCATAAGGTTTTCTCCAATGCGTTCTTGTATATTTGGGGACGAAGAAGTCATGCAATTAAACGAATTAACAACTAATCGAAGGCTATCTATTGCAAGCGAAAGAGAGGGTTCATTGCTTTTTGTTCGTGCATTGAATTAACGCTTGAAGTGGATCACTCAACCAATGTAATATTCTGATACTTCCTGGTGAACAACTGGATTATTGCGTTATTTCGCGACCAATACTAAGCATTGGAATGCTGGCCTGGGTGCAGCAATGTCCATGGGGTGATTTCAACTAGTCTAAACAGCACAGCACATATACACACACTCACACACACACATACATATATACACATATATATATATACATATATATTTATATATATATAAAATAAATATTTATATATATATATATATATATATATATATATATATATATATAAAAAAAAAAAAAAAACGGTACGGGTACTAATTAATTGTCCGCAAGAAAGGAAAGTATCCAGGGCAGCTCAACACGCGTGGGTGGGTGCGGGTTTCCAGACAGCTGCGGCACGCGGTCGAGGTGTCGGCCACGATCGGGACGGCGACGCGACTCGACGCCGACGTGCGGCTGCCGATCCGGGCGGCTCCGGCGGCCTCATGTCGTGTCGCCGCGGCCATTTGCCGGCGTCCAGGCGGCGGTCGGCTCCGCACACGTACAATCAGCGGCCGTGATTATCGGAGACTGGCATCGGAGACAGGACGGGCGGCCGGCCGGCCGCCGCTCGGCCGCGAGCCGGCCAGGACAAATTCGTGGCTGTTGTTGGCGTTTTTAGCCGGCCGCTTGTGTGTCATTACGGTCGCGCAGGACGCGTCATCTCGGGACGGCCAGCCGGTAATGGCCGTCGTGACCGGTGCGAGCCGTGGTTATCCGCAATTTTCTCGGCGCTCGAGGCGGCTGGCTGTGCGCGGCTCGGCGGGTACGGCACAGCACGGTCGGGGTACGGCACGGCACGACTGGAGTACGGCACGGCACGGCCGGGGTACGACACGGCACGGCCGGGGTACGGTACAGCACGGCCGGGGTACGGCACGGCACGGCCGGGGTACGGTACGGCACGGCCGGGGTACGGTACGTCACGGCCGGGGTACGGCACGGCACGGCCGGGGTACGGCACGGCACGGCCGGGGTACAGTACGGCACGACTGGGGTACGGTACAGCACAGCCCGGGTACGGCACGGCACGGCCGGGGTACAACACAGCACGACTGGGGTACAGAACAGCACTGTCAGGGTACGACACCCGGCACTGGTCGTGGTCGGTCAGCGGAGGTCAGGCCCACCACATGCTGTGCACGACCAGCCCACACGTCAACCGTCGCAGATATCCGACAGCCAAAGGTCGCACGGTCGGCCGACCGCAGTCAGCAGGCGGCGCTTCCAACCCCACGCCGTGCCGGAGAAATGAATCGGTCAGGCACAGTGCGAAAACGAAGCCGAGAGGCCGTAATGTTTTGCAAGAGAAACACCAGGACCACGAACAATGCAAATACTTGAGGGCATATACTTCAATGTATTCTTTAACCAGGATAAAAGTATTAAGAACATGACAAGGTGGAAAATTGGTAGAAGTTTGCCATTTTGATGTGCTGCCGATGAATATAACACCTAAACTTGCACATCAATATCTGGTGTTATGTATTCATGCCGTTATCATGGCGTCATGCCATGGTGCTGTCTTGGCAAGGCGTATGCATGGCGATATACATGCGGTATATATCCTGCCGTCAGTCCCGGCCAACAGGAGCTCCTGCCATCACCCCTGGAGCTGTGCTGGCTGCGGTCAACAGCACAGGCTTCACTGCTGCTCGGTAGATCAGCTGGCGGTGAGGGCAGACCGTGCCACCATCGGCAGACGAGCACACCAGAAGTAACTGTCAGCTGAGAACAGCCCTGAGGCCCACACACCAGCCCCGCACCAGCCCCCACACCAGCCCACACACCAGCCCGCCCACCAGCCCACACCCCAGGCCACACACCAACCACCACACCAACCCCCACACCAGCCCACACACCAGCCCACACACCAGCCCACACACCAGCCCACACACCAGCCCACACACCAGCCCACACACCAGCCCCACACCAGCCCACACGCCAGCCCCCACACCAGCCCACACACCAGCCCACACACCAGCCCACACACCAGCCCACACACCAGCCCACACACCAGCCCCCACACCAGCCCACACACCAGCCCCCACACCAGCCCACACACCAGCCCACACACCAGCCCACACACCAGCCCACACCAGCCACACACCAGCCCACACCAGCCCACACACCAGCCCACACACCAGCCCACACACCAGCCCCCACACCAGCCCCCACACCAGCCCACACACCAGCCCACACACCAGCCCACACCAGCCCACACACCAGCCCACACACCAGCCCACACCAGCCCACACCAGCCCACACCAGCCCACACACCAGCCCACACACCAGCCCACACACCAGCCAACACCAGCCCACACACCAGCCCACACACCAGCCCACACCAGCCCACACACCAGCCCCTACACCAGCCCACACACCAGCCCACACACCAGCCCCATACCAGCCCACAGACCAACCCACACACAAGCCCACACACCAGCCCCCACACCAGCCCACACACCAGCCCCCACACCAGCCCACACACCAGCCCACACACCAGCCCCATACCGCCCACACACCAGCCCCCACACCAGCCCACACGCCAGCCCCCACACCAGCCCACACACCAGCCCACACACCAGCCCACACACCAGCCACACACCAGCCCACACACCAGCCCACACCAGCCCACACACCAGCCCACACACCAGCCCACACACCAGCCCCCACACCAGCCCACACACCAGCCCACACACCAGCCCACACACCAGCCCACACCAGCCCACACACCAGCCCACACAACCAGCCCACACCAGCCCACACCAGCCCACACCAGCCCACACACCAGCCCACACACCAGCCCACACACCAGCCAACACCAGCCCACACCAGCCCCATACCAGCCCACACCAGCCCACACACCAGCCCCCACACCAGCCCACACACCAGCCCACACACCAGCCCCATACCAGCCCATATACCAACCCACACACAAGCCCACACACCAGCCCCCACACCAGCCCACACACCAGCCCACACACCAGCCCACACACCAGCCCACACACCAGCCCACACACCAGCCCACACACCAGCCCACACCAGCCCACACCAGCCCACACCAGCCCACACACCAGCCCACACACCAGCCCACACACCAGCCAACACCAGCCCACACCAGCCCCATACCAGCCCACACCAGCCCACACACCAGCCCCTACACCAGCCCACACACCAGCCCACACACCAGCCCCATACCAGCCCACAGACCAACCCACACACAAGCCCACACACCAGCCCCCACACCAGCCCACACACCAGCCCCCACACCAGCCCACACACCAGCCCACACACCAGCCCCATACCGCCCACACACCAGCCCCCACACCAGCCCACACGCCAGCCCCCACACCAGCCCACACACCAGCCCACACACCAGCCCACACACCAGCCACACACCAGCACACACACCAGCCCACACCAGCCCACACACCACCCCACACACCAGCCCACACACCAGCCCCCACACCAGCCCACACACCAGCCCACACACCAGCCCACACACCAGCCCACACCAGCCCACACACCAGCCCACACACCAGCCCACACCAGCCCACACCAGCCCACACCAGCCCACACACCAGCCCACACACCAGCCCACACACCAGCCAACACCAGCCCACACCAGCCCCATACCAGCCCACACCAGCCCACACACCAGCCCCCACACCAGCCCACACACCAGCCCACACACCAGCCCCATACCAGCCCATATACCAACCCACACACAAGCCCACACACCAGCCCCCACACCAGCCCACACACCAGCCCACACACCAGCCCACACACCAGCCCACACACCAGCCCACACACCAGCCCACACACGAGCCCCCACACCAGCCCACACGCCAGCCCCCACACCAGCCCACACACCAGCCCACACACCAGCCCACACACCAGCCACACACCAGCACACACACCAGCCCACACCAGCCCACACCAGCCCACACCAGCCCACACACCAGCCCCCACACCAGCCCACACACCAGCCCACACACCAGCCCCAACACCAGCCCACACGCCAGCCCCCACACCAGCCCACACACCAGCCCACACACCAGCCCACACACCAGCCCACACACGAGCCCCCACACCAGCCCACACGCCAGCCCCCACACCAGCCCACACACCAGCCCACACACCAGCCCACACACCAGCCACACACCAGCACACACACCAGCCCACACCAGCCCACACCAGCCCACACCAGCCCACACACCAGCCCCCACACCAGCCCACACACCAGCCCACACACCAGCCCCAACACCAGCCCACACGCCAGCCCCCCACACCAGCCCACACACCAGCCCACACACCAGCCCACACACCAGCCACACACCAGCACACACACCAGCCCACACCAGCCCACACACCAGCCCACACACCAGCCTACACACCAGCCCCCACACCAGCCCACACACCAGCCCACACACCAGCCCACACCAGCCCACACACCAGCCCACACACCAGCCCACACCAGCCCACACACCAGCCCACACCAGCCCACACACCAGCCCACACACCAGCCCACACCAGCCCACACACCAGCCCACACCAGCCCACACCAGCCCACACACCAGCCCACACACCAGCCCACACACCAGGCCACACACCAACCACCACACCAACCCCCACACCAGCCCACACACCAGCCCACACACCAGCCCCAACACCAGCCCACACACCAGCCCACACACCAGCCCCCCACACCAGCCCACACGCCAGCCCCCACACCAGCCCACACACCAGCCCACACACCAGCCACACACCAGCACACACACCAGCCCACACCAGCCCACACCAGCCCACACCAGCCCACACCAGCCCACACACCAGCCCACACCCCAGCCCCCACACAAGCCCCCACACCAGCCCACAAACCAGCCCACACACCAGCCCCCACACCAGCCCACACACCAGCCCCCACGCCAGCCCCCACACCAGCCCACACACCAGCCCTCACACCAGCCCACACACCAGCCCACACACCAGGCCACACACCAGCCCACACACCATCCCCCAACACCAGACCACACACCATCCCCACACCAACCCCCACACCAAGTGTCAAGTGTCCCTGGTTTTCCGCGATGTCTCAATATCTGTTAGCCTTACTTTGCTCACAGTTAAACTTCTGTTGTCGGCATGGCATTCATATGATGTACTTGATTTGCTATGGCTGTACTCGCATTTTGTTTCTGTATATTCCACGCCAGGATGAGCGGAATGCCCTGAAACGTCAGCATGTGGACGATGGCGAGCTAAACTTCGTGCCGATTGGGTTATTTCCGTGCCATGTGGTATAATTCGTCCACCGAAACATTGTGAAACTGTTTTCTTTAAGCACACGTAGGACATTCCAAGCACTTATGCGGCCACAAATTTCCACCTGTAGGTCACTGAGATGCCGCTCCATCACTTACAATTTACATATTTGACTATTTCATGATGAGGTGATTGGCTCCGAAGGGAGCGATTTTTCGGTAGATTAGCACGCGCGGCGGAAGCGGCCAATTCCGTCCACCCACTCTCGTGCCGTGTGAATGTCTTCGGGGACAAAGGAGCGCAGGGCGCAGCGTGTTGGTTCCTCTTCAGCTGAGCATCTTCCTCATGCTAATCGTCGTGTTTAAAATTTGGCGGTGAATAGTGTTGGAAATTACCTCACACACACACACACACACACATATACACATATATATATATATATATATATATATATATATATATATATATGCATATATATTTATATATACATATATACGTATATATGCTATGAGGAATTTCAACAATTCACCCCATTTAAACACACTAGACAACACGCTGCCCCATACACACACACACACACACACATATATATATATATATATATATATATATATATATATATATATATATATATCCATATACATATATATTTACATATACATATATATACGTCTATAAATGCTTATGCATGTTGAATATATATATATATATATATATATATATATGTATATATATATATATATATATAAATATTTATCGCCTCATCACCACAATCACCTCACCTACTATGATCCACGGTGGCATATGCAGACTTTCAGTTTCATGTGCTTAATTATATCCCTCGCTATGGGGACCATGGTATGGGCGAATTCGCCCTGAGCAAACCCATGCAACGATTCGTGTTCGTGACACAACTTGAACTATGCAGAGCTCTGAAGTCGTGTTGTGACCTGGAGATGAAATCTGAATGAGTTTAGAAAGATGGAGCACATTGACACCAAACAATGCAGCTTAGACACATCTCGAAAATAATGCGATCCAGACGCATATCCACAACTACGAATGCGTTTCCAACTCAGGTAGCTTGATTGTGCTCCTAATTAAATTCTCCTAAGCGTGCTCCCACCTCAAACAATACGAGATGAAAGGCATTAGTCAGCTAAGCAGAGTGCCGTATAACCGATCTTCTACGGAACCAGCGTGCTACCATGTGCCATCTGAAGTGTCCAAAGTATGCTTAATTGTGTCAGGTGAGATAGCTCAACGACATTGAGCAAGAACAGATGCGAAACGTTGCACCGACCAGCTCATTGGACCCAGAAGGTGCCAAGGGAGTGTCATTGCATTGTGATCAGAACTCCACGCTCGCTACCTAGCCTGCAAATTGGATGTCGAGGCAGGTTTTTGGAATAGATGCGATTGACAAAATGCGCCATCACACACTGTGCGTTACTCTAGGAGGAGCTTTATTGCGCAGAGATCAAGTGTGATTGTCAGACCGCCGTTGCATAGAGTCTTTGCAGTTCAGTCGTTGCATGCAGTTTATGCACCAATTTCGGTGCCAATGTACGGAAACAAAAATCGTGAAGGTGGATGGTATGACCCCGTCGTTTCATGTGCCCCTACGTTTATCTACTGTTGATGGAAGGCTTTTGGATTTTAAATCGGGAGCCGCGAGGACCTTTTGACCTATCACATATGTCAAGCCCTAATCGCTATAACCATGCCCATATATATTGAACCACCATAAACCAGCCCCATCGTGTGCTCTCCTCGATTTCATCGTGTGCCTGTTCATGAGCGTTATCCGCACAGCGTCTGTTTCATCTTGCCGTCTCCTTACCGGTTGGCGGCCGCACAGCCGTCGTACAACTCACGGCCCGCGTTCTCAGCCGAACCGGCCGCGAGGCGGTGCCGGCGCTCGTTAGCGTATCGCACTCCCGCCACAGGCGCGCGCTTCCTTCCGGGCGGTCGGCGGGCGTGTCGACGAGCGGCCGGCGTGGCCGATGAGTGGGCAGGCGGCGCTGTGGTCAGGCTCGGCGCCCGGCCGGTATGCGGCGACCGGTCGGCCGGTCGTGACGGCACCGTGTGCGCGCCGTCCCACGCGCCGCGAAGACCGTCAGGCTCGGCGGCCGGCCGGAATTTGGCCGAGTTGGCGTCGCCGAGGTGCCGCTCTCTCTCTCACGCGCCACGAGCGTCGTCAGGCCCGGTGCGCGGCCGGAATTCGCCAGAGTTGGCGCCGTGTGGTGGCGGTGCTCTCTCACGCTCCGTGGCGGCGCCGGCCGCGCGCCCTACGGCGGCGTTTGCGACGGCATAGCTCCGGTCTGAGTCAGACCGCATGCACCGGTAACATGCGATCTTCCAGCCATGATGGACGGCAGGAGGAAGCAGGCAGTTAATGACGCGGGCGGCTCGAATTATGAGGCAGGCGCAAGTCATCCGCCGTACGGGACCATTCGAGAGCTTAATATGCCACTGACAACACCGCTATGTACGACATATGAATTGCACGTAGGAGGATTAACGCGTTCTCGTACAGGAACAATGTATTTTTGTGTCATAGTAAATCTTCACCTCCGGTACAATTCATTTCTACTTCGTTGAGGTAAGGCTTATTTTAGAACAAAATGTACGACTTAACCATTGCAATTGTCCTACATGACTGTGGTATTTTAATTTATGGTAGTTCTTACTTGTTAAGATAAATCTAACTTTGAGTCCTACATTGCAATAGATGTCGGTGTCAAATTTGAGCGTTGCATTGAATTGCAGCTTGATATGGCCGCACACCATAATTTTAACATTCCGGTAAGTGAGTAAGAAAATTCCACGGATATTTTCCAACCAAGAAATAATTCGTAGAAGTACAATATCACGTGGACACGTGATCCCGCTATTATGTCCATGGGCGCCACACAAAACTTCTCAATGTTTGGGCAGACGCCAGATGTCTGGCGACGGTGCCCGTTCCACCACACCCCGTGTGAATGTATCCGCGAACGTGCTTACAAAACTGAGAGAGCTGATGCACCTCCCACTATCGCTCGTCAAGTCTCTCTGTATTGCGTCAATCATAGCGGGCACTCCGAGAGCTTCAGCACACCATACCGGGCTGCCTGACAACGCAGAGTGGTACTGTAATCCGGAGAAAGGCCATGCCACCACCGAATCTTGCACTTCGTGGTCGTCACAGGCTTCAGGCAAGTCGGCAGCGTCACACCACGGGACTGCCTCATAACTCAGCCATAACCACATATCTGCCAAGTCGCAGTTCCGGCAATCGCTGGCCGACAGAGGAACACCCATAGCCTTGCGGACCCTGTCTGACCTGACGGAGTTCCGGTAGTCGCTGGCCGACAGAGGAACACCCATAGCCTTGCGGACCCTGTCTGACCTGACGGAGTTCCGGTAGTCGCTGGCCGACAGAGGAACATCCGTATCCGTGTGGGCCAGGTGCGCGCCGCTTCCCACACAATCGAGCCGCAACATGCACGACCCCACGTGTGACCGGTGTGCAGACTGCCGTCTCGTGGCGGCACACCCGGCACGTGGCTGTGGTTCCGGTGCCACGTGTGACCGGTGTGCAGACTGCCGTCTCGTGGCTGCACACCCGGCACGTGGCTGTGGTTCCGGTGCCACGTGTGACCGGTGTGTAGACTGCCGTCTCGTGGCTGCGCACCCGGCACGTGGCTGTGGTTCCGGTGCCACGTGTGACCGGTGTGTAGACTGCCGTCTCGTGGCGGCACACCCGGCACGTGGCTGTGGTTCCGGTGCCACGTGTGACCGGTGTGCAGACTGCCGTCTCGTGGCGCGTCGTGGCTGTGGTTCCGGTGCCACGTGACCGGTGTGCAGACTCTCTCGTGGCGGCACACCGGCACGTGGCTGTGGTTCCGGTGCCACGTGTGCCGGTGTGAGACTGCCGTCTCGTGGCCGCGCACCCGGCACGTGGCTGTGGTTCCGGTGCCACGTGTGACCGGTGTGTAGACTGCCGTCTCGTGGCGGCGCACCCGGCACGTGGTTGTGGTTCCGGTGCGAGCTAGATGAGATCGGGACACCGGTGAGCCGCTGCGCGCCAAAACACAGACATTGCTAGAGTCGCTCCTGCGACTGCTGACGATTTCCGCCTTTTATATATCTGCCCATCCTCAAATACTTCATGTGAATGATTTTGCATGATAGCTGTTCAGCAGCAGAACCACATCCATTTTTCCACACTGCCGAAGCCGAACTTATCCTTCATATTCAGCTGCACGGATGCAATGGGTAAATATCATCACGCCTCCAGACAAATGTAGGCCCAGAGGTCATATCGTGCGAGCAAGTGGTGCCTGTCGGGACAAAGCCGGGACGGGGCCTTGGGTGTTGATCTGGCTATGTCCTCTTTTATTCCAGCCACGGGCTCCTGAATCAATCTTTGCATAATCTGGAAAACCTATCGGAATCTAGGTACGTTTGTTTAACCCGTGAACTGCCGTTGGTCGATCGAACCCTCCCGCCTACGTGTCGGGCACATTGTATCCTTCCTCCAACGCTTGTTCTAGACTGCGTGGATAAACGCAGTTTTCACCGGCATTCAGCGTTATCTTTTAATTGTTCAGTGGTATAACAAAATGTTGCACCACTTTTACCATGGGTAAAAGGGGTACATCATATGGGGGGGTGCATGGCGCACTCGTTTACAGGCTTAACCCGACTTTACAGGCGTAGCCAAGATGGCCCCATGGCTTTTATTAAGCCTTAGCGCTGATGACGTCACGACTTTATAGTAAATATAACGGAATACTAGAAGAATACTGGAATGAAACGTGACACATTTGTCCAGCTGATACTTTGAAGAATTTGCTATGAACACATGTGTTCAGCGCGCATATTATTGTATTATTATGTGCAACGCAATGCGAAACCTGCCAGAAATGCGAGAAGAAAGCAAAAGGCTACCACCAAGCAACATCAACATTCGTTCAGTCTTCCCCGGGTACTTATTCTTTGGTATTTGACCACTTGCGCAGCACCCACTATAGGATGCTGAAACACATGTTAATGATGCTCATTTCGCTACTTTGTGCGAATGTTGGAAAACGGATTTGTCTAAGCTGTTACATCCAGCCATCACAACGTTACATACTATGGTCACGAACCACCCATTTCAGATACTGCTATGTTTCGGGAACCCGCCGTCATTTGTGAGGTGCAATAGTTCCGTAATATCGTGCACTGTGTAGTTTTCTCATGTCATAGCAACAAAGGCAGCCGCTGGGATATACACTGGTCGGCTAGCAGCACGACGACAAAGACGAACAGACGCTGCTGTTGAGACGGGTAGACGGCACCGTTGAGACGGGTAGACGGCACCGTTGAGACAGGTAGACGGCGCCGTTGAGACAGGTAGACGGCGCTGTTGAGACGAGTAGACAGCGGCATTGAGACGGGTAGACGGCGTAGCTGAGATGGGCACACGGTGCCGTTGAGAGGCGCACCGTGCAGGATCATGTCGGCCCGGGGAGGGGATTGGGGAGAGGGGGTACTCGGCTGGGCCAGGACCATAATGATAGGCGTCGTCGCATGCTCAGCGGCTTCTTATCTCGGTTCGCGGCCGACGTTCCGGCTTCGTAAAGTGCGCTCAGAAATCACTGGTGCTGTCATAGCTGCCCGGCGCTCGTCTTTAATAAGGGGTTGGCGGGACCAGTTTTGAGTGATTTGTGCGCGTAATGGAAGCGCCGGCGCAACGAGAGGGTGCATGCCTGCAGGGAATAAGGAGCGCTGTCGGCCATTACCCGCCGATGAAGTCGACAGGTACTGAGATGGATCTGGGAAGATCATAGCCATCCAGACACGTACCGGCGTCGCCGCAGCCCCGGAGAGGTGGCCCGCGTACGCAGTCGTGCCTCCTGCGCTCGTGATTGGGCTGCTTTGAGCACAGGATGGGGAAAATAGCTGTTGGACACGAACTCTATGACGTCGGTGGCTCTCGGGCGTTGTTGTGCTTACCAATTGCCGATTATCAATTGTCGGACGAGGCGAATACTTTGCAGCTCTGTGCACCGGGTGGGCCGCTATAAAATTATCAGGGTGCTGCACAATCTACTGAAATAAATACAGGAAATAACTTGAAGGCCAATAATTGGACAGCACGCATCTGCCTTGACGAGGCAGATCTGAACAGCATCTGGCAGCATCTGGCAGCAACCATCGGCAATCACCGAGCAGTACTCGAATCGCTGTCACGTCTTGCTCAGCTACAAAGTTATCGAGACCTGGCAACATTTGTGACATTTGCTTCGTCACCGTTGTCCTACAAAATATGCAACAAAGCAGTTGAATTCGGGGCGATCCCAAACAACCATGACATGCGAAATTGGTGTAGAGGTGGTTTACAACGCCTGCACGTGGACGTTTAGTCTGACAGCACTAGTATTTACCATCAGCTTAACACCAGCCGTCCAGGTTTCCGGCAAGGGCACGCTGCACGGCATGCAGAGAAGCATGTGCACGCCGCCAGTGCTCCCTGTCCTAGCTTGTCCTCGGACTGGCTCTCTCTCGGACCCGCACCACAACGGTCGAGCACGGCACCGCACGTCGGCGTCTGGCACTCGTGTTCGGCAGATGCCGCCGATACTGTCGTCAACAAATCACTGAATATCTGCGCCAAGATTGCCTTCTGCACCGGGCGCGATGAAGTACGAGTGAACGGCAGCTCGATTGGCAGGTCCCGGACGCAGAATTTAGCGGCTGACAGCCGTCGTCAGACACGGCAGCTGACAGTGGTGACGTCAGTGTCGGACACGTCAGCTGACTGTGATGACGTCAGTATCAAACACGTCAGCTGACTGTGATGACGTCAGTGTCGGACACGTCAGCTGACTGTGATAACGTCAGTGTCAGACACGTCAGCTGACTGTGATAACGTCAGTGTCAGACACGTCAGCTGACCGTGATGACGTCAGTATCAAACACGTCAGCTGACTGTGGTGATGTCGGTGCCGGATGTGTCAGCTGACTGTGATGACGTCGGTGTCGGAAACATCAGCTGACTATGGTGACGCCAATGTCGGACACGTCAGCTGACTGTGATGACGTCAGTGTCGGACACGTCAGCTGACTGTGATGACGTCAGTGTCGGAGACGTCAGCTGACTGTGGCGACGTCAGTGTCGGACACGTCAGCTGACTGTGGTGACGTCAGTGTCGGACACATCAGCTGACTGTGGTGATGCCAATGTCGGACACGTCAGCTGACTGTAGTGACGTCAGTGTCGGACACGTCAGCTGACTGTAGTGACGTCAGTGTCGGACACGTCAGCTGACTGTGATGACGTCAGTGTCGGAGACGTCAGCTGACTGTGGTGACGTCGGCGTCGCATTGCGTCAGCACCGGCGTGTGCTGCCCACACACTGCGTGTGGACTGAATGGCACGAACATGGAGCACCAACTGTTCGGTGTGCCGTACATTCGTTGGCACGGACATACAGCATGCTCCCTTTGCGCATGACTCAAATGTATTGCGTATTGTGAGGCGGGCGAAGTGAGGACACTGTTGCGGCGCATGGGGGCCGACGTGTTTGGAATGAACGTGCATCAGGAACCGTTACAGTCGTCAAGAGTCGACGACACGCCAGTGTGAAGGCTTCCAGTGAGGACGCTGTCGTCGCGACGCGAGGGCCGATGTGGCTGGAGTGTACGAACATCCGGGACCGCTACAGTCTGCCTGAGTAAGCGGCACACTTATCGGGCGCTTCCGGTCCGACGTTCACACAGCGTTAGCCACAACTACGTCTGCTTAAAACGACAGTCATGATTCAGCCGCTAGCTGACGTCACGATGGCATGCTCGTCGCGGCAGGTGCTGTTACGTCTCTCATTTCGGATTGGTTCGCAGTTGGACGTCGTGGAAGCGGGCCGGTAATGTGTCTCAACTAGCGCTTATCGACCACAGATGTGACGACTAGCAACGTGGCATCTTGTTTTGTGGTCCTTCACCCAAGATCACCCGAGCAGGAGTTTTACCCGCCCGACCAGGAGCTACCTGGTGACGCAAATCCCCACGCACAGCATATAAAGCCCACGCACAGCATATAGATGAAAAAACAACATTTGGTCAAGAAAAACAATGGAGTCGAAATGCACATGTTACTTGTTTTTCATGTCGCATAGCAGCTGACTAAAGGTCGTTACAGGCAAAACGACTGCAACTGATACTATGCACCGCTCAAAAACCAAAGCGCCTTCAGCATCGACGAACGAAATCTTGCATTCACGTGGTAGCAGGACATTTTCTGGCTATTACATGCAGGTAATGTATGGTTTACCCACACACACCCACCCAACTAAACGCCAGCTTCTTTCCGGATGGGAAGCAGGGAGAAAGCAACTGTCGGAGCAAGAGGGAGGAAGAGAATGAATGATTCCTACAACAGGGAAGTCGAGTAGCATGTTTGTTATGTGTTAAAAAATGAATGACAACCGAATATTCATCACCATTTACCATTATATGGGCAATGTTTATCAACAAAGTACTTTATTCACTTCTTTAGTTTGAAATTGAGTCAGACATCTTTGCATGTACATGCGTATGTCGCATAAACCGTTTCATAATGTTTGGTCAGGAGAATGGAGGAGTAGTGAGACGCCATGTCATGAGCATATTAAATAATGCTACATTGAGATTCATTTCAATCGCACTTGCCCATGCAGATGTCAATTGAAATACTTATGCTTGTTAGTGCATACCTAATCGAAAAGAGAAAGATAACCGTAAACTGAATCCATCCTTTCCCTGAATTATTCACAGCGCAAAGAGACCGAATTCACGAAACGCTTTCAAGTGATTCTGAATTAATACCGAATAATAGTTGTTAGAAATTACTGGTGATATCACTGATATATATCGCTAGGAATTCAATGGAGGTGATCTCTAAGTACTCGTTTGAACTTGTAGCTAAGCATCACAACCAGCCATTGGCAGATTCGGACGTGGAGAAAGAGGGCACTGGAGGATGTGCCCCTTCCCCTGATAAGAGAACTGCACCGTAATCAGAGAACAGCGCCCTGATCAGAGAACAGCGCCCTGATCAGAGAACAGCGCCATGAACAGAGAACAGCGTCATGATCAGAGAACAGCGATATGATCAGAGAACAGCAATATGGTCAGATAACGGCGCCCTGATTGGATAACAGCGCTATGATCAGATAACATCAATATGATCAGAGAACAGCGATATGATCAGATAGCAGCAATGTGATCAGAGAACAGCGCCCTGATCGGATAACAGCGATATGATCAGAGAACAGCGCCATGGTCGGATAACGGCGCCCTGATCGGAGAACAGCACCCTGATCAGATAACATCAATATGATCAGAGAACAGCGTTATGATCAGATAACAGCAATATGATCAGAGAACAGCGCCCTGATCGGATAACGGCGATATGATCAGAGAACAGCGCCATGGTCGGATAACGGCGCCCTGATCGGAGAACAGCGCCCTGATCTGATACCGGCGCTCGGGTGTGAAGACGGCGCCACGCGGCGCGCTTCTCGACACCACCGCGCCGGTCGTGGTTCCGTGCGACGACGGCGGCTCCTCACGGTGTGACCGCCCGCCTTCAACGTCAGGCTCGAGTAGCCGCGGAATGCGTGACGTTACGTCGGCCGTGTGACGTCATCGGCGGCGGTGTGTGCCGTCGGCGGCGAGCAGCGGCGCGCGGCCCGTGGAGCGTGGCGCGGCGCCGCGCTGCGCGCCGTCGGCTCGCTGCCCGTGACGTGCAACTGTGCTGGTCGGGGCGCGTCCCCGGGACGCCTCTGGACCAGTTGGGTCGGTGTTAGACGCCGGCTGACAGGGACGGACCCACCGCGGATTCCAGTCGAGAGGCAGGCATGTCCTCGGAAAAAATCGTTGTGCGGGAGGGGGCTCTCACGAGCATACTGAATGGGCACCTTTTCGTCTCAAAAGAATCCCGTTTCCTCTAAAATGAGCAACTTTGCCTGAAAGAACATGCTGGATGTAGGGGAGGGAGGTGCTACAGCCGACACTCCCTGAAGGGGCGCCTTTTCCAGGCGGAGGGGCACCACCGATACATGTGAAGAAGTACATAGCCCTAGTGCCTCGTTTGCATCAGCTACTGCAACTGGAACCTGAATTTCATACTAGGATTAAAACAAGCCATCCTTAGTATTATGCCTGGAGTAGCCCTCGTATGCAGGCGAAAGCTCAAAAACAAGAGCAAGGAATATTTACTATACGCTTTCAAAAATGTTCCATAGCTAAATTGCTCCCTTCCATGCCAAGATTGTTCGATGCCTCAGATAGACACTTATTACCTTATACAGAATATAGACCTAACTACCACATAGAGGCAATCCCCAAAACAAAAATTGCCGTTCCGCAATGAGCTGTTAGTCGCAGTCAGATGCTGGTAGGCAAATCATTTGTGTCAAATGTCGCAAGTAGCCTGAGACAACTTGGAAGTGGTCAAGTTGCGGTTTTTTTCTAGCCTCGCCAGCCCAACCACCCCCTCGATCCAGTGCATGGTTCCTTGCGTGTCACATAGACGTCGCCAGGGGATGCAGGTGGGGAGCTGCCCCCTCCCCCACCACTGGCGTATTTAGTGGTGTCATTGGACCAGTGCATTTGTATGTGTATACAGGATCCACATGCACGTAGTGCAGTGGCTATTGTTGTGTCGAGATGTGATGAAGCATGCAACTTTAGCCGTGCATGTGCAATGGGGAGGATCTAAGACAAAGTAATATTGCGGTGTCAGTATTGGTGCGTGTGTGTGTGTGTGTGTGTGTGTGTGTGTGTGTGTGTGTGTGTGTGTGTGTGTGTGTGTGTGTGTGTGTGTGTGTGTGTGTGTGTGTGTGTGTGTGTGTGTGTGTGTGTGTGTGTGTGTGTGTGTGTGTGTTAATCGGATCGGCGCTCGCCAGCCACGGGTACCGTGCTCTGCGACCTTGGGTAGGATCAGGTGCAAGGACAGGGCAAGCTGGAGGCCAATTAAGTACACATGCATATGCAAATCGACGCAGCGCCGTGGTGATGGATGGCGCAGTTCGGATTCGCAGCTATGCAGCCTTCACGATCATGCAGTTGTTCGATTATCTACCAGTTATTATATCGGTTTCGCACAGTCATGGCCATGGTTCGTGCCGTTTTCCTCGTCGTCCCACGCGTAGCATTTCATTACATTGCAATATTGTGTTCTTCGTTTATTATATGCGTTTTCTTCTTAACTTCAGAGTGACCGCACTTGTCCGATTTCTCCGATCTATCAACGATGTAAGATACATAATATATGCTATGTTTATCTTTGTTGGCACTAATCAACACATTTATAAGCTGCTTTTTCAGGCAAATGTCTTTTATTGGATAAAAGCCGAATTAACCATTTTGTCACCATGATAAAATTTGGATATCCGAGCTCATAATGACTTTATAGGAGTCCAATAAAATGTAAAACATCTATGAGATTTACTAAACCATCGCAATCATAGATTTCTCAAGAGTTTCCACGGCACAGCCGGCGCTATTCAAAGGCCAAAACCATGACCACTTAAAATAATGGCCCCTTTTACTGGAACATGGCGCACCTTTAGAACAGCTCCAGTGGTTCCCCTCGAATATATGACCATTTTCGTTACAAATTAGATCACCCTGTAATCAGGACTTAACAGTAACGCCTCCAAAACTGCAAAATCTTGGGATATTGGAATTTCTTGAACCAAGATGGCTGTGTGATCTTCTTGTGTCAAATCATCCTAAGCTATCAGTTGGTAAAGCTGTATTTCAGATAGTTTCGGCCAAAATTAAATGCTTCCTTCGACCTTTTCCGTCTCGAGGTGATCCTCTTCTCCTCCCCAGCTTTTTCCACGACAGCAGGAAAACGGCGGCGTGCAGCGCCAAACAAAAACCGTCGGTATCTTTTCCTTGATGACGTTTGCGTCCGATGTGAAAATGTCAACCTACGAAAAAGAAAGGTCATTGACCTAGCTCAGGTCAAAGAGGACCACCTAAAAAAATGTTTGAGGATCGTTTACTCCTACTCATGAAATAATATTTAATTGAAGCCTAGTACATGAGCGTAATTAGGCAGTGTTTCCAAAAGTATATCTCGGATTTTTGTCGGAGATCAAGTCAGTGTCCTGAAGTCACTGCCACTTCTGATCCATTTTGTGCCAACTGCCATATGTCATATTTTTGTCATATTTATGTTCTTCTAGCATCATATTACTTTTGCTTTGCATGCAGATGCATTAGAAGTTCTTTGTCAAATTTGCTTGAACTCTGTCACGTGGTCTGAGGTCAGGTCACGATTAGGTGCGCTCTATGGACTAAACTTATTTAGATGCTGTTCTTGCGGGTTTATTTCTCGTTTTCACGGCCTAAATAGTGTTAAGATTGCATTGTATGGCCGAAATTACGTAAATAGGGGATATAACACTTGCAAAACCAATTTGTTTTCACCATGTGCCACTCGAATTTTCAAAATTAATATCCGCACAAAAGCAACACCTTTCCACGTCGTATCGTTGACGGCTTTTCTATGGTATGAAGTTCGTTTTCGTACGACGCTCACTGTGGAAGTTAAGCCAAGGATGTCTTTAAAAATCCTCCCTTCCTTGGAGAGGTGGCAGGATCTGGCCGGAAATACAAACCATTTTCACAGTTTCTATCGATTTTGGTGTGACAACATGTAATTAAAAGGAGTGATCCATAGTACCAACGCATCTAAAAATTTCATTTTGTTGAATTTTGTTCACTTAGTCGTCTGCGGAGACAAAAATGTGTCCTTTCCCAAACGCCTCTTCTGTAATTTGTGCTAGGACTGGCGCTGCATTTTGACTATCAATGAACCGGTGGAGTGTGGCTGAAGAAAGCATGGAGTCGTTTCTAGCCGTGTCGCTGAATACAAGCGGTGGTGTGCCCGACGCACGGCCGTTCAGAGAAGCCGTGCGGTGCAGCATAGCTGCAAGGCGCTAGTGACGTGTCCGCCTGGGGCGGGTGGGCAACGTGTGACCTCGTGTTAGGCGGGGTCGTCACTGGTCGGTCACAATCTCCGGAGGCCGCTGGGGTGCGGTCGTGCTGTACGTGGTGGGGTCTGTGGCCGTGGGTGACCTGGCGTCGGGTCAAGCCAGCTGGACGACTCCTGCGGGGAAGTGGCGTGGAGGAGAAGCTCCTTGTGAATCCCTCAAACCTGCCCAGTGACTTGCGAGTAAGCTGCGTCGAATCCATGACCTGGGTCACTGCGCCCGGGATTCCATGTCGGCGTAAGATTGACCAATGGCATGGCTGGTACGCTTCTGCATGGGCGTTTAATTATTGTAGCTGTCTTCTGCGTTGTTTCAAGTCGATCAAATAATTTGCGTATTACGTCACTAATAGCCCACCATGAAATGTCTTTGTAAACTTCAGAGAGACAATTTTTCATTGATTGCTTTGACATCCATGATCAGTGATTATTTTGCAGAAGTGTAAAAAAAACATGTATATCTGCTTCGGTTTCGTAGTCGGTGCCAGGACGGCTGTATTCTAGCTTAACCCGTCCTGTCTCGGGGGGGGGGGGGTTCTTCAACCTCCCCTCAGGTTTTTCCCGGATAGCGGACGAACGACGCGCGCCAGCGCGCCCAAATTTGGAATACCTTTTTCCATATCAATTTGACATGCTGATTCAAAAAATTTAGGTCAGGTCATCTAGGGTCAACGAGTTAGTCGAGGTCAAGTGAGGTCACCTCCAAAAAAGTTAAACCAGTCGTCACGCTTTAACAGTTACAAGTATTTTAATGAAACTTTCAGCGTTTGCTTATCTTTACGGATGCAACAAAACGTATGAGTGGATTTTTTTTCGTTTCGACTACATATGAAGTTTGCGTATTTGCCAAATTGCAGTTCAAATACAGGCTTCTGGCTAAAGTAAGCATTTTTTATTAGGGCAAGTTGACTTCCAACAACGTTTCTCGGTCTGCTCTACCCATTGGAGAAGGAAAATTAAAGAACTCGAAAACTCAAAATTTTGAAATTTCAAAAAATGTGTTTTGTTTGTGTGGGGAGGGGAAGATTAGAGCCCTGGTCGATGTCGCTGTCCTTTTCTCATTCCAAATAAATAAATAAAAATCATGTAACCCAAGATGAACTCCCCAGAGTCCAAAATATAATGCAAGTCGTGAAAAGTCGCGAAAATCTAGCCCCCTGATGACGTCACTTTTGGGGAAAATTGTTTTGGAGGGTGGACCCGGACTCTACTCGTCGAGCGCTTTCCGATGACACCTCTTTAGTTTTCGTGTGATGCTTAGTTTGGATTATAGACGGGGTCTTCTACCCCCACTCCCGAAACGGGGTGAGGATTTGACCGGAAAGACGGCGCGGCTTAAGAGTTGGCTTTCAAAATTGTTTAAGAGCTGGCTGCTGGGACCGGTGCCCCACCCTGATCAGTTGGCTGCTCCACTGCCGAAGGCTGTCTACTGGCTCGCGTGCCGAGGAGCGTGGTCAACATGGCTTGTCCGGCAGATGTTGCTGCAAGAAAGAAGCCCGGTATCCAATCTCATAGCCAAGTAACCCACTGTTCCACTTTATACTTTGTCTCTGCATAAATTTTACCTCCGTCCGTCGTATCATACAACTATTCAGCTAACTCCCGCCGGGTCGCTTGTGTGTGTGGGGGGGGGGGAGACCTCGAGGGTCCACCACTCGGGGTTTTCTGGAATAGCGACAGAACTGATGGATGGATATATGTGAAATCTGTATTTTATTATGCGTCTGTTGAACGCATCTCGTGCAAATTTCAGATGCGGATCACCAAAGGTCATTGACCTGTAACTGCTCAAAATTAGTAGTGTCAAAAACATTCCAAGTACCGTCTTTCGGAATAGTTTTTGAATATGCACACCGAACTCAAGCTATGCCCTCCTTTCAGAGACGAACAATCTTCCGAAATAAAATCATAATTGCGGCCCAGGTTGCTGGCCTAAGAGCAGACCCATTTTCTGTTTTGTACTGCATTGAGTGGGCGGAATTAAATGATGATCGTCCATATCCTACACATCGCAATATTGTACAGAATGTTGTTCCTCTTGGCAGTCTCGTTCGAATTCCGTTTCAGCGCTTTACGAGTTGTACATGACATTGAATGGCCAACCAGTGACTTGAGATGACCTGTCTACGTCCACCGGATGATCTGGTGGTTTGACCTTATTTGATCGGCTTTGACCTAAACCCTTCTAGTGATCATGTCAGTCAATGCATTGTTCCAGTGAGACATCTGGTCATGTCACCAGGTTAGAAGCTGGACAAATTGCAGAAGTTTCAGTGTCGTAGCAGTTCTTCTTGAACACTGTTTAATGCTTAAAAAGCAAGGAGCCCTCTATTCAAGCTTGGATTTACTTGCCATAATCAGATGACGTGATCTGACTTAAGGGTTTTCAGATGTCAAACTAATGCATAGTTACTTCACGGTTTTGTTAGAGGAACCTGATGAGTATGTTGCTCGGGCTGACCTATGGCCATCAACTACCTCTGAATGGTCAAAGATGAATCAAGGAAATGCGATTCAAGGTCTTCGTTATGCCGGCTTGCCAATAACATGTTTCCTGCCCCACAAACATGAATAGTTAAAATAAATGTATTTTGAAACCAGATTCCTACCCGACTTCACCTTTCCTGTGTTGAGCATTCATTTAAATATGATGGTGCATAAACACGTTCTCTGCTAGTTCTTGCAACTGATGTCGAAATAACACTAGCTTTTGCCTAAATGTTTCCAGGGATTTAGCTTCAGCACCGTAAATGACCTAATATGATCTGGTAAATTACTATCGGTCACCATGCATATCAAAGATGTGCCTTCAGCTTCATGACTACCCAATTTTCGGGTTTACCCAATTGATACACATCCAATCTATATCTTCGGACCATGTACGGCTGTACGATGCATTATATCACTACCCCATAGCACTATGCTTCTACGCGACTAGTGCTAGAGCCATGCACGGTGACCTGCACCGTCAAAATTCCCATCTGCAGCAATGTCAAGGTGGTTTTATTGGAAAAATGTACCACCAGTTTGCCGGTAGATCATGGTGCCGACGAAGGGTGTTTGGTAGCGTACGGGTGTCGCAACGTGATTATTTCAGTTTATAATTCATCTTTACGAACACATTTATTTCCCCGAGCAGGGATTGATGAAGAAGGGAGATGATGCAATCATTTCAAGCTGTGGATGCAGATTAACTTTACTTGATTGATTGCTTGATTGCTTGATTAGCTTTCAGGGTAGCCAAAGTTTATTCCACGTTCACTTTTCCAGCACACTTGAGGCATTTCGGCACTAGGCGCGCGGCATGGAGGCACTCTGAAAATTGCGCGCACTGGAGGGGGTGGCGGATATCCCTTACGATCTCGGCTCCTTTTAAAGCTAGAGTAACGATATTTCCAGTGCATATGAATACGGTGGTGAAAGATGTTTGATACGACCTTAGGTTATTGCCTTCAGTGCCGGATGATGTCGCATAGGTCACGTTTTGCTTGTTTGTGTGACTGCTTGAGATTGCTACGGATCGCTGCGATTGTGGTTACATGCACCACGAGGGGCATCAATGATGTTTTGGACATGACTAATGATGCTATGCAGACGATAAATCCGGCATTTGATCTCTGGTCACTTATATATCACCACTCTGTCAGGTCAGCTACCGCTTCCAGTTGCCGGGCAGGGCTACCCTCCCGACTGGCCCGGCGGGCTGCCCGGCGCAATCTGCTTCACGAAGAAAGGGCTGAAATACATGAATGAAGTGCTGAAGCGCCTAGGCTCACAATGACAAACAGAAGTTTTCAGGATGTGTAGGGTGCAACGTGCAGAATGACATGAATCGCGAGACATTTGCGTTTGTGACAACCTCCCAGTTGACCAGGTTTGGTCCACTGACCTGTCATGAACATGACCTGACTGGTGCTCTGTCACCTAACATGCCCTTGAAGCTGCATAACATAGCATAAAGACATAAAGACATAAAAGATTAGTGCAACTATGAGCCACAAGGGCCCTTCTTGGTTGCACTCTGTACACTGAACCAGTTGCACACCAAAACTGTTAATCAGCCCTCCCTGTAATACTGAAAAGCAAGCCCTATATTCTTATAATGATTGTCTATGCTGTTTTTAAAGATGTTCAATGTGCTGCTACTGACGATGTTTTCTGGCAGCTGGTTCCAGTGTTCCACTACCCTGTTGGTGAAGAAAGTTTGCCTTAACCTTGTTCTGCTGTGGTTAACTTTAATTTTGAATTTATGACCTCTAATTGCATCATTTCTGTTAAATTCAAACACTTCCCCAAGGTATCCACTCTCCAGACCATTGACAAATTTAAAGACCTCGATGAGATCTCCTCTCAGCCTTCTATATCTAAGTGAAAACATATTCAATTTCTTCAATCTTTCCTCATATGCCAGGTTGCTTATGCCATTAACCATTTTTGTAGCCCTCTTTTGTACTCTCTCCAAAAGCCAACAATCTTTTTCATAGCTAGGAGACCAAGCTTGGATGCAGTATTCCAAATGTGGCCTGACGTTTGCACAGTAAAGCTTCCTGATCACTTCCTCACTTCCGTATGATACATTCCTATTTATTGCCCCGAGCATTCTCAGTGCCTTCTTCCTGGCTTCCCTGGTCTGTTCTGATGCTCCCAGTTTTGTGTTTAGAATAACACCTAAATCCTTCTCCTGTTGAGTCACTGATAGCACTTGGCCACCCATCAAGTATGGAGCCTTCATATGCTGCTTACCTACATGCATGATTTTGCACTTATCAAAGTTAAATTTAATTTGCCATTCTTCGGACCACTTCACAAGTTCGTCTAAGTCTTTTTGCAGCGAGATATGCTCATCCTGACCTGTTATTGCTCTAAAGACCTTCAAATCATCCGCAAATTTCAAAACTTTACTGCTTAGGTCACTTTCAATGTTATTTACAAATATAATGAACAGTAATGGCCCTAATACTGACCCCTGTGGGACTCCACTAAGAACATTTTGCCATGATGACTTTGTACCATTTAGCATCACTCTTTGCTGTCTATCTGAAAGCCACAACTCTATCCATTTTAAGATGCTACCTGCAATACCATGGGACTGAAGCTGTATCATTAACCGTTTATGGGGTACCTTGTCAAAGCCCTTACTAAAGTCAAGATATGCTACATCAACCTGATTTCCCTGAACAATATGCATCAAGAGCAATATGCATCAAGCAGGTCTCTATTATTGCCAATAGTACTTCATTTGTAGATATACCGGAATCTCTTCAGCGCCGATTTTTGTGGTCTTGCGTTACCAAAAAGGCCACCCCGGTAGCACGGTTGGTTAGAGCGCTGGCCTGCACTGGTCTCCACTGTCCTGGCAACACAGGGTTCGAGTCGCTTCGCACGCTCGCATTTAGCCCCCGTCCGGGAGTGTCAGTTGGCAGCTGGCCCGATAAAGCCGGGGATGAGCTACCGGGCGGCCATGTCTGTGCGTTGACGGCACGTTAAACTTTCGATCAAAATTCTGCCGTTGAACTGGAATTCATAGATCGGGTGGTGGGGCCAGGGTTCACGCAGCAAGCTCTGCTTAGCAATAGAACCCTGGTTCCTAAAGCCACCCCAGCAACAACTCTGACTAAATTTATATTTTCATTTAAAAAAATGCTGACTTTGGCAACCTATAACTCTTAAAATTCCTTAAAATAACCAAAATATTTTATTTTTTCGTTTTATTTTAAGCGACCTGCCGACCATCTCTAAGCCGAGACACAACATGCCGTATATCGACCGGTAAACCTGGAGTTATTTACGAAACCTGGAAGGGTGGGTGGATCCCCCTCTCCTCCAATGCGCGTTTGAATTACAGTTCTGGGTTCACCGCAAATTGCCCGCCTTTCCTACATACTTCGATATATGCCCGGACCGCGTAGCAGTTGTGCTCCCAGTTTGCACTGAATTGATCTAATCGGACTGGTGTTGAATAATGATCTTCTAATTTGGCTAGTGATGTTTCGCCAATAGGTTAGATGTGCGACGATCTGCTAGCCGGATGCGTGCTGTAATGTTCTGCTAGTCGGACGGGTGCTATATTGCTGTGCTAATCTGGTGGGAGGATGTTGAAATGCTCTGAATCTGGTGAGTGCTGTGATGTACTGATAATCTGAGGGTGCTGTAATATTCGGCTGCTAATCTGGCTGGCGGGAGCAGTAATCCGCACTGTGCCGGACAATCACTGCACACCCTTCAACGCTTCGCGACCGCCATTGTATTTTTCAGGGAAGTAGACCATGTCTAGTGGGAGCTCTCCGCCACAGACAGAGTCGCCAGTAGTATTTCTGGAGAGCACTCCGATACAGCCCCGCGGATCCACTGACCAGGTCAGTAGTCGCCGGTAGCCGTTCTGGAGGGTACCACGATACAGCCCCGCGGATCCACTAGCCACTGGTCAGAAGCTGGTCTGGCAAGCGGTGGCACGCCCATGTTGATACCCCCTCCACCGTTCAGCTTGAGGTCCGATGAGTCGCTGCTTTCTGCTGGATGGCGCGTGCGGCACGGTTCGCCAGCTCCTACTCGACACCGTCCTCAGGAGACCACCGCCGCCGGCTGGGACCAGCTGTCGACCAGCGAGACGCCGCTGGTCGCCAACCGCGGCTTCCTGGGCAGCGCGTCGGCCGCCATGGAGCAGGCCGACCTGTCGGCGGCCGTCGGCGCGGCCGAGCCCGCCCACGGCGCCGAGCAGCGGCCGCTCGTGGACGTGGAGCCGTCGGGAGCGACGGCGTCGACGGCGACGATGCAGCGCGCCGACACGCAGCCGGCGGGGCTGGCGGCGGCGGCGCGGGCGGCGCCGGCCCGGCGCAGTGCGTCGCACTCTGGGAGGTCGCGGCAGAAGGCGGACGCGCGCGCCGGCTCGTCCTCGTCGGAGGCGAGCCGGTCGGCCGACGACACTATCGTGGTCGACGGCGGCGGCGAGCCTGAGGCGGGCGCACGCCGCGGCCGCACCGCTCTCCGGCAGGACTGCTTCCACGACCGGTTCGACGAGGCGCCCACGTCGACGCTGCGAGTCGACACGGAGGTCGGTGGCTGTTCTGGGGGTAGACGGGGTTTGGCAGCCGTTCTAGGAGTCGACTGATGTTGGCAGCCTGTCTGCGGGCCGACAGCGGTTGGTAGCCGTTCTAGGGGTCGACAGTGGTTGGTAGCCGTTAATAGGGGTCGAGAGGTTGATGGCTGTCCCAGGGGCCAAAGTGTCCGTGGACGCTTGGACGTGGTGAGGGGGAAGAGGTTGACAAATGCCTGTACCCAGCTTGACCTGCTACAATGGGAGGCGTAGCCTCTGTACATGTTGATGCGAATCAGCACTATCCGGATGTTAATCTGGCGGCCTGTCTGTACCCGTGACCGCCTGTTTGTACCCGTGACCGCCTGTTTGTACCCGTGACCGCCTGTTTGTACCCGTGACCGCCTGTTTGTACCCGTGACCGCCTGTCTGTACCCGTGACCGCCTGTCTGTACCCGTGACCGCCTGTCTGTACCCGTGACCGCCTGTCTGTACCCGTGACCGCCTGTCTGTACCCGTGACCGCCTGTCTTACCGCCTGTCTGTGACCGCCTGTCTGTACCCGTGACCGCCTGTCTGTACCCGTGACCGCCTGTCTGTACCCGTGACCGCCTGTCTGTACCCGTGACCGCCTGTCTGTACCCGTGATCGCCTGTTTGTACCCGTGACCGCCTGTCTGTACCCGTGACCGCCTGTCTGTACCCGTGACCGCCTGTCTGCACCCATGACCGCACGTCTGCACCCCTGACCGCCCGTCTGCAGCCCTGACCGCCCGTCTGCAGCCCTGACCGCCCGTCTGCACCCCTGACCGCCCGTCTGCAGCCCTGACCGCCCGTCTGCAGCCCTGACCGCCCGTCTGCAGCCCTGACCGCCCGTCTGCAGCCCTGACCGCCCGTCTGCACCCCTGACCGCCCGTCTGCATCCCTGACCGCCCGTCCGCACCCAGCTGGATCGACTACAGCGTGAGGCGCAGTCTCTGCGCCTACTTCTGCACGCCTGGAAGCGGCTGCTGGGACTAGCGCCATGTGCCGGTCTGCCGGCAATCACCGAGCCTCCTCGACCCAAGCCGCACGCGCTGAGGCGGGCCTGTCCTGCCCTCTGTGTGGTGCTGTTCGCGCTGCTGACCATGGTCAACCTGGGCCTGCAGTGGGTCAGGTGTCGGGAGTAAGTAGTCTCGGTCGACTGACTTGGTTGTTTGAACCGAAGGATGCGCGAATGATGTTCCATCGGTCATGTGCAATGGTGGCGTGCTGCCAGCTGCTGGTTTGTGCTGGTTGCAGGAAAATGCTGGCTCCTTTCCCCCAGTGTTACCTTCATCCCATGTAAGCGTTAATTTTGTGTTACTCTACTAATGAGCATATTCGAATTTGAATAGCAATTCAAGGGGTTGACCGCCTCACAGTCGAAAGGTTGTGGGTTCGAGTCTCGCCTTTCGCTACTCTTCACCAGCGACCAATCGGCGTGAGATTGGCAACGCTACATGACTCAACGGTCGATGTGTCTTAAAGCCAATAACCGACCAGTCATTCAAGGGGACGAGCAGTCTAGGGGTGAGGTGCCCGCCTCACAACCTAAACATTGTGGGTTAGTCTTCTGTCGCTACTCTCCTACCTGAAGCGTATGCCAGGTGTGCAGGCTATGCGTCACGTACGACTAGTGTCTACCTGTAGCGCATGCCAGGTGTGCAGGCTATACGTCACGTGCGTCTACAGTGTCTACCTGAAGCGCATGCAGCCGGCCGGCGTTTCCGGCAACGCGACGGCTACCGATCGCCTCTGCGAGCTGTCGTTCGTCTGGACCTACCTGCTGCCACAGCTGCTCTTCCTGCTCGGCTACGTGGCCGTGTTCGTCTGCTGGTTCTGTCTCAAGCAGCCTGATCTGATCACTATCCTGGCCGAGGTGAGGTCGACGTCCAGTGCGGCGTCGTCGGTTTTTCTCCCGAGACTCCTCCTGGGCCTTGTTCTCCTTTCTGAATTTTTTCTTCTTCAGGATATCGTAGTTGCTAGTCTGTCGCGCCCGTTGAATGACCTTCATCTTTTGTCTATTTTAGTGCATTGGTGTTCGACGTGAGATTCGGATGCTCCATGCGCTCAGTGTCCCCCTCCCCCTAGGGTCGGGTCGAGCATGAGGTAGGTACATTATCAGGCTGTGTCCATTAACAGGATGCCTCCTGTAATCCGGCACAATGCCGTGTCGTTTGAGCTGGGGCATATAGTGGTTGTTTCCGATTAGCAGATGGCAGCAGCCAGAAGTGGAACTTTAAACATTACCCGGTCTGCTTTGCGTCCGAGCATAGGAGTCGTGGGTTGGTATGGTTTTGCATTAGTTATGCTGAGGGCGGGGCCGAAATCAACGCTGTTCTCGTGGCTCATTCCCGACACCAGAAGTTGGATTCGGCCCCTGCATGGTTTGTTGCCTCGACTATCACCGCCCCGGCTACGATCGCCCCGGCCATCGTCGCATTTTCTCATATTTCCTCGATACATGATGTCCCATCACGTGATGACCCTTCACGTGATGTCCCGGCGCATGCTGCCCACTCCTGCTACCCCGTTACCGTGGTGTTTACCCCTGTCCGTCTGACCTAACCTGACTTACCTCACCGTCCGCCACAGGTGTTAGACAGCGTGACCGACCAGTGCGAGTACGCCGAGGTGTCCGACCTGTTCGTGCGCTACTGTCGCCGCGACCGCTGCGTGCTGTCGTGTCTGTTCGTGGCGGTGGCCGCCATGTCGGTGGTGGCGTCCCTGGTCGGACAGGGTGTGGTCCACGTGTCGGACGTCGTCACCAGGTGAGTGGCGGTGGCCGCCGTGTCTGTGGTGGCGTCCCTGGTCGGACAGGGCGTCGTCCACGTGTCGGACGTCGTCACCAGGTGAGTGGCGGTGGCCGCCATGTCGGTGGTGGCGTCCCTGGTCGGACAGGGTGTGGTCCACGTGTCGGACGTCGTCACCAGGTGAGTGGCGCCACCAGACGCCCTTGCTGTGAAAATGGCGCCAACACGGCGCGCTTGGACGGTGGTATTTGCCCGGCATTCGGCCGGGGCCCTCGTGGTGGTTACTCCTGAGAGACTGGAACCGGTTCTGGGAATGGCCCTGACGTGGGCATTTTGGTCTGATAAGCTGGGAATGCGAACTAGTCGGGCTGCCACGCGTTCACGGCGTTTGTATATTTCTGACGGGACTTCTTTTTAAATGGAGGATCGCTTACCCGATCAATGGAGAAAATGTGGTATATTTTTTAAGTCCAGAACGAACATTCAAACACGTCTTTCCTTGGAATATTCGAGAAGGCGTTCTAAGAAATATTGCAAAATGTGCAGGTACTGTCTTCCGGTCATGTACAACTGAGATGTGCATATGCACAGGTACATTGCAAATATCGATGGAGGCCTTTACTGTTGGCAGGTGTCCATGTAAAGACGTTGGTATGTGCTAGGGTTAGCCTTCAGTCTTGTTTTCCAGTGTTTTGTTTTAATGTGTATCATAGGCCCAGCGCAGATGTCTGAGAGGCGTTTGTACGGTTGGCAGTCACCGCGGCTCCATCATCGTCGCCTCTGAGGTGGTCAGCTTCGTGCGCAGTCTGGTGATGGACAACGTTATGTTCTTCGTGCTCGTCTCCTACACTCTCTCCCTCAAGTACTTGCACCTGATCCTGCTGAAGACGCAGACCCACCTGGCGAACCTCAGCGAGCAGGCGCACATCAGCTCTGACGGCTACATCAGGCAGCAGTACCGGCGCGGCCACAAGCTCATGCAGCAGTCGCAGGTCCAGTTGTTGACTGTGCTGCGCGTTCACGAGCGCCACTGAAACGCACCCTGCATGCAGGGATACTGAGGTGGTAGTCCGTATAGCTATCTAGTTTCCTTTTTAGAGTTCTATTCATATATCTATACTGGTTTGGATGCGGTACAGGCTGTTTTATGTGAACTCCATCTAACCAAGCACTCTTCTTGGCGACTGATATCTGGGAGTGCTCACTGAATTATCTGCATCAGATGACTGGCTCAGTGGAATATTTTTAGTGGCTGGACGCTAATTATAAAAGATTGGCTGTGAATGCGAGTTCTCCGAGTACGCTCAGTTCACGTCCATGATTACAACTAAAAAATGTGCGTTAGCGTAAGCGTACAAACAAAGCGTAGTGTGCCAATTTCTTGGTCGAGCATGGACCCCAGTCAGGGATACGCAATTTCTGTTGTCTGACCTGCTACGGGCTCCGTGTGCTCTGGCTACTTCTGTGGCGCCCAAACAAGTGCATACTGCACCTGCGCCTCACCATGTCGAATTCCCTGCCAGTCCGAGTAGCGATTATTGCTCCGCGACGCGGAGCAATAATCGCAACTGCTCAAGCTGAGATTTATCGCCTGGCGTGCGGCGGTGGCCGATCCTGCCGGTCACGCTCCTGCCGATCCTGAATGTGCTGACCGGTCTGTAGGCGTGCATCTCGGCCGTGCTGCTGCTAGTGCTGCTGCGCGTGTGTCAGGGCGTGACGCTCATCAGCCTGGACCAGTCGGCCAGCCGGCCCACCAGCCAGTCGCTCGGCCTGCTGCCCATCATGCTGGCCTACACGGCCGCAGTCTTCTTCCACATCCGCCGCGTGAGTCCGCGCCGTCTGTCTGCCGCCAGCGCGGCTTTTCACTGCTTCGGCGATCCGGTGATTCATGTTTTTCAGACTCGGTAGTAAGTCAATTATGATAAATTATCTTTGATGAAATTATGTTGAGGCACATCGCTGAACAGTTGTATATCGATGATGAATCTCTGAAAGAGACTCGTGCATCGCTTCTCTAGATATCTATGAAAGTTTTCACACTCTGGCCATGCCTGCTGTAACGCTTTGAACAAGGTTGGTGGATTCTGCTAGCAGGGGTGAATTGACTGTTACTTTCTGTAATAATTTACGTTGTACCTAACGCAGGCGATGGGTCAAAGTTTTGGATGTGCTAATGCGTCAAGAAATGCAACAAACATGCACTACAATGGCGTTAAATAACCAGTAGCAGTTGACGCACCCTTAAGCCTAAATAATCAATCAATCAAACATGCGCTACACCATGATTATGATTCCCAAGAAGGAGGGAGGGCGATGGATACCACAGCACCATCGACATCTTCGCAAAGGGAGGGAGCATTATCAATATCTTGCACTAGTGATTGCCTCACGTCGGTACGATGTGCGAGACACTAACCTTATGGTCGAACAAGTGTGCGGGATGCACATGAATGCATCCTTTGACCCAGTTGTATGAATTGCGCCATTTCGTTCGGTTTCAATATCTAGAAACTATGCAGCTTCATATGGTGCAAATTTCTCTTTTTTTCATGCATACGTCTTTAAGCCTTCGCTTGGCTATGAACCTCGTTCCTTGCAAGCGTTTAACGACACCGATTTCAGCGTCGCCCCGGAAACGTAGAAATCTGCGTCCGATCCAGTCGCCAGCCCCAAAGTTTCCCTCTGACCGGTGCTGCCACCTGAACGCCGACCGCGCCGCCAGTGCTGCCGCCTGACGGCGGACGGGCTGGCGCACCACCTGCGGCACGTGTCGACCGGGCCGGACTTCGCCACCGGCGGCACGCCCGACACGGACGAGGTGACCGACGACCGCGCGGCGCTGCAGCCGCGCGCGCGCCGCTCGCCGTCGCCGGCCGGCCGCCGCTCGGCCGCCGAGTGGACGCTGGCGCTGCAGCGCTGCCCGGCCGTCACCGGCCGCCTGTTCGGCGTGGTCGCCACCGGCTGGGTGCACGGCGGCGTCCTGCTGCTGGCGGTGCCCTACTGCTGCGGCTGGTACCTGCTGGAGCGCTACTGGCCGCTCGTCTAACGGCGCCGCGCGCGGCCGCCCCGGCCGCTGTGATCACCCCGGCTCCAGCTGGGCACGGGCTGGCTGTTCGGTGGGAGCGCGCTAACTTTCCCCCGTCAAACCGCTTCCCAACAATTTACTATCGGCTGAATGTTTTTGCATGTCGGGCATTTTCCGGTGAATGCTGTTGCATTCAAATGCATGCGTGTCTTCACGGCCTTTTCTGCGTTTGTATTTACACTTCGCATTTGCATCTCCGTCCGCGGGTACATACGTGCCGGTACTTCCTAAATATATATCGCTATATCCCACTGGCTTACGTGTCTTTCCTTGCAATGCATCGACATGAAATGAATGTGATCTTAAATCACGCGCCGAAGACGCCCGGATGTGGACGGCCGAAGTGAACCCTCCCCTTCCCCAATTTTTTTAGGTCTCCTTGTGGAATGGCCTGGTTACACGGAAAGACAGAAATGGGCTCCGTCCCTGTGGACATGATCAGAAAGAGCTATGAAGGCAGATTAATTAACTAGCTGTAAACTTCGGAATAGAGATGACTGTTAAAATGTCCTACCATGGTAGGCGACTCCATGGGATTTAGGGCGCAATGATCAATGGCGTAATCTGTTGGTGGGGGATAATGGGACGATGACTCTCACCGCAGTGGCTGGGGTTCCGGACGTCGTACACAGAACTATGGGCTCCCAGAAACTGGCAGTGTGAACCAGGCATATATTGCTAAGTAGAGCGCGCTGCATGAACTGCATGGATTGGGTGGCATCGCCACCCAACTCGTGCATTGCAGTTCGACCGTATAATTTTGGCAATTTAACGTGCAGTCGGTGCACCGACATAGCCGGCCCGGCAGCTCGTCTCCGACCTTGTCGGACCAGTTGTCGGCCGACTCTCGGTCGGAGGCTAAATGCGAGGGCGCGAGGCGACTCGTCCTGTTTTCCCAGGGCAGGGAGGGTCTGTACCGGTCAGCGCTCTATCCAACTGAGCTAACATGTCTGTAAATTAGGTGATCTCGCAGGTTCGGTAATTAGAACATATTGAAAGGATGCGCACAACTGCATTATCTCGTTGCCAGAGCAATGTGCGCGTTACTTGATAAAGGTGTTCGCGCAGCCTGTGTATGGCACTTCTCCAGCTCAAAGACTGTCTTTGGATTCGCGGATTGGCAAACTGGTGAGATGTCTTGGTTGAATATACTTAGTAACTGGCTACATTGGTTCGATATCTAGAATAACTAGTGTTCTGCTGACATAGCCGCATTGCTATGTACTACCAGTGAAGTACAAGATAAAGCCATGCCGGCCTACGTAAAGAGTGTTCTGTATCATTGAAGGTGGAAAACTACTACGTGAGCTATTCCCTACATGGCAATGGTGTCAGGCACCATGGTTCGTGAGTGCGCAGCTTTCTTGAGCTCTGTGCATGCTCAAATGTCTGTCTTGATAAGTTGCCTAGGGTAAAAATTGGCGCTGAATTCGAATTCAGCACGAAAAAATACCGTAGGTCAGCTAAAAAAGAAGAAAGGTCAAACTAGGTCAACCGAGGTCGCATATTCTTGGAACATTATTTTTCAATGGGAACACATCTGGGAATCTGTATTTTTCATTATTTGCTCATAATGACGCTAAGTACGTACAAAAATACGTGCGATAATCACGTATTTGTGGAAAACTGGTCGGAGGAGCTCCCCTTAATGACCTAATAACTGGGTGACCTGATAGGACTTCCAAAAAAAATTCACCAAAAGTCGTCAAAAGGTTGCCCCAGAGGTACTGAAAATCTCAGAGCGATCTGTTCACCGGTTTGGAAGGAATACACAAAAAACCTCAGGGGGTTGCACCCCCCCCCTATACAGGCGAGAGTTAACACTCGCACGTCCGGCGGTCCGCGCCAACTCCGCATGTCCGGGGGGCAGATGTTTGCCCCCCTAAGATCTCTGGAACTATGCTGGCTAGCGGCAAACTAAACACGGCGTTGGATAGCTGGTGACTGGCTATATCAAGTGTTTCGGTATTTTTTTTCGCTCAGGTCAACATTCGGGTCACTGGGCCATCATAGGTCAAATTCGACCAGACCAGGTGGGACTCAGATATTGACACCTATCTCAGGACCTGTAACATATAGAAACAAATAGTGAACGCTATTCGACAGTCCTTGAAATGTGCTGGCGACAATAGGCGGTGTAATTTAAGGTCGGGTCAACCGAAACTCGGGTCAAGGTCGTGAAGTCGTGACCTCCGGTCAACGCCTAGGGAGGTTATGTAAGACATCAATCGACACGTTTTGACGATAGAGGCACAATGACGGCAATTTCAGCTTTCTAGCTCAATGCAGTGCGATGTAATGCGCATAGATGTGTAGTGATCTCAGGTGACCTCGGAGACCTTGGTGAGGTCACTGAGCAAAAATGTCAGCGGTAGCATTGAGCATAGCTTCCATCTATATGCCACAACCGTTGTGAAATCATTCCGAGCGTAAATATGTAACTAGGAAGCATTTTGTATATTTTACCATATACCTATAATGGGGAAGCCATGGCAGCGACCTGACCTAAGGTCAATGCTACGAAAAAGACCCGAAATACATATTATGGTCCCTGATGAGATCATGACATGCTATAAGTTTTAAATTAATCGCTCAACTATTGTGTAAGTTATGCCACCTAGAACTCCGAGTGTAGTTGGGTCACTTCGCCTGACCTGGTGACCTGACCTGAGATTACCCAGGATTAAAAAATATATGAGGATATGCGGAAAAGACCAATGAACAGCTATGCGAGGTTTGGCCCTGCTAACCCTATAATTTTGGCGGAAAATGAGTTAAAACCGGAGGGGGCAGATATCTGCCCCCCCCCCCCCCCGGACATGAGCGGGTTAACTCTATTCATTCGTTGACAGTCCATGTGAACGCAACGCTTTTGAAGCAATTCCTGCTATAGTCTTCATTACAGAATCACAGAAGATAGTTTAATGTCTGCAATCGGAAATGAATGATTATGAGAGGATAACTATTGTAACTAAGTTCAAATCTCTCCTGACTCCATATCTTCTGTTGATGAAGAGATATGAATAGGCCGTCCACAAAGTGATATAAAAATGAAAGCACTTAACCATGGCCACGTCTACCGGCCGGTGCACGACACACATCTGTGCTCCTCGTGTCACCTGACCGGAATGCCAATCAATGTCAAGCGAGGCCAAATCACACCATTCTTGCCTCATCCTACTCTTTAAATCTGGGCCGTCAATAGCCTGCGCGGCGTCTGCTAAATGCAGTTCTAATCTGGTTCTGGGGTGGCGTGGATGGGGTGATGCCTACAGGTGAATAGTGCCATGACGGGCTAATGTCGGCTCACAGCACACTGAATAGCCTCCCAGCCGCGCGCACGCAATAAATCCTCCCCGGACCACCTGTCCGACACTGAACCAGCCTCGCCGCCGTATCGAACCGAGATCTACTGGGCAGCTGGAGTTGCGCTCAGCCAGCTGGCGGGCCTGTTGCTCACTGGTAGACAGCCGAAGGCGCGGCGCCGACACGCCGCTGGTTCGCAAGTCATTGCAGGCGGAGACTGATGGTTTCTTCCCCGTGCTCAGCCTGGGTGCTTTTAGAGCATTGCAGTCGCGTGACCAGCCTTCGCCCTGTGGACGTAGGCAGAGGTTAAAAACATCGTCCACTTGGTCACTAATGGAGTACAGGCAGCCTCCGACAGAGCCGTCAATTCGTGAAAATCATTGTGGGTCAATGCATAAGCGAAATGGGGGGGGGTCTCGTAGGATTCCATGTATAAAATTGTTGACTCTATGTATTGATCATACAACCAAGGTACTCAAAAACATAAAATCGATCACTTTCATGCCAATGTAAGAAAGCCACTTCTGATCGGTTGTCTCTCAGGCACACGTCCCCACATCTGGCCGACAGTGAGTCGGACACACTGCCCCACATCTGGCTGATAGTGAGTCGGACACACTCCCCCACATCTGGCCAACAGTGAGTCAGACACCCCCCACATCTGGCCGATAGTGAGTCAGGCACATGCCCCCACATCTGGCCGATAGTGAGTCAGACGCACAGCCCCACATCTGGCCGATAGTGTGAGTCAGACACACTGCCTCACACCTGGCCGATAGTGAGTCAAACACACTGCCCCACATCTGGCCGATAGTGAGTCAGACACACTGCCCCACATCTGGCCGATAGTGAGTCAGGCACATGCCCCCACATCTGGCCGATAGTGAGTCAGACGCACTGCCCCACACCTGGCCGATAGTGAGTCAGACACACAGCCCCACATCTGGCCGATAGTGTGAGTCAGACACACTGCCCCACATCTGGCCGATAGTGAGTCGGACACACTGCCCCATACCTGGCCGATAGTGAGTCAGAAGCACTGCCCCACATCTGGCCGATAGTGAGTCAGACACACTTCCCCACATCTGGCCGATAGTGTGAGTCAGGCACACAACCCCACATCTGGCCGATAGTGTGAGTCAGACACACTGCCCCACACCTGGCCGATAGTGAGTCAGACACACAGCCCCACACCTGGCCGATAGTGAGTCAGACACACTGCCCCACATCTGGCCGATAGTGAGTCAGACACACTTCCCCACACCTGGCCGATAGTGAGTCAGACACACTGCCCCACATCTGGCCGATAGTGAGTCAGACACACTGCCCCACACCTGGCCGATAGTGAGTCAGACACACTGCCCCACACCTGGCCGATAGTGAGTCAGACACAATGCCCCACATCTGGCCGATAGTGAGTCAGACACACTGCCCCACATCTGGCCGGCCAGACAGCGGCAGTGTTGGCACAGCCGCGGCCGGGCGACCCCACCACCACCTGTGGCCGGTGCCGACGGCAGACGAGACAGGACAGGCGAGGGGAGGGGCCGCGCTGGCGTGCGTCCCAGTTTGAGTGACGACGCGTCGGTGCTGTTGATGATCTGGGCGTGGCGCAGTGTGGAGGTACCGACGTGCGGCCGGGCGGACCGTGTCGCGCACGGCACGACACGGCACGGCACGGCACGGCACGGCACGGCACGACACGGCACGGCACGACACGGCACGACACGGCACGGCACGACACGGCACGGCACGGCACAACAGGCGGCTGTTGAACGACGTAGTGCGACTGCGGCCGCCGAATCGCTGACCGGTGGCGGCTTGCTCGGTGGCACGTGATACCAGCTGATATCCGGCCCGGCGGCTGGTGTGTGCGCGGTGCTGGCGGCCACGCAGCTGTGGATACTGCGGGCTGAGGTATGGTGTCATGGCCGGAAGACATCAACATCCGGTGACCTCTGACTGAGCAAGCGCGATTTCACTCGTCGAGACTTTTGGAGGCGTCTGAGAGGACTGTGACACAACACGAAAACTACAATTATAGTGAAGCAGTGGACCAGGTGAGGAAAGGTTAGCTTTTGATGGCATGCATCATGGCATGACATTTGATGACGTGTGAAGTGTCATCGAATGTCATGCCATGATGTACTATGTGTAATGGTGCTTTTAACAGCGAAGGTGGACAACGCAGCGTGACGCTACTCTATTTGTTAAGGCTTTGTACGTGACATACCTATAGTCTGGTCAGGCGGCTGGTTGGCTGAATCATGTCCCATCCTACTGGCACATGGGATTAACATGGCTGACCTTGTTAGCCAATAGCACGGTCAAATATGTTCATCTGGTGTTTGATCGGTTATGCACGCACACATATGCAATGCATTTCTGACTTTTTGAACATAAAATTGACTTGCAACGGAAGATGCACAGTGAGCAAGGCCTTAGTTTGAGATGCACTTTGTTGCCCAGAGGCTTGATTTTGCACTCGTATGTTGTTTATCAAGACGTTAATCTCATCACCGTGAGGTCAGTCAGACCCTAAAATACTTCACACAACATTGGCTACACACCAAACCAAGGATAAAACTGTGTAGAGTTTAAGAGATGGTGGATCTGTCTCCCACTGGCCCTTACCTTCATTATTATATTCAGGAAATTGTCTAGATTCGGAAAATGCTCTGAATTCGGGCAGACTTGACGAGTTCTGATGAGGCTCAGCCACACCAACAATTGCCGCTGATAGCATATGCTATCTATTGGTTGTTGCGTTTAATGGAGGGCACGCTTATGATACAAGAAGGTGCTTAGGCAAGCTTGCATGGTCCCTGAGCCTCCAACTGAGTACCTCCAGGCGGCCTGATGCATAATCATTTGATTACCGCGGTAAGGCACGAAACCCATTTAAATATTGGTTCAAAATATGTTGGTGCCTCTCGGGATTCGATTCATTTCCGTACATTTCTGGCCGTTAAAAATCCCATATCACCAATTTTCTCCTGCCCTGGATTTACACCGACCAAAATTACATATATTAAATGCACCTGAAGACAAGACGAGTCAGGTGGATCCGGACAAAACATTGGTGGCAGGGCAGTAGTAAAACAAGCTGATGAGTGCTCTTAAAATTCACTCTATGTCTGCCATTAACCCGCGCCGTCATTCCTGTCAAATCCTGCCACCCCGTCTCGGGGGGGTGGGGGCGGTTGAAGACCCCCTCCAAAATCCAAACTATGCATCGTACAAAAAAGAAAGAGATATCATCGGAAAGCGCTCGACGAGTAGGGTCCGGGTCCACCTCGCAAAAGAAAATTCCACAAAAGTGACATCATCAGGGGGGCTAGATTTTCACGACTTGCATTGTTTTTTACTCTGGGGAGATCATTTTGGGGGATATATGACGAAGCAAAATATATTTAGAGTGAGAAAAGGACAGCGAAAGCGACCAGGGCTACAATGTTTTGGGCCCCCAATTTTTCTTTTATTTCAAAATTTTGAGTTTTCAAGTTTTCTTTAATTTTCCTTCTCCAATGGGTAGAGTAGGCAAATAAATTTTGTTGGAAGTCAACTTTCCCTAATACAAAATGCTTACTTTAGCCGGAATCCTGTGTTTGAACTGCAATATGACAAATACGCAAAATTTATATGTAGTCAGAAACGAAAAATTCAACTCATACTTTTGTTGCATCCATAAAGATAAGCATACGCTGATAGTTTTAATAAAACATCTGCATCCGTTAAAGCGTGACGACTGGTTTAACTTTTTTTGGAGGTCACCTCACTTGACCTTGACTAACTCGTTGACCCTAGGTGACCTGACCTAAAAATTTTTAATCAGCATGTCAAATTTATGTGGGAAAAGGTATGCCAAATTTGGGCGCGCTACCGCCCGCCGTTCGTCCCCTATCCGCGAAAAAAAAACCTGAGGGGGGCAGTTGAAGACCTGGGACGGGGACGGGTTAATCATCCAGTTTAACACGTGTCCTGGAGGGCCTCTGAAAATTACACGCACTGGAGGGAGGCGGATTCCCCCCTAAGATCTCAGCTCCCATTAAAGTTGGAGCAAAGACATTTACAGGGTGGATGGGTACGGTAGTGAACTCTATTGTGTGAAGATTTCGTAACCTTAGGCCAATATCTGCAAGGTCAAAATATCATAATTTTCTCGTTTTGCGTGGATTGGCTTGTCATTGTTATGGATCGCTGTGATTGTGTTTAAATGGTCCAAAATGGGAGCCAATGATGTTTCAGACATTACTAATGATACAATACAGACTTTAGACCCGGAATTGGACCTCAGGTCACCTATATAGCAGCACTTTTAAAACAGTATTTTTCAGGATGTGTAGGGAGAAACATGCAAAGTGACATCAATCGGACGACAGTCATCAATCGGACGACAGTCATCAGTCATCACTTAAGACAACATTCCAGTTGACCAAGTTTGGTTCCATTAACCTGTCATGAACCTTACCTGACTTGACGTCGGTGACCCAACATGACTTTGAAACAATACAGCATAACAATATACATCAAACAAGTCGCTAGTATTGTCAAGAACATTTCCCTTTTGCCAATATAAGGAACACTCATCAGCTCCGATGTCTGTGGTCGGGCGCTGATTTTTATTTATTTAACGGCCCCTAACTCGAAAAATGCTTGGCCTATTTTCGTTTTTCTTACTCTAAACAACGCGCGTTCATTTCTAAGCAGATGCACAAACAATGGCGTATATCTGCCAGTAAAATATGGCTTTATGTACGAAAAGCCGGAGGGGTGGGCGGATTTCGCCACCTCGCTCCTGGACGCGTGTTGACTGCAAATTCAAAAGGCGCCGTACCCTCACAAACGGCAGTCGCCATCTGCTTCATACAGATGCATCGTCCACGCTGATGAAGTTAAGCCGAGCAGCCACGTGACCTATGACGCTCTGGTGACACTTTCCAGGCGGGATGTGCGACCATCTGCAGTGTCGCCGCCGCACCAGTCGTCCAGGACGGCCAGCGTGAACTAAACTGCACCGGCGGTAAATCGCCCTCACCACCCGCCTGTCTCTGAGCTGTCGGCGACCCCCCACCCCACCAGTCGTTCAGGACGGTCGTCCGCCTCTCGCTGAGCTGCTGGTGTTCGCGCACCAGCCGTCCAGGACGACCAGCGTGAAACACACTGCACCGGCGGTAAAGCGTCCTCACCACCCGCCTGTCTCTGAGCTGCCGGCGACCCCCGGATCAGTCGGCCAGTACGGTCAGCGTGAAACACACTGCACCGATAGCAAATCGTCCTCACCGCCCGCCTGTCTCTGACCTGTCGGTGGCCCCCGCACCAGCCATCCAGGACGGCCAGCGTGAAACACACTGCACCGGCGGCAAAGCGTCCTCACCGTCCGCCTGTCTCTGAGCTGCCGGTGACCCCCGCATCATTCGTACGGGACGACCAGCGTGAAACACACTGCACCGGCGGCAAAGCGTCCTCACCACCCGCCTGTCTCTCACCTGTCGGTGACCCCCGCATCAGTCGTCCGACGTGACGTGGCCGGCGCGGACCATGCTGCGCGGGTGGCGAGGCGTGCTCGCCGTGTGTCTCTCGCTGTTGCCGGTGGTGTTCGTGTGTGTGCTGACCACGGCCTTTCTGGTCGCGCTCAGGGCCGACAGGCGTCGCAGCGACATGCACGGCAAGGTGAGCGAGAGCGGTGAAACGCGGCAGCTCCACGTGTGGACACGAAGATCCTTTTGCACAAACGCCTTGTGGGGTAACGCTAAATTATGGCATGTGTGCGGTGGTATGTGTGTGGAGTGACCTAGCCCACCCTGGGGCACGAGCGATGTTTAGACATCGAGTTGGAATCCAAGCGTATCCGGGCTATTTCTCCGTCGACACACATCACCCGAATAATTACAGCGAGCATTGCTTGGACAATAGTGCTCATAGTTACAGAGCATCCTGAGCTTGGGCCATACGAACAGCACAACTTCACTTTAAGCTCATAAACACTGGGTAGATGGGCTGACTGCCGACGATTAGATCTAGAGTTGATCTCCTTCAGACAACAGTGTTTAAAACTGCATTGAATTGAAATATACATTGGAAAAGAGAGTTGTCTGCAATTATATCCTCACAACGTTAAAATATTGGCAGAAGACAAGCGTTTATGCTCCTACTGTTGTATCGCTGCTCATGCTGATGTCCTACTGCTTAAATGTTTTATGTGAATTACTTTTGTCACCAACATTTCAGACATGGGCATTTGGAAATTAGCCGCATGCTGACAAGTGACAACTTGATATCAAAAACAGCAGCTAGATTTTGACTATGAGCGATCTTCAACCTAAACGACGTGTTGGTGGTGCACTTATTGGAAGCATACAGATTCTTCTCCCCATACTTTTTCAAGGTTTCATGCAGACGGGAAGTCGTCAGGCCTATCATAGACAGAATATTACAGCTCATATCGCACATCACGTCCTGGACAGGCTTAAAGCGTGGCATGGAATTTGCTATTAGTTAACCTATCACAGCCACAAAAACAGACACATAATTACGCATGAGGAATGTGCATACACAATGCAAACACACACAGAAACATATATACATATATATATATATATATATATATATATATATATATATATATATATATATATATATATATATATATATATATATATATATATATATATATACATATATATATATATATATATATATATGTATGTATATATATATATATATATATGTATGTATATGTATGTATATATATATATATATATATATATATGTATATGTATATATGTATGTATATATATATATGTGTATATGTATATATATATATATATATATATATATATATATATATATATATGTATATATGTTTCTGTGTGTGTTTGCATTGTGTGTATATACATATACATATATATATATATATATATATATATATATATATATATATATATATATATATATATATATATGTATGTATGTATGTATACCTACATGCATTGTAACGAAGTAAACTTTGGGCGCGTGTTTAGAAATACATCAAATGGCATAATTACGGCTCCTCCCATGTGTCCAGACTTGTCGGGCCCTGTTGCGGACCTCCGGCTCACAGCGGCAGTTGTCCGTCGGCCGGCGCAGGCTGTCGCTGACGTCAGCAGTTGACGCCCCGAGCCGCGGCTGTGGTGCGGATGTTTGGCTTGGTCGGCTCCGGCGCGGCGGCGGCCGGCCGATCGTCGCCGACTGTGCCCATGTTGATGGTGGGGTGGCATTCTTCCGCCATATGGGGAGTCACCGTTGCACATGTGGGGCCACATGGTCGACAGTCGTCGACCGAGCCCCTCCCAGCTAGTTGCGGCACGTGATTGACCCGTGATAGGTCAGGCCGAGCAGCTCGCGACCGGCCCAGGTCGGGCGGCTCGGCAGAGGTCACCGGACGGCGCGAGAGCACAGAGGTGAACGGACCAGAGCTGCCAGGGCCCAAACGGCTTCCAGGCACGTACGGGTTCCATGGGTGTCTGGTGTGCAGCGTTCACCTCAGGCATGCTCAGTTGGGCTCCTTTGACTAGCACGGAACTGGGGCGGGGATGGCCGAATGGTTAAGGTGTCGGGCTATGGGTACCAAAGGTCCCGGGTTCGACTCTAGCGCCACTCAGGACATTTACCAATCCCGCGGCCCACCGGCGAAACAGTGTGGGCGGCGCCATTAGCCGTGAATGTGCATAAAGTGTGTCGTGAACCAACCAACAAACAAACTAGCACGGAACTGCAGCAGTAGCCGCCACGTTGACACTGCAGCCGCGTCCCTGACCAGTTTGACGGCGATCCCTTCCGTTCTCCCGACAGCTCTACAACATGGATGCCGGCCCGGAGCTGTGTCTGCAGCAGCCCGCCACACAGGGCACATCGCAGCTGGTGCTGGCACCGTGCCAGCTCAGCACCTTCCGCGACAGCCAGCAGGTGGTGTTTCTGTCACGGCTTATCCGATGATCCTGGGCGGGAACGACCAGCGACTTAGATTACTAATGGTGGAATCTGGCTGCCTTCCGACTCTTTTTCCTCCAAGGTGTTTGAGGAATTTCTGGTTGTTCAACACAATGGTGTGATGTTGCAAAATTAGTATGACAGAATCAGACGATTGTAGGGATATTTTCCCTGTGCCGTGAGTGCATGTCCTAGTTAATTTTCATTTCACTTTATGTGCTTTGATTAATGTATGCTTGGCATCAGGGGTGCCATTTCATGAAAATCGTTGGATGGGCATAATATAGTTCAACTTTAAACAATGAGAGTGAATCAAGATATTTGAAGAGCTTCAGAAAATAATATCTTGACCGGGAATGGTTGTGCCGTGAATTGTACCGTCTGAACTTCGTGGGCAGAGGACGTCATTTAGCATTGGAGGGGCACACTTCAACACTGGAGAGATGCGTTCTCCGCCTGCCCCGCTCCTTAAAAACGACACTCGTACCTGTTATGTTTGATTTTGTATGAATGTCATTTCAAACTTCAATATCATTCCATTCGCATGCCAGACGATTTGCTTAAATTGTAGAAAGGACTCCTGACGGAACGTCGTATAACATGGCAGATTTCTTGCATGGTTAAAGCCAGTTGCTTTCGATAATGGCTCTGAATAAGTTTCATGTGTATGGAATTTATCACCGATCATCCTTCCCAAATTACCCGCCCGACCGCCACCTTCACAAAGACAACAAGTTCACATACCCCCATACCCCCCCCCGATAGTAATTGTGTCATTGTGTTCATGTTGTTGCTGCACTGAGTCCTTCCATGAGAGACGAATGTACTATATCCAACATGAGCTGCCTTGGCTTGCCGGCAAATGTCAGCTGACTGCACTGAGTCCTTCCATGAGAAACGAATGTACTATATCCAGCATAACCTGCCTTGGCTTGCCGGCAAATGTCATCGGACTCCACGCTGGCATGTGTCCTCGTCGCATTTGTAATTGTGCTGGCCATACCACCGATGGTCAAGTCGATCGACCGAACCCCAAACCAGGAATAGGTTCCTTGTCACGTGACCTACGTGTCTATGAAATGCCACTTCGAAAAGCATAGAGGACTGAGACAGCCAGGGGCAAACAAATTTACGATAATCTACCGATGTTCTCCAGTGTTCCGACCGTTCCTTTTTGTGAGATGACTACCGACCAATGTGGCTCGTCCCCTCAGGTCAGGAGTTCAGGACTTATAGCCAACCTAAGGAAAGCACAAGTGGAAGGATGCTGTGTACACCTTCTCATCCGGTGATGAGATTAAGAGAATTTCCAAACATGAATTGAAGGGTCGTTTACACATACATTACTTCTCTGGAGAAAAGTGCAGCGGGATGCCGATATTTTGGCATGCATTTACTTGCACGTGCATTTCTCACACCTGGCACCATTGAGACAGGAAAACAACAACGATTGGATATATATATCAGAACAAGCTGTCGATGAATGCAAAGAATATATAAAAATCACGCAGGGTAGCTTATAACGAGACTGTCAATTGCAATTCGTTTCCAACAATATTCCCTACATGTGCTATATTCGCTATTGTCTGTGTGCCAATCACATCACGGGTCCTTTTAGGGCCTCTGACGATGGGTGATCTGGCGGTAATGCACATGTCATCTAGGGGCATGTCGTCAGCGTTTCTGCTCGTCACTACAGACTACATGGCAGTGTGACGTCACCACATCTTAGCCATGACGCCACGCCAGCATACGCACCCTCCCTGTTGATGCCAGCTATCTGGTTGTGCGTAACATCGTCTCAGCTGGGTCATGCTGACCTGATGACCTGATGTCATGCTGACCTGACCTGATGACCTGAGCCCGGCCGCCACCTCGCGTCGACAGACGTTCCGGCTGGATGTCGCCTCCGGTCAGCTGATGACGTCACACGACCGTTGTGTGGATCACCAGCTGCGCGTGATCACGTGCGCCGGCGAAGACCAGCAGTGGGTGTTTACTCAGGTGGGACGCTCATCCACACTGACGGCAGCGTCATGGTCGTTGCTGATCGTCACACACAGATAGCAGCGAGCCGCTCGACAGCCGTCCACGTCACGTTACGTCACGCCACGTCATGTCATGTGTGCACGTCACATCGGGTGGTCGGGTCACCTGGGAACACTACGTCACATCACGTCATGTCACGTCACGTCACGTGCACATGCCACATCGGGTAGTCACGTCACATGGGAACGTCACGTCACGTACGGTCACGTCACGTCATGTGTGCACGTCACATCGGGTAGCCACTTCACGCGGGCACACTACGTCACGTCACGTCATATGTGCATGTCACATCGGGTGGTCGGGCCACCTGGGAACATTACGCCACGTTACGTCGCGTCACGTCTGCATCACCGCACACACCGTTCGGAGGGGCGTGTCTGCGCTTGTGCCACAAGTGCGATTTTGCATGCACAGGTGTCTGGCTGGGGTGTGGGAGGGCGGGTGGAACGACCGTCGGAGCCACAGGCACTGGCAGCATCAGAGCTCGGCCAAAAACTGCACTGAGAGGAGCCCAAGCCAGAAATATGCCATTGGGAAGCTCGCTTAGCACGGTGGATGCGCTCAGTCGTACCCGCCCACTCAGCTGTTTGTTAAGCGCAGGGTAAAGTATATGTACGTCCTGACCACATGCTAGAGTGCGCGGGCCAGAAGAGAAGGAAGTTCGGCGAAGCCGTTGTGGATGTCCCAAGAACGCTGAGCGTGTGAGAGAAAGCGTGGCGTTTTCACATCATGGGGTATGTTCGCCATTAATCGCCAATTCCCTCTCCATTTCGCTGGCGAACTCGATCAGATGGATTGGACAGTGTGAGTATAAACAAGTTGGGGTCGAGTCTTGTGCGCGACCCACGACGTTTGTGTTTGCATTTTTTTAACCCGTCCCGTCTCGGGGGGGTCTTCAACCGTTCCTTCAGGGTTTTTTGCGAATAGTGAACGAACGGCGCGCGGCAGCGCGCCAAATTTGGCATACATTTTCCCACATAAATTTGGCATGTTGTGTCAACATTTTGAAGTCAGGTCATCTAGGGTTAACGAGTTAGTCAAGGTCAAGTGAGGTCACCTCCACAAAAGTTCAACCAGTCGTCACGCTTTAACGGATACAGATATTGTAATGAAACCTTCAGCATTTGCTCATCTTTCGGGTTACAACAAAACGTATGAAAGGAATTTTTCTCTTTTTTCGCTTTTGACTACATAACATTTTTGCATACTTGCCTATTGCAGTTAAAATCGAAGATTCCGTCTAAAGTAAGCATTTTTATTGGGAAAATTGTCTTCCAACAACGTTCTTCGGTCTGCTCTACGAAATAGAAAAGGAAATTTAAAGAAAAGTTAAACTCAAATTTTGAATTTTCATAAATGAACATTATTTATTTTTGGCGGGTCAAACAATTGTTTGGCCCTGATCGACTTCGTTGTCTTTTTCTGATTCCAAATATTTTTTTTCCTCTCAAATACCCCCAAAAATTAACTCCAGAGCCAAAAACATAATGTATGCATTATGTTTTTGACTTTTCAAGACTTCTAAGTCGTAAAAAGTCGTGCAAATCTAGTCCCCTATTGACGTCACTTTTGGGGGGGGGGGAATTGTTTTGTAGTGGATCAGTACCCTACTCGTCGAGTGCTTTCCAATGATACCTCCTTCGTTGCCGCGCGATGCTTAGCTTGGATTTTAGAAGGGGGTTACTATCCCCCCCCCGACACGGGGTGTGAGGATCTGATCGAAAAGACGGCACGGGTTAATAGAAATGGATATGCATGGCTGAATATCATTGAGCGTTCAAAGGGCTACAAGGCTAATTTGGGTTAGCGTATCACAAAAGGACTAATAGCTAAAGATGTGTATTTGACTAGAATTATCTCGCACAAATTTTAAGTTCCGTTCCTGATGATAGAACAGCAACAAACTTCCATGATTACACCATGGGATCTCCTAGAGCGTAGTGACGGAAGCACCAATGTAGTGCATGCATCCCACCCCGCCCTGCTCTTGCGCTCAAAACCATTTTGGGGAAGACGAGAGACAAACTGCTCTGGGTGTTTTCAAAATAATTCCGCCGATGTGATGAGGCAGTGATATAGAATATATGGAATCGTATTAGAATCGATAATATATAATTGTGTGCTACAGATTTTTGTCAATGGTCCCTTTCAAGGTTCTCTCTTTGTCTTGGGTGAACATTTTGACAGTAATTTTATAGTATTTTTTGTTTGACACGCCTACATTTCTAGGTGAATAATTCAAGCAAAGCAATGACATTATGGATTACCTACGTACCGATTGCCTTTTCATTGTTGTTGACCGACGTAAAATATTTTCATTCGTTCGGTTTCTATATCAATGTGTGTGCACGATACGATTCTGTCTCAAATCGGCAAACATGATATCACTCTGACGTCACTCACGCATGACCTATCACGATCGTGTAGTTTTTGCTTTGCAAAGAGACATAAAATTGACCAGTGGATAGCTGTTAAAAATGTGCAGATATCCCAATAAGCTTTCAAGTTTCACGAATGTTGGACAGAATGTGGGGGGGGGGGGCAGATTTGACCACTCCCCTGTCAATGCCGGGTCAAGACAATACTGATTGTGCTTCCGATGCAGCGTTTCAGCTGTGGTGCCGTGGTCGGCTCAGATGACAATTCCATCTGTGACGCTGTGTCTCAGTCTCGTTTCAGTCTCGGTCTCTCGGACTGTGTCCATATGTGACGCTGTGTCTCAGTCTCGTTTCAGTCTCAGTCTCTCGGTCTGTGTCCAGCCGTAACACAGTGTCTCAGCCTCGGTGCAGTGTCCCAGTGAACCCCTGTCGACAGGGCTCCGGCATGGTGCACGTGGGGACGGGCCTGTGCCTGACCCGCGGCCCCACCGCCGAGGTATCGCTGCGGCGCTGCGAAAACCGGCCCGATCAGTACTGGTGGTTCCAGTTCGACGACAACGGACAGCCTGCGTCACAGTCGAGGTGACGTCACGTCGCGTCGACGTGACGTCATGTCCCGGGAGGTGACGCGCCGTGGCGGGGTCATCAGGTGTGGGTAGTTCAATCTCGGATGGTGTTCGGGCCTTGCCCGTTTTGGTTCTCATCTCTGGTTCGGTGCATAGGACAAGCAGTTGTTTGTTATCCCGCGGCCCACCGGCGAAACAGTGTGGGCGGCGCCATTAGCCGTGAATGTGCATAAAGTGTGTCGTGAACCAACCAATAAATGAACAAGCAGTTGTTTGCGGAGGAATTAGAACGATGACCCACGGGGTAAAAGTGGTCACAATATCGCCACTGCACAAATTCATCGGGTGATCATCATTCAGCAGTGGTATGAATGTCTTTTGGTGGACTCGACATGTGCATTTGGGTTGCCAACGTGAAGACTTGAAATTTTCACTATGTAGTTGCACTACATTAAATGCAACGAAGAATGGCTCTTAGATGCTCCTGGGTTTTAGACATTGCGTGAGACGAAATGTACGACCCTCAATATACCAGGAGGTGCTGGGTTTACTCAACATCAAAAGTAGCGTTAGGGATCATGCTATATTACTCAACGTTTCGGCCAGGGGCCATCATCAGGAGTGATATCAAAAATGGCAGGGTTAACAATTGAAAAAACGCGGGAAGAAAGCGTGCAAAAATACACGTGAAACACAGAAAAGCATCTCCATTGCTGCAGACACTACAAGAAACTCCAAACCAGAAATCAACTAGGTCAAGATAAAATCCTCTCAGGAAGCCCGGGCCGATGGTCCATATAGATATCGACACATATATAGACATATACCGAATGTAACGCTTAATACATAAAATAACATAAATTAATAAGAACATAAATTATACTTTATGTATTAAGCGTTACATTCGGTATATGTCTATATATGTGTCGATATCTATATGGACCATCGGCCCGGGCTTCCTCAGAGGATTTTATCTTGACCTAGTTGATTTCTGGTTTGGAGTTTCTTGTAGTGTCTGCAGCAATGGAGATGCTTTTCTGTGTTTCACGTGTATTTTTGCACGCTTTCTTCCCGCGTTCTTTCAATTGTTAACCCTGCCATTTTTTATATCACTCCTGATGATGGCTCCTGGCCGAAACGTTGAGTAACATAGCATGATCCCTAACGCTACTTTTGATGTTGAGTAAACCCAGCACCTCCTGGTATATTGAGGGTCGTTCACATATATTAATGCTATAAGGAAATTCTTTCGGTACATAATGTGGGCGTACCAACATGACTATCTCATCGGAAATGGTACCGATCGAAGCGTCTCCACCGTGCGCGTCTGAATAGGGTGTTTTCGACGTTGTCAGACGGACATTGAGCACGTGGCACGTGATTTTCGTTTCTCAAAAGCCCCATTGCCTTAACCATGGGCCCCTTTGGGACACCCTGGACGCCACCCCGTGCCCCCATCCCACCAGGTGACCTCAGTTCCACTCGGAGGAAAATATCTCCTACGGAGATATTTTTTTTGCGGCAAAAACGAATTCCTAACTGGCAGGTTCCGGGTTCGATCCCCGGGCAATGCCACAGCCGCTACGTTGCGGTAAAAACTAATTTCTAGCTCGGGGCTTCCGGGTTCGATCCCCGGGCAATGCCGCGCCACCGATGGCACAGCCGCATCACCAGTGCCACAGCCGCGCCACCGATGCCACAGCCGCGCCACCAATGCCGCAGCCGCGCCACCAACGCCGCAGCCGCGCCACCAATGCCGCGGCCGCGTCACCAGTGCCACAGCCGCGCCACCAATGCCACAGCCGCGCCACCAATGCCGCAGCCGCGTCACCAATGCCGCAGCCGCGTCACCAATGCCACAGCCGCGCCACCAATGCCGCAGCAGCGCCACCAATGCCGCAGCAGCGCCACCAGTGCCACAGTCGCGCCATCAATGCCACAGCCGCGTCACTAATGCCGCAGACGCGCCACCAGTGCCGCAGCCGCGTCACCAATGCCGCCAATGGCACAACCGCACCACAAATGCCGCAGCCGCGTCACCAATGACGCAGCCGCGTCACCAATGCCGCAGCCGCGTCACGGAATCCCGCAGCCGCGTCACCAATGCTGCGGCCGCGTCACCAATGCCGTAGCCGCGCCACCAATGCCGCAGCCGCGTCACCAATGCCACAGCCGCGTTACCAGTGCCACAGCCGCGTCACCAATGCCGCAGCCGCGCCCCCAATGCCACAGCCGCGTCACCGATGACGCAGCCGCGCCACCAATGCCGCAGCCGCGTCACCAATGCCGCAGCCGCGTCACCAATGCTGCGGCCGCGCCACCAATGCCACTGCCGCGCCACCAGTGCCGCAGCCGCGCCACCAATGCCACAGCCGCGTCACAAATGCCGCAGCCCAGCCACCAATGCCACAGCCGCATCACCAATGCCACAGCCCCGCCACCAATGCCACAGCCGCGTCAACAATGCCGCAGCCGCGTCACCAGTGTCACAGCCGCGCCACCAGTGCCACAGCCGCGTCACCAATGCCGCAGCCGCGCCACCAACGCCGCAGCCGCGCCACCAATGCCGCAGCCGCGCCACCAATGCCGCAGCCGCGTCACCAATGCCACAGCCGCGTCACCAATGCCGCAACCGCGCCACCAATGCCACAGCCGCGCCACCAATGCCGCAGCCGCGCCACAAATGCCACAGCCGCGCCCCCAAAGGCGCAGCCGCGTCACCAATGCCGCAGCCGAGCTACCAATGCCGCAGCCGCGTCATCAATGCCGCAGCCGCGTCACCAGTGCCACAGCCTGGCCACCAATGCCGCAGCCGCGTCATCAATGCCGCAGCCGCGCCACCAATGCCGCAGCCGCGTCACCAATGCCACAGCCGCGTCACCAATGCCGCAACCGCGCCACCAATGCCACAGCCGCGCCACCAATGCCGCAGCCGCGCCACAAATGCCACAGCCGCGCCCCCAATGGCGCAGCCGCGTCACCAATGCCGCAGCCGAGCTACCAATGCCGCAGCCGCGTCATCAATGCCGCAGCCGCGTCACCAGTGCCACAGCCGCGCCACCAATGCCGCAGCCGCGTCACCAATGCCACAACGGACTGACTGACTCATCGACTGACTGAATGAATGACGGACTGACGGTCTGACTGAATGAAAGATTGGCGGACTGGCCGATTGACTGACGGAATCTATCGCACTGATTGTCGCACTGGCTCACTGACTGACAGTCAGTCCGTCACCAATGACAGTCAGCCGCATCACCAATGCCGCAGCCGAGCCACCAATGCCGCCGCTGCGTCACCAATGCCACAACGGACTGACTGACTCATCGACTGACTGAATGAATGACGGACCGACGGTCTTACTGATTGAAACATTGGCGGACTAACCGATTGACTGACGGAATCTGTCGTACTGATTGTCGTACTGACTGACTGCCTGACCGACTGAGTTGGGAAATGCATCGCTGGGCCCTAGATATACCACCGGGGCTGGGAGATGCATTTGGATTGAGCCCAAACATTTGCTTGATGCGTTGGTGCCAACCTTCTCCAACATGAAGGGCATGGATAAGGGATGATTCGACTGCGGGTGTCAAAAGCTCGCGAAGCGAGCAGCATAGGGCAGGTAAGCCCGGCGGAGGCCGGGCGTCCTGGCTCCGCCGGGCTTACCTGCCCTGAATGATTGACTGGCTGACGGACTGAGTGTTAGGTTAGGTTAGGTTAGTTTAGGCTATGTTATGTAATGTTATGCCATGTTCGTTCAGGTTATGTCAGGTTAGATTAGGTTAGGTACGGTTAGATTAGGTTGGGCTATATATGGTTCTTGTGATGTGGCACGCGATACAACACAGGCACTCTTTCGGTATTGAAAGTCAGATGATTGAGGAAGAAAAATCGTCTGATTTCCAACTCCTACTAGATTCGTGGAAAAATGAAGTGCATTGATATTGTCAGGAGCTCGCGAAGCGAGCAGCATAGGGCAGGTAAGCCCGGCGGAGGCCGGGCGTCCTGACCTAGTCTGTACATGATTCCTACATCAGGAGCATCTTCTATGCCGTATTTTGATCCGCATATCGAAGTCTGTGCGTTAGTCGACATCAAGCAGTTGTCTCAGAATTAGTGGTGGATGCTTACCAGTCGTTCATCGTGTCGCTGGACGTGTAGAATTAAGTGATGTTGCAAGCAATTAAATGATGTTAACAGGTCGCGCGCTGTATAGCAAACGAATCTTTCTTTCTATCTACGGAACAAAGGCATGTTAACTCGATATAAAAACGGCTCAAAACGCGTGTATGCATTGTTCTACACATTAATAAGTAGTTATACATAGATGCACAAGGAAGAGTGTATTATTCGGGGCACGACAACGAAAGTTGCTTGTGGCAGGGTGGCATGCAATGAATGTGTGACGCAAGGGACCTTTTTATTCACCGTGAGTGCTATGTAGAGGATGTTGGTGCTTATGACATTTGCAACATCAATAATTGTTTTCAGACCATTTTAGATGTGTAATGAAGTTGGTAGGGTAGTGCTAATTTTACCTTACCTATATTCGCTTCGAAGTTCGAGGCACATTACTCGGCCAGTAATTATGTTCTTCGGTACAATAGCCTCTGCGAAGATTGCGCCGCCTACAGCGTTTGTCTACTTTGTTTCAATCGGTAAATATATTCGTCGCCTAGTTCACTGCACTTTTCCTTCGGAGGAACAAGGAAAACGTAGCATGCTCACTAGTGGATCCGGCCAACCTTCAAGTGATGGTGGGGGGGGGGAGGGGGTGCAAATAGGGACGGACAGCCGGTGAACTTAGACAAGCTGCCAAACCCTGGCGGGTTTATGGGGAAAGAAGTCGTTGAGCGGGGAGGCGGTTCTCGGCAAGGTAGAGCAAGAGAGGTTCTACTACCTCCTTGCCCTACCTCTAAGACTTAGACAGCTACACACTTAGCAAGACACACAGCAGCAGCTGGCATCACCAACACGGCAGTAGGCTGACCAAGTACATCCCCCCCCCCTCCCCCCACGCACAGAGCCAGAGTCCGCTGGCTTCGGTGACGGCTGGAGGAGACACAGACACGTGACGGCGACCCGATGCCAGTCCAGCGGCCCGGTGGCCTCACCATGTGCGGGCCGGCCGCCGTGTTCTCATGTCGCAGAGAGGGTCATCTGTGGCACGGCGGTCAATGCTGCTGATGGCTCTCACAGCATCCACGCATCGTCCGAGCCGGCGCCGACGCCGGCGCTCACACCGCGTCCACCACGCGCTCGTCACGACTCGCCGGACTGTTCACTGTGCGTGCCGCCCGCGTCCGGCGCCTCGTCACGCACGTGACACTTGCGCCTCACGCCTAGCACCACGTGGTGTACCCACGCTACGCGCCTCGTACCACGTGGTGTACCCACGCTACGCGCCTCGTACCACGTGGTGTACCCACACCTCACGCATCGTACCCCACGGTGTACCACACCTCACGCCTCGTACCACGTGGTGTACCCACGCCTCACGCCTCGTACCACGTGGTGTACCCACACCTCACGCCTAGTACCACGTGGTGTACCCACACCTCACGCCTAGTACCACGTGGTGTACCTACACATCACGCCTCGTACCACGTGGTGTACCTACACATCATGCCTCGTACCACGTGGTGTACCTACACATCACGCCTCGTACCACGTGGTGTACCCACACCTCACACCTAGTACCACGTGGTGTACCCACGCCACGCGCCTCGTACCACGTGGTGTACCCACACCTCACGCATCGTACCCCACGGTGTACCACACCTCACGCCTCGTACCACGTGGTGTACCCACATATCACGCCTCGTACTACGTGTTGCGCCCGCGCCCCACGATCGGTCCCACGTGTTGCGCCCGCGCCTCACGACAGATCCCACGCGTCGTCCAAGTCCCTCTGCAGCTGCCACACCGAGCCCTCAGCCACACCGTGTGGCTGACTGCCCAGCGGTGCGGGCCGTCGCCGCGACCTGACGACATCGTCCGGCAGGAATGTATGTAGATGTCCACGGCCGTGGCCAGCACCACTGCGAACACCGCCACGAGCGCCAGTCTCAGGAACGGTGCCAGCGCTGAAGAAGAGAGACGCGACTTAGCAGGGCGTGGGTCAGCTGGCTGCGCATGCGGCGGCGGCACACCGCCGTCACGTCCATGTGACATGTGGCACGTGCCCCATGTGGCGCGTGACTGCAATGACAGAAGCTGGAGCCGCGACATCGACGGATCCGTGGGCGCCCACTTCTCGTGCTGTGAACCATTAGCAAACAAATATTGATGCACATAAATGGTTTGAAAGCATGCTGCCGCTTCATGGACTCCCGTTCTTGCGTGAGTTCAAAGATGCAAAGACCGAGGGACACCGATGCTCATGCAGCACACCAAAAGTAGCCATCGCCCGAAAGGGAGTCATGGTAAGCTCATGTCGTATGCCTGAACCGACCGCAAAGGCCGTACAAATTGTTGTTTTCAAACCCACTTCTCCCCAATAGCTTACTGAGTGCGCAACACGACATGCCAATACTTGCCTAAAATTATGCCAAATCGGCCGTCTTGGCGCTCGGCGACAGAAACTCCGTCTTGTATCCTGCAATGAAATGGCACCTTTTAGTCAGCGAGGGTCAATTCAATTGCATGACTGAGATGAAGTGGATGTGGGCTCAGTAACAAGGACTTTTCTTGCCTCCACGAATAATGAAGACTTCCAGAAAATCCCCTCGGATTTTGCTCAAAGTCCACTGCTTGGATGCCATCGTCATAACAATGGTTCTCAAAATACTTTCGAATATACCGTCCTAGGGGCTGGTAATTCATGGCAATAGCTTCTCCACTTTGAGGCGAGCAAAACAGTGATAGCAAAATAAAAACATAATACACAGATTGTTCGACATACATATATATATATATATATATATATATATATATATATATATATATATATATATATATATATATGTTTACATACATTTATATATAGAGAGAATATATTGATAGAAGAGAAGCAAAACAATGTGCGTTGTACGAAGTCAAGGAAGCCAGTGAATGTTTCTATTCATAGCAGCAGTAATAGTCCCAACTGATGGAATATGCATGGGTCCTCCACGTGCCAGTATTGCGAGGTAGCCCACATAGTTGGTCTCATGTTCAGTTGACATGGAGTTGCCCTGCAGAATTTGTCTCACCTACTGATAGTGCGGGTGGTCTACAGTATGTCTCACCTGCTGATAATTAGGTTGGTCTTGAGTATCTGTCACCTGATTATCTATCACCTGCTGATACTGGGGGTGGTCTGCAGTATTTGTCTCACCTGCTGATAATGGGGTGGTCTGCAGTATCTGTCTCACCTGCTGGTAATGGGGGTGGTCTGCAGTATCTGTCACACCTGCTGATAATGGGGCTGGTCTGCAGTATTTGTCTCACCTGTTGATAATGGCGTTGGCTTGCATTATTTGTCCTACCTGTTGAGAATGGGTTTTGTCTACAATATTTGTCTCCGCTGTTGATAGTGTGGTTGATCTGTAGTCTTTGTCTCACCTGCTGGTAATGGTAATGGCCTGTAGTCATTGTCTCACCTGCTGATAATGGGGTCGATCTGCAGTAGTTGTCGGCCGAACACCGCGTCTGACGATTCTGCCTTGCTATCTGTGCCAGCCAGACAGCCCAGGGCAGCAATGACCATGCATCTCAGCACACTCATCTGCCATCAAAATACGCAGAGCACATGTTAGACACAGATGCAGAAGGCTGCATTGCAAGGCTGATTGTGGGACTGTCTGCTTTGCAGCGCATTGTCGTCTGGACAACCACACCATCTTGTGAGAAGTGGTCTTATTTTATTGTCTTCGACCTCATTATATTTTTTTTACCACAACGACGTGTAGGATATTCCAGACAAGTGAGCTGACATATTACAGGCTCCCGTGTGTTTGAGGCCAAGTAAATGTATGTCACAAAGGTTACTCAAACAAGCAGATGTTTTGCAGGCAACTAAAAGAGGAAGGAACAACAGGACGTTGGGTCGCATGTGTAAATGGCCGAATGCAAATAAATCGCAGTCAAATGATGCAATCATTCGCATTAGTCCGTGTTGGCCAGGGAGTAACTAAACACCACACCTGTTTCTGTTTTCGCCAATAGCTGGATGTCGAATAAGCGCAGCCAGGTGAAACTTAGTAAACAATTTTAAGTATTAGTTTCTCACTTTAAGATATCGTACCAAGACATCTTAGATAGCGTCAAAGATATTGTGACCTCAGGAGTTCCTTGCCGTTATTAGCTTGATACCTAGCTGAGGTCCTCCTGGGATAATTATACTAATAACTGGTGGTGGCCTATCTGGAAAAAAGGCACAATAGGGTGCAATTAGCTATAGTGAACTGTAGGTATGCAGACAAATGACATGTGTATTGACATCCTGAGGCATTCCTAAGCTGGTTGTCATAATTTTTGAATAGTTGGCCATAGGAAAGCTCAATATCAATCGAGCATATTATAATGCGCGGAGCCAAATAGGATAGGCTGCTGCATACGAAACAGGGATCGACATGTGAAAAAAAAATATCGTAGATCGAAGGGGTGGAACCGAAAGCAAAAGACTGAAACGAAAGATTACTTAGGTTCTCGGGGAAGTTCGCAGAATGCAGTGTCTGGAAGCTGATCTTCAAGGTGAGGTGTTTTGTTGGAATGTATTGAGGACGAAATCTCAGAAATATAGAAAAATAGATGATAATTTTCGGGCACATATGGCAATATGTTTAAATTCCGCCTCACGCATTTGATAATAAACAATCTGACAATAACTATAAAACTAATATGGCTGTGACGGTGCATTGGCGGCACGTTAAACTCTCGGTCAGAATTCTTCCGGTGCACTGGAATTCATGAATTGGGTGGTTGGGCTAGGATTCACGCAATAAACTCTGCTTAGAAATAGAACCATGCTTCATAAAGCCACCCCAGCAGGAATACGAACTAAATTTCTTTTAGAAATAGAAATGAAAAGAAATTCTCCTTTTACCACAATTACTTTGATCGGGACGATCTACTTACCTATGTTCATATACTACAAGAACGTCGCCTAGCCCTTTATGCTATGTAATTCCACGAACACTTGCAACAAGCTGGGGAAAGCCTGCAGCAAACTACAATCCTTCGTATTTGTGGATGAGCCGTGCGATAGTGGTGACATCTGTGAGGAGGTTAAAGCGTCAATTGTAGGTGGCGCGGCACCAATCGCTAGGGCATTCGGACCGTCGTTTCTCAGGCTCACGTTGCTATCGCTGATGCTACCGCCGCTGAGCAAACCCCAGCCAGACGGGCGCCAAGAGCGGCGCAGCCTGGGCAGGTGCCGACTGCGGCGCCACCTGGGTAAGCTTCAACTAGGGCCCACCTGGAACGCCTCCGCGCCCCGTCCCGGAGGCCGAAATCACGAAGTCGTGTCCGGGGGAGGGGGCTGACGTGGAGTCCACTTTTCGCCAGAGGACTGTGCATGCGAATTACAAAGAGGCTTGACAGTATTAAACATGACAAATATCTATTCACTCGTGCTTCTATCGCATGATACATTTGAAAAGTGTGATTCAGATACTTACAGGCAATACCATAATAATCCACCAAGTGCACGTCAACTTATGTTCCCCCTAAACTTGGGCTCTTTTACGACACATTCAACTGCTGGGTAGGAGCGGGGATCGCCGAGTGGTTAAGGTGTTGGGCTCTGGGTACCAAAGGTCCCTGGTTCGACACTAGCGCCGCTCG